>CM039682.1:2042500-2595000 GCA_022537955.1 Schmidtea mediterranea
AAATATGTACATATATCACAATGCTGGATATCGATCTCTATATTCGTGATGCCATTTGTTGAAATCGACATTGAATATCACAATTGTCCCGTTACACAGGCCGACCAAGATGAACCTGTCAACATTATTGTCGAGTTAAAATAATCAATAAATAATAATAATCAACAAATAATAATAATAAATAATAATAATAATAAATAATAATAATCAATAAATAATAATAATCAATAAATAATAATAATAAATAATAATAATCAATAAATAATGATGATCAATAATAATAATCAATAAATAATAATAATCAATAAATAATAATATTCGATCAATAATAATAATGAAGAAATAATAACCAATCAATCAATAATAATCAATCAATAATAATCAATAAATAATAATATTCAATAAATAATAATCAATCAATAATCAATCAATAATAATAATCAATCAATAATAGAATTGTTATAAATAAAATGGTAATGGAAATTTGTGTAACCTTTGATCTGTGGTAATGGCTAAAGATGTGATGGCTGCATCACACCGAGGATAACTATGAACTAATTCCAGATTGTGACATCTCCTGACACGGACAAATCCATCATTTGATGACAGAGCGACATAATCCCCATCTTTTGTTAATGCCATCGCGGAAATGGATGAATGCTGATAGTTTTTCATTTTACTACTGTCCAGTTCCATGTTCGGTCTCAGAGGCATATTCTCATCTGAATTCAGCAAATGTCCGATGGATTTCCCATTAATAGTATAAAGGAGAACAGTGCACGGTTTCGCTGCGAGCAAAATATAACCTTCTCTGGAAATCACTAATCGATACGGATCAACAAAACTGTCGGATAGTAGCAGGGATCTGAGCAATTCTCCTTGAATTGTATGAATAAGACATCTGGAATCTTTGAGGGAAATTATTAATTAGTCAAATTCTAGAACAAACCAAAACCTTTAGAGGCACTAACGATTATACCGAGTTCTCCCGATATTTGTACACAAACAATTTCTGCTTGGTGGCCAGTGATTGTCATTCTTGGTTGTGCTGATTCCCTACCTGAAATTATAATAAATAATAATTATTTATATATTCATTTCATTAATCTGGAATTCATTTCCCTCTCCAATGCATAATAATCATATATATAAATACTATTTTAACAAATCTATTTCAAATCAACTTTTCTCTACCGAATGATGTACAAATTGTATAATTTACACTAATATTTAGTTAATTTTTACAACTATATTTGTTGAAATATTTCCAATTACATTTCAATTGATATATTTTATTTTTGGTCAAAAATTCAAATAAATTGATTTCGATTGATTATATGCTAATTTATATTTCAGTGTAGATTTTATGTTTGAAATGTAAATAATTTAATAATTAAATTATGTTTTTTAGCTTCAAATGTTTAAAATTTATTAAATATTTCCAAATAAAGCTAATGTCATAAAACAATCCATTTAACATAATATTTAGGTGAAACAAAACATTAAATAATAGTTATAAATCTCAAGGAAATGATCATAATCTACAGTAGAGGTGGGGAACCTTTTAACCATAGTCGGCCTCTTTTAAGTTAAGCCGTGTAAGTTTATATACTTATAAGTGTGACTTGTGAAATTATTATAGTTTTATCAATTAGTTTCCAATTATTTATATATTTTATTTATGGTCAATAATTCAAATAAATTGATTTCCGTTGATTTCCAAATTTTTTTATTAGATTAAAATTTGGTGGAAATTTTGATTTTATGTTTTGATGACTTGAGTTATAAATTGTGGAATAATTTTTGGAATTGAAAGGATTTAATTTGAAATTGGAATTGTTTAAATTTGGAATACATTTTTTGTCTTCTCGTTAATCTTTTATGAAAGTTAATTCATAATGAGCAATATTGTATCATATAGTCCTACCGATTTCTATAAAACTCAGTGTATTCAAATAATTGCCTAATATTCTACTAAAGAAATAGAACTATCCAAAAAGCTTGTACTAGAAGATTTTGTAGTAATAATAATAATAATAATAATAATAATAATAATAATAATAATAATAATAATAATAATAATAATAATAATAATAATAATAATAATAATAATAATAATAATAATAATAATAATAATAATAATAATATAATAATAATAATATAATAATAATAATAATAATAATAATAATAATAATATAATAATAATAATAATAATAATAATAATAATAATAATAATAATAATAATAAATAATAATAATAATAATTATATTAATAATAAAATAATAATAATAATAATAATAATAATAATAATAATAATATAATAATAATAATAATAATAATAATAATAAATAATAATAATAATAATAATAATAATAATAATAATAATAATAATAATAATAATAAAAATAATAATAATAAAAAAAATAATAATAATAAAAATAATAATAAACATTACAAATATTAATAATAGTGAAAATTAATAATAAATTATTAAAATGTATAAATTAATTTTTTCAATCTTGAATATATAAATATTTTCAAACAGTAATATTTAAATTTACACATTTCATTTTATCTCAATAATTCAGATAAATTGATTTCTATTGATTATATGCTAATTTATATTTTACTAGAGATTTATGTAAATAATATAATTAAATAAATTTTTTTAATTTCATTTCATACTTTTTTCATTTTCCCCTACCTAATAGATGTTTTTATAAATTGGTAAATGACATTCCTTTGTTTTGTAGTTACAAAAGGATCTGTACCTGTCCATTGTAAAGGAGATGTTACATTTTTCGAAGCTAATGCAATTGGATATCATTTGTCAAACGAACAACTAACATAAAACCAAAATGTAGCTCAATGGTCAAATTATGCTGATATTGGTTTATTAGCAGCAATCGGAACTTTAAGTTTTCCTTGTCAAGGATTAATGCAATTGAACAAAACAGGAAAAGAGAAATGCAATGATCAAATTAAATAATGAAATTAATATTCAATCAATAACGAATTCATTGAGATTATTTAATCAATTCATTAAATTATATAAATTGAATAATTATTGATATTGATATATAAATAATTATCTCTACTCACAATTGAAATCTCCAAGTAATGCGTGCTGGCGGTTGCCCCAGAGCCAGAGCATTATCGTGCAATCGGTACTGCCAGTCACAATGTAGCAGTCCTGATTAAAACCACATTCTGATCTAGCAATACAAACTACAACTCCAAAATGCCCATAAACCACTTGTAAAAGTCGACCTAATAAACAGAAAAAACAAACTAAACTAGAAAGTTCACCCTGAAAGTATTTACCGGTTTCTACTGAGAAAATTCGGAACGATTTATCCCAGAACCCCCCAGCGAAAATCACTCGATTATCAGGAGTGCAAGCGAATTGCATATTGTGAGGTCGCATACACAGATCAAATCCTTCTCCGAGGCTTCGTTTGTTAATTAATGTCGTTTGAGCTAAACCATGAAATATTCAGTTGATCAAGCACAACTCGACTCGACATACATAATAAAGGATCCATAGACAACGGCAACTGTACATTGGAAGAAACGTAATTGTGTAATTTATCTGGATGAGGAGAATCCACGCTTGACATGCGATAACTGTTCAATGACGATTGCATATTACCGGATTGGGAATTTTGTATTGTAGGTGACGTTGCCAGTGATAATGCACCGGCCAAAGAAGTTGGCATTGATGTTTGTGCAGCCACTGATCATATTGAAGTATTAATAATGCAGTTTTTATAAAAAGTCACATCGTGCACATAAAAATAAACTACGTCACCCAACACCAAATAAGTTACAGTTGAACCACGTGAATTTTATGTTTATAATTATCGATTCTCTTTTAATGATATTAATTTATGATATTTTATTTTTTTATTAATTTGTAATTTTATGCAACAATTAAAAATTGATTAAATTTTTTAAATGAAAATGTTACTGAAATTTTACTGTATTTAGTATAGATGAGTATTCTAAGACAAGTCCTTGCAACGAATCTTTATCTCTTTATCCATAACTTTTGCCCGTAAGGTTTCAATGATCAACAAGGCTAAACCACTAAGAAGTTCTTGACCCATCAAATTAAGAAGATAATGTTTGAGGAACTTAAGTTTCGAAAATGGCATTTCTGCTGGGTTTTTTTCAGGCTTGAAAATGAGCCCCTTTATTGCCTGCCCCCGCAATTTATCTGATAGCTTGAAATTAACTGTAATATTAGTTAACCTTTTCGATGTTTGAAATGCTCTACTGGTTGAATTTTAACCCTCTCAAAAGTACCAATAGGATTTAAATGTCCCAGGGTTACACAAGGGTCCTTAAAATACTGGAAATGTTATAAATCAGAAATATGTCGCTACATGACCTTATAAGTACAATAAAACCATCAAAAACTATTCTTATTTATTACAAAAAGTTATTAAAACTCCGCTATATAATATATTAGAATTATTTTATCATTTATTTGTTTAAATTTTGAAGAATATTTATGAAACTAAAATATTTATATAAGGAATATTTTTTTATTATAATCTGATGGTAATACAAGTCAATAATAATTATATTTATAATATAGATGAATTTTATCAATATCTATAAATAGTTCAATATCATTTAATAAAATATCTCCAATATTGCGATGACATTCGAAAGCAATCTTAATAATTCGAAAAATTGCCCCTTAATTAAATGTTTCGATTCCCACCAAAAGAAATTCATATTTCACATCCGATATAATGAGAGAGAGAGAAAGCAGTTATATGAGTAAACAAGCGAACTAAGCCAGCAAACAAACAAACAAAAAGTTTGCTAAATAAAGCTGTTAAAACAAACAAACAACCGCTTGCATACATAAATGCACATTCAAATAATGAGCCGCAGGCCGTTAGTTGCCACTGAATATAAGTTATAGCGCAGTCTAACTGATATAAACCAAGGAATGCCAAATATTACATAATATATGTACATATCCATATCTTGCTGTCGTAATATATATATATATATATATATATATATATATATATATATAAATGTTGTTAATAAGATTGAAATCATTGACCAGCTCCGTAGGGTTACATTTTAGCTGTGATATTACTGCCTAAATAACATGGTAACATTGTGATAGACTACATAACAATTGTTGCTACACCATAGCGATAACATATATCGTCATTGTAGACCATCATGTACTCTTTTATATTTCTAATATTAACATTTACCCATTTGCATAATCGCACGCTCAATATTTGACTACACAACATGACTCAGCAAGACCTTTACTGTCTGAGTCTAATTAGAAATAATGTTATAGGCTTATTAAAATAGTTTATTTTCCTCATAACCAACAGCGGATTTAGCAGATGCAGATGCAAATGGGTTAATATGATTATTATTTATCATTATCAATTATGTTTTTATTTTTTATATTATTATAATTATTTTTAATTATTATTTATCAATCATTATTATTTTATTAATTTAAAAATAAATAATTAAATAAATTTGGCAACGATTTAATTAAAAGATAACGCCAATAAAAAACTCTCCGTACGATATTTTTCGACAGCTTAACTGTCATCTTCAGCTACACAAAACCAACTAAAATAATTATGAATTAACTTATAATTTAAACAAATTATTTTTTTATATTAATTTAATTTTGTAATAAATAAATATTTAAAAAATATATTCAAATAATTTTAATTAATTTTAAAACGTTATTTATATAAATATTATAATTTTTTATCTATATAATAATTTTAAAAAATAATGTAATTTATAAATAAAATTATTTTAATAATATTAAAAAAGTTTTTTTAAAAAAAACAATACATAAACATGATTTAACATGTCTGATTTTAATAGACATTAGAATTTTAGAATTTTGTAAAGAAGTTTTAATAATAATTGGGAACGCGTGATATGTGAAGCATTGCTAATAAGGTGATTAGATCCAAAGATTAATGTGCAAAGTGCTGTGGCAACGAATGTTTATAAATAGTTTAAGTATGTTAAATCATGTTTATGTATTGTTTTTTTTTAAAAAAATTTTTTTAATATTATTAAAATAATTTAATTTATAAATTACATTATTTTTTAAAATTATAATATAGATAAAAAATTATAATATTTATATAAATAACATTTTAAAATTAGTTAAAAGTATTTGAATATATTTTATAAATGTTTATTTATTAGAAAATAAAATTAATATAAAAAGAATAATTTGTTTAAATTAAAAGTAAATTAATAATATTTTTAGTTGGTGTTGTGTACCTGAAGATGACAGTTATGCTGCCGAAATATATCGTACGAAGAGTTTTTTATTGGCGTTATATATTAATATTAATAATATGATTAATTATAATGATAATAAGTATTATTATTATAAGGACATTTTATTTTTTCACCTGATTTCTTTTTATTTTTATTTATAAAAGACATTGTATTTTCTACAAAATTTGACTATAAATCAGATTTATTTATGGTATTCATAGTCAAATTTTGTAGAAAATACAATGTCTTTTATAAATATTATTATTATTATTATGGTAACTTATTAAATATAATATTTAATACTCATTATTCTTAAATTGTGATTATTTATCATTATCAATTATTATTTAATTTTAGATTATTTTTCAATATTTATTATTATCAGGGCCGACAGTGTGAATATATATATATATATATATATATATATATATATATATATATATATATATATATATATATATATATATATATATAACGGCAATAGTCTATTCCATATTATGATTTAGAAAATGGTGCTTAGCTTAAGTCTTACAGATTATAATCTTAAATCTTCTAACTAATTCGCTTCTTCGTTTTCGATAGATATTGCGGCCAAACAATTTTATTTTCCTGATGCTATGCTGAATTTGGATATAATTGTAAATAATTTTTTTTCAAACATTTTAAAATCTAATTTGCATTTTATAAAAAATTTGAATAAATATACAAGATCTTTGAAAATTTACCTGACTGGAACTTGTTTAAATAAACTTTGAAATTTTTTTGTCGATAGCGTAATCATTCATTTGTTTAATTTTTAATATTGGCAAATTAAATTTGAAAAATCTGTTTAAATATATATTTCGAAACAAGTTGAGAAAAAAATATCAGAAATGAAGAGACAGAAATAGAGTCTAGTTGGTAGCTTGTTAAGTCGAAATATTTCATACATCATTTTATGAATAAACATTCCGGAAATTGGCTTACTTAGTTATTTATTTATATTTAATTTATATAATTGATTCCACTATCGACAAAAAATATTTTAAAAGTTTAATTTATTACTATTATTATTAAATGGTGAATCCTTGGTAGCAGCATAAATTAATATATCAGATAAGTGAATAACAAAATAAGCCCTTGCTGCAAACCAATAATTATATTGTTGAAAAAAGTTTCTAATGACTTTTTTAGATTTTTAAATAATCCTCTTCAGTTTATTATTTATTATTATTATTATTTATTTATTTTGTTATTTTTTTATTATTATTTATTATTATTATTATTATTTATTTTGTTATTATTTTATTATTATTATTATTATTATTATTATTTATTTTGTTATTATTTTTTTATTATTATTATTATTATTATTATTATTATTATTATTATTATTATTATTATTATTATTATTATTATTATTATTATTATTATTATTATTATTATTATTATTATTATGCCATAAAAGTGGCACAATTTGACCAAAATTCGCAACTCAATCTGCCACATGATAATCTAGAATTATTAATAATAAAATGAATTATCAATGGACATAATTAAAATGAAACAGTTGTAGTAATAATGCAGTTATAATTCCTACGGAGCTGACTAAACCCAATGATTTACCAAAGCCATACAAAACACACCCAATGAAACTTCCATAATGATAATTAAGCAATCAAAGGTAAAATTAATAAATGGGATTCAATTTATAAACTAGTGATAGGAAAGATGCCCGATTATTCGTTATGAAGAAGTTTCATTGTAGAATAAGTCGTGCCAACATACCTGGTCGCCGGGACAAATCTGAATGAAATTAAATGAAATAAAGCATTAGAAATTTTGGATCTCAATTGATTCTATGAAGAATTATTACCAGCAGCAACGTGGTTCCATTTGTTAACACCGTACACGTAATTAGCGGACACTGTCAGTACTGCAGACAATGGCGACTGTGGATGGACATTGGCTGTCATCCAAACGATGGGAGAGTTGCTAACAAATTTCAGCATCATCAGTAGATCTGTATGGACTGGAGTGAACATTAACGGACTGACATGAAGAGCGGAATTTCTCGGAGGATGAGGTTCAGTAACCAATTGACTGGGAGTTTGGCCGAAACTACGAATTTGATCCTCCAGAGCTTGTCGTATCATTGGATCTTTGATCTTTACAGATAAACGAAAATGAGGTATTAATAAAGAGTTGGTGAAGGAAACCATTAAAACGCACCTCATCCCAGTTGACACTGCCTTCGTAAGTTAGATAACAAAACACATTAGTCGAACGAATAGCTTCAGGGCCGCGTTGCTTATAGCCGAATATCAAGTCAATCCAATGGTGAAGTTGACATGACACCAATTCAGACTCAAGCGCCTGATAAGAAAAATGATATATAATGGATAAATGTTCGGTGTGATGTTACATATATAGAAATCAGTTATTCTCCGTTTTCAAATAAAAATTACATATTAAATATTTAGAATTTCCAATGGAAAGGGAAATATCATAAAAGGACGAAGAAAGTATTTTTCAGTTTTATAAGCTAACAAAAATGACTAAAAATATGGAAAATGAAAGTTTATTAATAAACATATTTTAATTCATGATATTTATTATTCTGACAACAGAAAAATATGGAAACAAAAAAGAAATGACAAAAATTAATGCCAGAAAATTTCCTAATTATAGGAAAAATAGTAATTATATAGCACAAAATGTATTATCATTTAAAAGAGTAGATAAATAATATCAAAATTTTGGGAACTTTCAGTTATTATTCAATGTCCCAAATCATTGCATGTCCCAAATCATTCCATGTCATATATCATTGCATGTCCCAAATCATTACATGCCCTAAATCATTCCATGTCCTAAATCATTCCATGTCATAAATCATTCCATGTCCCAAATCATTCCATGTCATATATCATTGCATGTCCTAAATCATTCCATGTCATATATCATCACATGTCCCAAATCATTCCATGTCCTAAATCATTCCATGTCCTAAATCATTCCATGTCCTAAATCATTCCATGTCATATATCATTGCATGTCCCAAATCATTCCATGTCATATATCATCACATGTCCCAAATCATTCCATGTCCTAAATCATTCCATGTCATAAATCATTCCATGTCCCAAATCATTCCATGTCATATATCATTGCATGTCCCAAATCATTCCATGTCATAAATCATTCCATGTCCTAAATCATTCCATGTCCTAAATCATTCCATGTCATATATCATTCGATGTCCTAAATCATTCCATGTCCTAAATCATTCCATGTCATATATCATCACATGTCCCAAATCATTCCATGTCCTAAATCATTCCATGTCCTAAATCATTCCATGTCCTAAATCATTCCATGTCCTAAATCATTCCATGTCATATATCATCACATGTCCCAAATCATTCCATGTCCTAAATCATTCCATGTCCTAAATCATTCCATGTCATATATCATTGCATGTCCCAAATCATTCCATGTCATATATCATCACATGTCCCAAATCATTCCATGTCCTAAATCATTCCATGTCATAAATCATTCCATGTCCCAAATCATTCCATGTCATATATCATTGCATGTCCCAAATCATTCCATGTCCCAAATCATTCCATGTCATAAATCATTCCATGTCCTAAATCATTCCATGTCCTAAATCATTCCATGTCATATATCATTCGATGTCCCAAATCATTCCATGTCATATATCATTCCATGTCATATATCATTCCATGTCATATATCATTCCATGTCATATATCATTCCATGTCCCAAATTATTGCATGTCTCACATCATTACATGCCATAAGTAATTGCATGTCCCAAATCAATCCATGTCCTAAATCATTCCATGTCATATATCATTCCATGTCCCAAATTATTGCATGTCTCACATCATTACATGCCATAAGTAATTGCATGTCCCAAATCATTCCAAGTCCCAAATCATTCCATGTCATATATCATTCCATGTCCCAAATCATTGCATGTCCCAAATTATTGCATGTCTCACATCATTACAGGTCTCCATTCTTTTGGCATTCGACACTTGCAGACAGTATGAGTTGATCATTAAATTAGTCGATTTACGTGTTTTTCAAGATGTATTGATATTATTGTACTTTCGTTAAAGTTTCATAGAACAGAGAAAAGGAAACAAGGGGCATGTAAATACGTACATCAATGAGATTTGATTTTTATTCTAATTAAAAATAAGCTTTCCTGTTTCTTGTATGTTCTCAAGTATGTTCTCAAGTATGTTCTCAAGTATGTATGATCTCGAGCAATATTTACCCCAAAAATAGACAGCCTAATCATACATTTTTGAACTTTCGATTCGAAGCCAATTTCGACTTCCAATTTACCATATACATTCTGAATTAATGAACAAGTGCACCTTAGTGACTGTCTGGCTGTACGTAAATAGCTCTCGGATCAGTGTAGGCAGTTCTGTATGCTTTTTACCGATTTCAAATTCTATTGGATAAAATTCATTTGTTTTTTAAATGCGGTGAAATCATTTTCAAACCCAAAACTAACATTTAACCTCTCTGCTTGGGTTCATTCTGATCATATTAATATATAAGGTGTTCGAAAAATTATTAATTATTAATAATAATAATAAGCAATAATAATAAGCAATCATAATCATTAATAACAATCAAGAATAAAAATAATAATCAATAATCAATGATAATAATTAATAACAATTATCAATAATAATAATAATAATAATAATCAATAATAATAATAATAAATCGATACAATTGTCAATATATGGATCGCAATTGTGTAACCCAATAGGTAATTCAAAGAATTAAACTAATAGAATTTTATATAAAATAAAGTGCTCTTACTTGCCGATTTATTCTCACAAAATCTTCTGGAGTTTTTGCCCATTTAGGAAGTATTACATCATCCACAATGTTTCCATCCTCACTTTTCCCAAATCGATAATCATTGGAATTCGTGAACATTTCCGGTAAATAGAAAAATTCCGGAATTAATTCTTTTACGTCGGATGTGTCTCGTTGACAATTTTTCCAAGTCTGTGCTACTGAATGGAACGTGCGGTCGGCATGGTCGAACTTTCCGCTCTGAATGAGGATGAAAACGATGCAAAATGATAAAGAATATAATATCAACTTGTAGATTAAGGAAGAGAGTGGTGAATGGTTCAACGCGCACTAGATAGTTGAGAACGAATGCGGCTGTACTGTAATGAGTACCGTAATGAAAGGCAGACTGGCTATCATCATCCCAGTTTTTGAATCTATTATCGAAGAATTTTTTTCTAGAAGGATTTAATGCACCAATAGGACTAGAAAGATCTCGATAGTTTGAAGGAGAACTTAGATCAATTGTTTCAGATTCATAATTGGCAAGGACCCAAGGAAAAATTGGATACTGATTGAGATCGTTATACGTCCGGCCAGCGATCGTGTTCAGATACATAAGATAATCGAAATTGGATATTTCTCGCTGCTGCCATCTTTGTGTCATGTTTGATAGCTTAAATATCTGTCTTGGAGATGCCAGACTGGATTTCCGATGCTGACTTACGCAATATTTGATTCCAATTCCGACTCGTGGAAGAACATAAATAACCTTCCTAACCGTCTCCTGATCCGGAAATGCAAACATAACTGCCACTGAGATCAGATATTGTTAATTGAGCAAAAAAATAAAATATTATAAATTAGTACTTCTGTTGGCGACAAATATTTCCAGAGCAATATTTTTATGTAGAAATTTTCGACTAAATATAGCTCTTATTTCTGAAAAATGCCATTTCCCATGCAAATGATGCATATAACAAAGCACCTAATTATTAATAATAATAATAATAATAATAATAATAATAATAATAATAATAATAATAATAATAATAATAATAATAATAATAATAATAATAATAATAATAATAATAATAATAATAATAATAATAATAATAATAATAATAATAATAATAATAATAATAATAATAATAATAATAATAATAATTAATAATAATAATAAAACATTAGTGACGGTAACAATTTGTATAAAACAAAGATTGATTACTTTGTAAAATAAGTATAAGTAACTAATTATTTGGCTTTGCCTAATTTGAATCAACATTGTGCAAATTATTAATTTCAATTATATTAATAAATTAGAAATTGTATCAACATGATTATTGATTGAAATAAAATTAAATAAAAAAAATATATCCTTTGATTATTAAAGATTTAAAATACAAATAATACAGTAAGATATTGGCCTGGGTAGCATGGATGATTTCTATTATTCTGAAACAATATAACTACGATAATTACACGAGCTTGTATTATTAATATATTATTTTTGCGTGCAGATGAAATGCTAATTAAATAATAATTTTGAAATTTCCATTTATCTCGGATTTCACATGTTTAGAACAATAGAAAGGTACACTCCATACCATACAATAGTTATTGTCGATATCAGCATACACAACGTCGGATTATATTGAATGACAATTGCGCCACAAGCATGTTGTACGTTTGCTAGGAGGAGAAGCACAGAACGGCAAATTTAGGATTTGATTTCTAATGGAATAAACTCTTTCTGCCCTTTACATTTTGTTTAATTTCAATGCATTCTCTTTAACCAACATTTTATTAAATTTTCAATTGTTTTTGTTTGCCATTTTATAAGTTAAATATTTTTTTCTAATTTTGGTGTCTAATCCAAATGTTTTTGTCAGATTGTGACAATTTTGATTCAATTGTTTTTGAGAAATTTTAATTTTTGACTATTAATAGAAATGATAATACTCTATATTATAAGAATGAAAGTTTATCTGTTTTTTTGTCTATCCGGTCCGAAATTTACCATATAATAATCAGTAAGGAGAATTAATATTTAAATTTAGCAAAATAAAATAATATATAAACCCATATATTAGATTACCATCCACACGCATATTTATAATTGTATGTATAATCGATATATTACAAAATCAAATTAAAATTATTGTGAAAAATCTGAGTAATTATTGAGAACGAATAACTTGTGAGGCGTTGTTGATAAGATCTTTTAATCATATAATCAATGTTTTAAGTGCTATGTATGTGGTATAATTTTGTGGTATGTTAAAAAAAATTTTGTTATGTAAAATGAATTTTAAATTTTATTGTTTTATAAAAACTTTTTTTGAAGAATGATAATTTTTGTGTTTTTTAAAAAATTAATTTGAAGTTTATTTTCTAAAAATTAAAAAAATGTAATATTTCTTTAAACACAATTTGATTGTGATTATTATTGGTGAATTTGCTTAAATATCTAGCATGAAGAAGACTGATAAACGGTCGAAATATATAGTATTATAATAAAAAATAGTAATGCTATAAAATGAAGGGTTCCTGGTAGAAGTATCAATTAATAAGAAAACAATTAAGAAATTATATGATAAAATAATCAATAAATGACATGATAAACCTTTGTGCAAATTTCAAGTTTATTATTAAATCTTTCTACCAACTACACCAAGAGAATTTCAGATAAATTCTGCTATAATGCAAGTTGAAACATAAATCAACTTATTGGAATTTATTTTTTGTGAAAATTTAATGGATTTCAGCCATTTCTGAAATGGCTGCAAAGTAAGTTATTTTTTAAAGTTATAAAGTTTTAAGAGTTGAATTATGATTTTACAAGGAAATGAAATCATTATTCAATCTAATAATTATAACTTTTGATCTACAAGCTCATGTATATTATTATTAATAATGATTATGAATATTCAGGAAATGATTTATTTTATGATAACTTATTTTTTGGAAATTATTCAAAAAAAGTGAGTAAAATTATTTTTGAAGTTATAAAAATTATTAATTGCATTAAATAATTATATTTTTTATACATCTTTTGAAAAAAATATCCCAATATGTACACAAAATAATAATTGGTTTATGATTATTTTTTAAAACTTATTAATAAAATTTACAATTTATGCTTTTTTTCGGATTTCAGGTTTTGTTTTTTTTTGACAGAAATATCTGAAAAATTAAATTAATTTTAGTTTTAATGGTAAATCTTATGAAGATACATCCTCATTTACTCGAAATTTCCTAGCAAAATCCTCAAAATTTAAATTAAAATTTTTTTCCGCCATTTTTCTTTCTAAAAATATCTCAAAAATGTCTATAAATTAATTTATTATAAGGGGTTTTTCAACTTCTGATGGCTACATGTTAAAAGTTTGCATGCATGTTTTATTATGGGTTGCGTTAATGTGCATTATTTTATTTCTCTCTCACTTTTTGTGTTTCTATAGTGTAGGGTTTGTCTCAGTCACTATTTTACAAGCAACCTCAAGGTGAGTTGGTGTGTTTATATGCTATAAATTTATTGATTTTTGTTTTATATTATAGGTGATTTGTCTCAACGTGGCTTGGTGTAGCTTTAAAAATAGTTGAATTGGAAGTTATAGATATTTTATTAACTGAGTTATCTGCATTTTGATTGAATCGTTTTTAATTTTAAAATGCAAAGTTTTTTTCTGTTAAAAATTTGAAATTTTATTGTTTTGATTTTTGTGGAATTCCCAACTGCAAATGTAGAGCAGATTAAATCCGTAAAGTTTAATAATAAAAATAACAATAGCAAATCATTAGCATATTCAAAGAATTTTTTCATCAAAGATTTTTTAAATTTCTAAATGTTTCCCGCGTAAATCCATAACGAAAAAAAATATTCAATTACTTGGAAATATGGAGAAAAAAAACTTTATTTTGAAATTTTATTATAATCATATTTATATGAATAAATGATATATTTAAATTAGGTCTTTGTTTCCTTTCAATTTACATTTTAAATTTTACATTTTTTAACCTGTTTTTTTATGGGATTTTTACTAAGTAAATTAATGGAAAAATAAATCACTTTTTGATCAAGTCCAATATTGTTTTTATTGTTGGCATCCATTTCAAAATAAAGTTCCGATTTTGTAATTGATACAGATCCATGTACACTAACGCCAGGAGCCAACAAAATCGCAGGAGTCGACAAAAATACGGGGCCTTAATAAATTTAAATAAAATTTATATCATAATATAAAAACAAATAATTTATTAATTCTAAACTTTCAAATTATTTTCAATTGAGTGGCAAGCGTTAACTTTTACGGAATTCAAAACGACTTCTTATCACATATTTTAATCTATACTAATCATTAAAAATGTATTATAAAAATTGAGGATGTAATAAAAAATATGGGAGAAAAAGATGTACGAAAAAAGGATGAAAGATGTAAATAATAGACATTATTTGTGATGCTAAACTATTTGAATTCACATTTATTTGGCCTTCACACGTAATTGTATGATTCAAAGTGAAAATGTTGACAACTGAGAAAAGAAGAATGAAATGTAAATGTAACAAAGCCCCCCCCCACGAATAAATTCATTGTCATACATGGCTAGCAGCGTCAGGTATATTGAAAAAGTCTTTCCTGCTGTTGAAAATACAAAATGCTACAAACAAAACAATGATAAAAACTGTTGATATTAAAATATGTATATATCGCTCGGATAAAAAAACATAAATTATTTACATTTCAAATATAAAATCTACTATTGATTCTATTATCGATTGATTATTATTATTATTGATTGATTATCATTTATTGATTATTATTATTATTTATTGATTATTATTTATTGATTATTACTATTATTTATTGATTATTATTTATTGATTATTATTATTGATTAATTCAAGGAGAATTGCTCAGATCCCTGCTACTATCCGACAGTTTTGTTGATCCGTATTAATGATTTCCTAAGAAAGTTATTGCAAAGTTTTAATTTCCTTTTTAATTTTTTTTTGTTTCAATATAAAAATATTATTTAAAAAGCCAAAATATGGATTTTTGTCATCAAATAATCTTTAATTATATTTAATTAATCCAAAAATGAAATGATTCAGATAAGTTTATATATTTGATTTCTGTAACAATTGAGCAACCAAAATCACTATATTTTACTCACCGGTTATGTCCATATTAATCGGTTTAGCAAGGCTGTTGTTGGTAACTGTTTCTGATTCCGAGACTTTCTTTATTCCTTGTGCTGATTTAGTATCATCAGAGATTTTGTTTTGGTTGGAATCTTTATTGTCGGGAATTTTGTAGGATGATTCCGATAAATCTTGTTCAGAATCTAGATCAGCTTCCAATTGGTTATCTTCATTGCTTCTTGGCTCAGATTTCTCAGCGTCAAATAACTCTTCATCAGTCACTCCATATCCACTCTCCGAAGTCATTGTGTTATCATTTATCGAAACACCAGCTACAACGTTTGATTTTAAATTGAGTTCTTTCAAGGTATTTTTGAAAATTTCAGTTTTGCTTTTATTGTGAATAATTGGCGGCGAGTCTCCCGATAGTGAAGCTGTAGGCAAAATGGCTTCTGGGTGAGTGCTTCCATAGGGATTCGACACAAATCTACGTCGCCTGCGACTGTCATCCTCCCAATAATCAAGCCGATAAAATTCATTGTATCTACAAAAATTTTAATATCATTTTTTATTAAGAGCCCCATTCTTTAAGTTTACGTGCTCGTGAATTTAATAATTTATCTATATTTTCAAACAATATATTTTCTTCATTCGGTAAAATATAACGGATTTTATAAATTGATAAATGTGAAACAAATTATAGAAAAATGTATT
This sequence comes from Schmidtea mediterranea, assembly GCA_022537955.1. Classification (NCBI taxonomy): domain Eukaryota; kingdom Metazoa; phylum Platyhelminthes; order Tricladida; family Dugesiidae; genus Schmidtea; species Schmidtea mediterranea. Next base: position 2,059,499 of record CM039682.1, read on the forward strand.
TTCTCTCACAGCAGCGCAATAGGAAAATATTTATTGAATATGATGCTCCGTTAAAATTAAAAAAAAATACATGTCATTGAAAATAAACATTTCTTGGAATATTTTCAGTTCCATTGGCACTGCGGGCTTCATGGTAGACTTTTCGGTGATTTCGTGTTTTTGCGTGAATATATATGTTGTAATCGTCAAATTGTACAATTTTTTTTCTAAATGTATTTTGTTGATATTTTTAATTTATGTAAATCGCGATTGGGATTTATATATTAAGGAGTTAATGATGAAACATTCTACTACTATTAATGAGTTATTTAAATAAACTCTAGTTACTCGGACATTGGTCGGCTGGTGGGACACACGTCACTTCTACTTTATATTACATATTATCTCTAACATACATTAAATAGAGAATTTCAAATTGATTATCATCAAATCGTGAAAGAAATCATATGTTAGCAGCAAAGTAAACACGCTTGCAAATAAAATGAACCTCTATTTAAGTAAGAGCTATTAATCTTTTTAGTAACTTCCTTAATGCTGTTTCATTTTCCCGGTAAGATTTGAGATCGTTTAATGGGTCGCTAGATTACCCACGAGTCATAGGTTGGTGACCAAAACTCTATGTTTATTTGTATTTGAGATATATGCCAAAAAGAGGAAAGTCATCAATTTACCAATTTATAAAAACATCTATTAGGTAGGGAAAATATGAAAAACGTATGAAATGAAATTAAAAAAAATTATTTAATTATATTATTTACATAAATCTCTAGTAAAATATAAATTAGCATATAATCAATAGAAATCAATTTATCTGAATTATTGAGATAAAATGAAATGTGTAAATTTAAATATTACTGTTTGAAAATATTTATATATTCAAGATTAAAAAAATTAATTTATACATTTTAATAATTTATTATTAATTTTTACTATTATTAATATTTGTAATGTTTATTACTTTTTATTATTATTTTTTTTATTATTATTATTATTTTTATTATTATTATTATTAATTTTTTTTATTATTATTAATATTATTATTATTATTATTATTTTTATTATTATTTATTTATTTATTATTATTTTTATTTTTATTTTTATTTTTTATTATTATTATTATTATTATTATTATTATTATTATTATTATTATTATTATTATTATTATTATTATTATTATTATTATTATTATTATTATTATTATTATTATTATTATTATTATTATTATTATTATTATCAAAATTAGAATCATACTCATTTTGATCTGACGCCCAAACTCCATGACTGCTAAATACCAAACTCTCTACTCTGGATTTAAGCTTATTGGCCAATTCATCATCACGAGTTCTTGCAGAAGCAATCAAATGTTCTGATAATCTTTCTTCCGCTTGCCTTTCCTGATGCATGATAGCACATAAGCGTGTGAATTCACTGTGCTTTTGCACATCTTCAGCACGCATTCGACTCAAAATAAAATGTGCCTCGTTTGCGACGCGAACTGTATGATCGAGACTGGCATGTGCTAACAGTCTTCCTTCGTTTACAAGTTCTATAAATGCTAATCCGGCATGTTTTTGAAGAGAATTTTGCCATTCCTATCAGTAAATCTTGATAAACTAATTAAATATCGACAAACGGCTACCTGTGAACATAATAGCATAACCATTTCAACTACAGATGTGCTTTGCCTGAGAGTAACCAAACCGGAGCTAACCAATTCCTGTCCATGTGATCCAATTAATGTGCGGGATAAGTATGAAGAGAAATCGAAAAATATCTCCCTTATAAGCGGTGCAGTACCACCTAATGCTTGTTCTAATCTTTTTGTCAGGCTTGTAGAGGATGGGAAATTTGATTTGGGATAATCTTCATCATCTCTATCAATAATTTCATGTTTACGATTGTCTGTGACTCTCTGTTCTGGGAATTGCGGTAAAGTGCTGGTAAATTGCTGAAACCGACCTGAAGAATTATCAGCATGGTTATCAATTTGAATTGATGAAATTGGAGGAGTTTTTTCATTTTCGTTTTCATTTTCATCAAGTATTGCTGCTGAAGTGTTTTTACTATCCGATTCTTCGGAATCCTCATTCGAAACGTTCCCTGAAATGCGACTTTTCCTACCATCGGATTCAAAACTGATTTCCCGAGCGTATATATCATCATCACATTCATCTTCTTCTTCATCTTCTTGGTTATTACGAATTTCTTCGGAAACGTTTTCCTCAATTTCTTCTTCAACGCGAAGTGTATCGGTTTTATTCTCTGTTTGACTATAATGTATTTCTTCATCTTCTTCTTCAACAGTAGCACATACGTCAGCTTTCTCATGATTCAATTTTTCAAATTTATCTCGATCTTGGTCATTTGTTTCTCTGTTTACACTACTCTCTAAGGAATACGAATCGTAAGTAGGAGACGGTTCAAGTAAGTCCCTATATCGAGATACCATAAGGACAGATAAAAAATACACAATTGATAATGCCAAAAATTGAGCTTGCTTGGCTTCTTCCTAAACAAAAATTTTACATATAATTTTTTATATATTTTTTGGTATTCTCGTTTTGGTTGTTAGACATTTGTAAATTATTAAAATGTGCTAAAAATGCGCATAAAAGTGCTTTTACAGCAGGTAGAGGCACATAAAGTCCATTAATAGAGTATTCATTATAATGCAAGGTTATGTAGATTAAAAAGCATTGGAAAATCGAATTTGCACAATAAAAATTTCCGATTGAATCTAAAGAAGACATGTCTAAATTGCTCAGATCACGGGTCATGGGTGGTTTACGGATCATGGGTGCATACATTTTTACACGAAGCCCCAAAACCAAATAATTCAAGGCTTCAAATCGCAAGATCCTGGATTAAATTCCTCATTTCGTGAAATGCTCCATACCTTGTTCGCAATAAAGAGATTATTTCATTAGCTGCACGGCATACGTTACTGTTGGTATCTCCCCTGGATGTGCTTGTATCAAATAATTACACAGCAAAATGGAAACGCTAAACTAAACATCTACTCACTAACTCATCAGGCATGTGAAGAAAGGTAAAATATTCACTGTCGAGCACTTTTCAAAAGTGAAAACCTCTAGAGGTCAATATTTAGAGAATAGTTAATGCAGAAAACTTGGAAAGAGAAGTAAGAAGAATTATTGAAAAATGTCTAAGAAAAAGGCAAAACTTCTTTTCCGGATGTTTATTAAGCAATGGGAGTCAATCAATAAAAAAAGCATCATAGATAAGTATTTTTATGGGTTGTTAAAAATGGAAGTAAAAAGTTTAAATGTCAACAATACTTTAGCCGAAAAGGTTTATTGCGTAAATGTCTGTCGAGCAGACAGGCGATGAAATAAAGAAAGTGGATTTTGCAGCCAATTGAAATAACTGAAATCATCATAAACATGACAGCATCTTCACCCCGCTGATTTATTTATAAAATTCCTTAAAAAGCAAACAATGGAAATTCTATTATAAAAAGGACACCTGGATCAAGCCAAAGATCAAACTTTTATATGTTAAAAATCAGTCTGAAATGCATGTTTTTATGTGCCGATTTCAAATGGAATTTTCAAAAGTCGACTTGCATATTGATGATTGTATGGGGGGAGCTTTGATCTAATGATTAATTCAGATAATAAAAATCCCACGATCAATGTTTTACACATTACACATTGTATATGTCCAGTATTTATAAATACAGAATAAATAATTTACAAATTCCGGAGACTAATAAAAATGGTTTCCATTTAGCCGAATGGTGAAATGAATTTCTAGTATTTCATAACACAGAAGAACACCGACGGCAACCAGATTCGAATTGATGACATAAATATTATCGGGAATGCAAAACAAATTATTAGCGCTGTTAATTACGAAAATAATAAAGTCAGATAAACAGAAATTCACGATGAGAAAAAATGCCTGAAAGAAAATTAAATTTAGGATATCTGAAATTATTTCTTCAATTATTCCGTGACTTTTCCTGATTACAGTGAGCCTTATTTACATACATAGATCGGCAATGAAACCGCGCTGGGGAAACGGGAATCGAGAAGCCAGGATCTCGCTTGGTTGGCACTATGAGTTCAATGGAGAAATTTTAATCAAATACTATCAAATCTCTATTTAAGAGGGGCTACTCAACTAATCTCATTTGTGTAACTTTCAATTCATTTCAATTGAACGAGTAAATAAAATAAAAACATTCTCTACAATATTCCTATGAAAATATAGAGATGATTTTTTAGAATTTAAATTTGGAATTTATGGAAATATTTCAACTTTTTAATATTATAAATTTATTCATCTATTCATATTGCTATTTATTATTATTATTATTATTATTATTATTATTATTATTATTATTATTATTATTATTATTATTATTATTATTATTATTTATTTTTATTATTATTATTTATTTTTATTATTATTTATTTGTATTATTTTTATTATTTATTTTTATTATTATTATTATTATTATTATTATTATTATTATTATTTATTTTTATTATTATTATTTATTTTTATTATTATTTATTTGTATTATTTTTATTATTTATTTTTATTATTATTATTATTATTATTATTATTATTATTATTATTATTATTATTATTTATTTTTATTATTATTTATTTGTATTATTTTTATTATTATTATTTATTTTTATTATTATTATTATTATTATTATTATTTATTTTTATTATTATTATTATTATTATTTATTTTTATTATTATTATTATTTTTATTATTATTATTATTATTATTATTATTATTATTATTATTATTATTATTATTATTTTTATTATTATCATCATTATTATTACCACATCTCTGTATACAACAGCCCGTAATCTATTGATATCCATTTCTTGTAAAAGTACTTCTGGGTCAGAAATTGGGTAATTTTGAAGTAAAAGCTCATTAACCTGAACCTGAAGATAAGGAAAAGAGAAGAATAATAAAACAGATAAAGTAATTAGATACGTCATCAGAACGTGGACGCAATCCTCTCATCAATTCCTGCATTGGATCAGGTGGTAAATTATCGTCAAACTTGGAGTCCTCGTTGCTAGAGTGAGCCTCGTACAGGTTTGATTCATTGAATAATTGATAATGCAAATCACGGAAACGGTTTTCCAAGCAATTGCGAACAGCACATGTGCAAACTGTAGAGAAACATTAAGTATTTCAGAATAAATACTTTAAAAATTGATGAAACAATTCTCATAACGAAAAATCTATTGAAAAAAATTAACGAACGACTTTAACTGAAGATGATTATGAACGAAAATGTGTTGAAAATTCTCAATTATAAAATATTACAACCTCTATATATCAGACCGAAAATCTATTAGAGTAGCTAAATATAACATTTTTTAAATCCATTTGTAAAATACAATTATTTTCTACAAAGAAAATATAATCAAAAATCAAAATATGCATGTAGAAATCAAAAAATAACTTTAATACATACTTTTATCATGATTTACATCATTTTTAATTGCATACCTTTATGCTGAATTCAATAAACTAAACTTAGTTTGAGAAATATTGATTATTTCATGTCAAATTGAAAATATTGAAATTCAATAACTTTTAAAAGAATTGTTTCAAACAATCAAAATTATATAGAAAATTTTGAAAATCGACAACCAAGCAAAAAATTAGACAAACAACTTTATAGAAACTTGATTTCCGTCATAAATCCAAAAATTTGTAAAATATTAAAAATTTTAAAATGAGCGCATAAATAATGTTAAAATTATGAAAATCATTCTTTTTATCGTCTTTGAGCTGTATGGAAATAAAATGATAGTACAATTAATTTTTTCACACCAAAAAATAAACCAATTTCACGCTAAGTTCTAGATTAGGTCTGGTCAACCCAAATGATTCTGTGGAAATAAATTATTTATATGTAATTTTTTAGTGGTGAAAATTTTAAAATTATTACGGTTAGCAATTATATTACATAAATATATTATTTTAATAATTATAACGATAGCAATCAATAATACAATCGAATATTTAATCAGTGAGATATTTGTTTTTGTTTTCTTTCACTTAGCGTTTTCAAGTCGAACTCATTACTTAATTTGAGCATCATAGTTGATGTTGCGGTTTTTGTCACTGAGATAATATCAAAATAATATCATAAAAATAGTTGCATAAAATCATATTGAATTATTATTATTATATATTTCAGACAGAATAAAAGTCTGAATGAATTCTATCAAACCAAATTTTGTTTACATATTTCAGGGAGAGATTGTCAAAATATTATGTTTATTTACTAGATATTTTAGAGGAATTATTAAATAATTTATATCAGCATTTATAAAATTTTATTTAAATGAAAGAAGAAATATATTTTTGTGAATTCTCATTCGATCTGTTGAATATTATCAAGTTCTGATAATATTCAAATAAAATCAATTTTGCACAGTGAAAGTTAATATATAATGAAGATGAATATTGATCGTAATATTGAGCATAATAGAATCAATTCATAAAATGATTAGTTTTAATTTAATTATTGTTAATCTGGATCGAAGTTAAAAACCAGAAATTCTGTTTCAAGAACTTCTAGAAATCCGGATGATTTCAATTCAGCGCATCTATTATCAGTAATTTCCCAATTTATATTCTTAAGGTTGGCAAGTAATTTTTAAGAAAAGTTTTTAGGTTATATTAAAAATAAATAAATCCCCGAAAAGATAATAAACTACAAGAAGTGATGTAAACACAAATATAAATGAATGAAAATATACCAAGCCTTAAACACTGTCGAAGAATTCCACCATTGCTCATTGTTTTCTCTTGTTCCAGTTCAACGAAATTCAGAGAACTGGCAAACACGACAATATCTGCGATATTCATCACTCTGAGAAGGAAGCAAACCGCATGTGACATCGCCATTCCATTTCCATTTTCCAGCATGTCGACGTCACCCTTTACAAGTGAATGAAAACATTTTTAAGCGCAGCCATTTATAATTTCGATTAACATTTCAATTGATAAATAATCCTATTCTATGTCTATTTTTTCAAATTCTTTTCTAGTCTTTTATAGTTAAAAATATATAATTATCATCCGGTAAAATTAATTTGGAAAAAAAAACTACCGCAATTTAGAGTCAAATAAAAAACAGAAAAATAAAAAATAAGAAAATGCAAAAAATTCTTCCAAAAACAAAATTTACAACTGGTAAAATGGAATTCTTTAGCAGTAAAAATGTTAATTTTAATTTGACGAGAACTTTATAATATCAAATATTGAAAATACTAATTTCGTTAATCTTTAATCTATATATTTCCAAATGTATAATATATCAATATTATTTAATAATACACTTGAATTACACAATTTGATTTTAATTAGGCTAAATACATTCGCAAAATAATTAAATAAATGAATGCTTAGGTTAAATTGATAAGTAAATTAATAAATTCAGGAGCTTTTAAATAAAAGCAAATATAATAATAATAACAATAATAATAATAATAATAATAATAATAATAATAATAATAATAATAATAATAATAATAATAATAATAATAATAATAATAATAATAATAATAATAATAATAATAAATAATAATAATAATAATAATAATAATAATAATAATAATAATAATAATAATAATATAATAATAATAATAATAATAATAATAATAATAATATAATAATAATAATAATAATAATAAATAATAATAATAATAATAATATAATAATAATAATAATAATAATAATAATAATAATAATAATAATAATAATAATAATAATAATAATATAATAATAATATAATAATAATAATAATAATAATAATAATAATAATAATAATAATAATATAATAATAATAATAATAATAATAATAATAATAATAATAATAATAATAATAATAATAATAATAATAATAATATAATAATAATAATAATAATAATAATAATAATAATAATAATAATAATAATAAATAATAATAATAATAATAATAATAATAATAATAATAATAATAATAATAATAATAATAATAATAATAATAATAATAAGAAAAAATAATAATAACAATAATAATATTATTGTTATTGTTATTATGTTTTTTAGAGAAATATTTAAAAAGTAAAATAAAAAACAAAGAGAAAATTCAATAATGTATCAGAAATAAAATGAATATAAGAAATGAGTAATTGTGAAAAAAATAGATTCGGTGTAACAAACGGTTGATAAGATTGGTAAGCAGATAACAAATGTGAATTCTTAATTTTAGTTAATAAAAAAATGAAACTTACCGAAGGTGACGTAGCCGCTGCTAGTAATGGTAAAAGACCTCCGCAACATGTAATGAGACTGTCCGATAGCATAGTGACCAAATGGACGAGATTTATTACATATACTTGATTCTCTGTTGCATTGACAAACTCGAGAATGTTACGATTGTTGCTTCTGTAATTTCGAGAGAAAAGAAGTGAATAATAATTGAGTTTGTATTTTTTATCACCTTTTCCAAATTTGTAAATCGCTTTCAATGGAGCATAGTAAATCGTGAAGAAGTCTTTGATGCAATTGTGACCATGTAAATGCTGGAATACGGAATGGTACAGATCTAGGACCAGGACTAAATATTTGATTTTCTGTGTTTGATTGAGCTACTGCAGACTCAGTAACTAAGTCGCATGCTGTGACTACAATGTCGTCAATTATCATTTTGGCAACGGATTCCGCTAAATCCACAGATTGACTCGGTCTTTCTTCTTTCACATTTTCATCCCCATATTCCATAGACATGCGATAACCAGATGAGCTGGAGGCTCTTGATGCAGTGTTTATACCATGCTGGTGTTTAATATTTGAATAAGACGGATGATCCGAGTGATCCTGTTCATATTGCTCATAAACCTATAAGAATGGCGTTGATGATTTATAACATTAATATTACTAGTAAATTAATAAATATTATTCATAGTCAAATTTTGTAGAAAATACAATGTCTTTTATAAATGGAAATAATAATAATAATAATAATAATAATAATAATAATAATAATAATAATAATAATAATAATAATAATAATAATAATAATAATAATAATAATAATAATAATAATAATAATAATAAATAATAATAATAATAATAATAATAAATAATAATAATAAATAATAATAATAATAATAATAATAATAATAATAATAATAATAATAATAATAATAATAATAATAATAAATAATAATAAATAATAATAAATAATAATGAATAATAATAAATAATAATAAATAATAATAATAAATAATAATAATTAATAATAATAATAATAATAATAATAATAATAATAATAATAATAATAATAATAATAATAATAATAATAATAATAATAATAATAATAATAATAATAATAATAATAATAATAATAATAATAATAATAATAATAATAATAATAATAATAATAATAATAATAATGTTGAGTTCCGTAAAAGTGGAGGACATTTGTGTTAAATATAGTAATTAACAATATATAAATAGTAATTAGTATATTTGGGGTTATATAATTAGTAATTAATATATAATGATTATATATAATTTGGTTTTTCCAAAAATGACGTAATTACTAAAAATAGTAATTACTTAAATTAATTCACTAAAAATAGGAATTAAATTTCAATTTGGAAAAAACCAAAAATCCATTTATTTTGATTGGTCAATAGACTTAGAAATTTGGTATTTAAACTGCGTTGAAATTCATTATTTTGAACACTAGTTTGTCTTATCAAACTTGATATAGACTAGCTAAAGAAAGGATTCCTATCCAACTGGATAAAAGTTTGCTTGCAAAATCCCTCGGATATATCAAGCATTTCAAAAGGATCTAAATCAGGTGAGACGCTGCCTAAATAACTATACTAGCTCATTAGTTTGTGAGTTATAGTGAAATAAGGAAATTAATTTAATTAGCACTCTTCTCTTCCCTCAGGAAACGTAGATCCGATCGACTTGTTAAGTTAACAATGTTAACCTTAGGGCAACATAGTATCGACTCTTTAACTTGCTTCAATAGTCAACCTCCAAACTCAATAATTTTTGTCCCATTGTATTTATTGTATAATCTGTAATTGTTGTTCAGCTTAATAAATATTTTAAACGGACATCATTCTCTCTGTGATTTATTCTATCGTATGTATATCGATTAATTGAACGAGCAATCCACGGATATGGTTGTAGTCTATCCACCCAACAAGAGAAATCAACAACAACAACAAAAACAACAATAATAATAATAATAATAATAATAATAATAATAATAATAATAATAATAATAATAATAATAATAATAATAATAATAATAATAATAATAATAATAATAATAATAATAATAATAATAATAATAATAATAATAATAATAATAATAATAATGATAATAATAATAATAATAATAATAATAATAATAATAATAATAATAATAATAATAAAATAACAATAAATGCGATTGGACGAACAAATAGAAGAAATTTGATATTTTTGATAAATACATTCCCAGCTAAAAACATGTTTTCTCGAATTAATCAATAAATTAATGTACTGAAATTTAATCATTTGTTTTAATGATTGCTGAAAATAAGTTGAAAATAAATGAGTGATGAAATTCAATTAAATAAGAAGGATGATATAAATAAATTAAATGGAGAGTTAATTGACAATTTACGATTAATATAACTTGATAGATTTGTCTCGTGCGGAGATCTGACAAAGTTACAGAGCAAATGACCTCGTGAGGAATGAAACAACGGACGGGCTCAGATAATCAGGCACGTCAGCAGCCGAATTTCAAATGAAAGAAAAATTTAATAAAAATCATATCAAATTATATTGAAGGACGTCATAAAAATAATTTCACTCATAATGAAATTGAAATCCAAACGGCACATTTAGTGGCAAAGTTTGTGTGAAAGCGTGAGATTACTTGGGTAAAGGAAATGCTAATACTGACTGGGTCAACTCCAGTTCATATGCCCCGATTAAATTCATAGGTTCCTTACATGTTCCCCTAATCTATCATTATAACTTCTGACTACTCATTTTCCTTCACACCTTTTCATTGTAATTATCAATAAAATGCCTTCACATTATTTAAATCTATCTTTCTGAAATTGTCAAGAATATTAAAATAACTCGACTTCATAGTGGCTGGGAGTTTAATAAAATTCACCATCGTTGTCGCCGTATTGCTTTTGGTGTTAATAACGTTCATAAAATCTTTTTCTTCTAGATAATATTATTTAAACAAATCGTCACGAGGAAATTCTTTCAATATAATAATGCATAAATGGCACCAATACACACAAATAATCATTTATTAAATTATCAATAATTTTAATTCATTTAATCAATCACTTTAATTAATTTATTCAATTACATTCTCAAATAAATAAAATTATTTTACTATTTCGTTTCCTAAAATTTATTAGTTTTACGAAATAATGAAGAAGAAATCAAACGAAAATACCTTTCGCATGTCACGGCGGAATTCATGGTATGCCACCTTGGAATGTAAAATGGCTAAAGTGTCAATCCAAACTCTCCAGCCACCATATTCTACTTTCATGGCGTGATGCAGTAATAATCTGACCAGATTTAGTACCGCATCCAACATTTGCTCCTGGTCTGGAGTTTGAGGAGAAAGGGGAGTCAAAATGAATAGCCAATCCTGCCACACACTCATTTGCAGCACCGTTCTAAATATGGAACATTGAAATTGGCATATTTGTAGAGATATCTATTGACTATAGCCTGTCACGGTCTAATGAAATACCAATTTAATATTTTTCTTGTCATTTATGTACAAATATTTTGTGGCCAAGTCGATGCCATTCAATGAAGATCTTGATCGTCCTAATTTGTAACTCGTATAAAAATTAAATTTTAAGCGTTTCAATTTCGTATTCTTATTAACACGTTGATGGACACTAAATATTCAAGGAAGTTCAAATTTTGACACTCTGATAGCAGGTCACTTAAGCAGTAAAATGTAAACCAGAATGAGTTGTAATGGTATTTTACGCACTTGAAAAGGGCTGTGCCGAAAATTTGAGAATACCTTAAATACCTTAAATAAATCTGATTCATAGTCAAATTGTGTAGAAAATATTATGTCACTTATAAAGAAATCAGAGGTGAAAAACAAAAAAATTCCTTACAATATTATTAATATTATTATTATTATTATTATTATTATTATTATTATTATTATTATTATTATTATTATTATTATTATTATTATTATTATAAATTGACAAAAAATATGAGATTTTACCGGCGATTTTCCTTACTATTGCTGCATAGATGGTTGAGATCAGTGAGAAACATTTTCCTCACTTGCAGCAGTTCTTTAGTGTTTTTCGACTGGCGAATCAAGTGAGCAATTACTTTGAGCAGGGCTGAATGAAAGAGACATATTATGCATTGCCTGATGTTTCAATTGAAATATTTTCATAAATTAAGTATGTTTTTAAGAAATTCTTTAGCCAATTTCCATTGAATTTATAAAACTATATTGCCACATCTAATTTTGTCGTTGGAGTATAACTGACATCACTTATGACAGACAAATGTTTAATTTATTTACCATTTTAATGGGGTCAATTGCAATTTTATTCCTCTGTCTCGCAGTGAGATGTTCAAAATCTCAAAACCACAGTTACTTTCCAATTTGTTTTAAATTAGAAAGAGTTCAATTTCTCATTTAGAATAATTCACATATTACTTATACGGGTCCCAAATAATTTTTTTACAGAATTTATCAAAACCCCAAAAGGCATAATCAATGAGGAAAGACATCAATAGTTTCCAATTTCCTCGTTTTTATGTATGCACTTTATTAAGTCCCATTTTCTATAATTTGACATCTATTAAATGATTTAAATTGTATAAATATTACTTTATTATATATTTAGTGGTGACAAAGATACGGAATTAATGCAAAACGGTAAATTTTACTGATAAAAAAAATGGTGGGAAACGAATTAGCACAACATCAAACATTAAAAATCTAATATTAAAATCTTTTGAAGCAATAATTTAATTAAAATGCGAGCATTAATTAAATTTCGCTATAATTATTGGACGTATTAAGTTGAATCACAAAATGAATCACAATCATTAATATAAAAAATAAACAATAAATAATAATAATTAGACGCAATTAGAATTTAAATATGATCTTATTCGATAATAATTTAATATAATAAAATTGTTTTTAATATTCAATTAACTGCGGCATTTGTAATTTTGACATTAATGCAAATATTGATCACAAAAACTGTTAATTGATTTCAATATAAAAGATAAAAATTTAAATAATTGTTTTAATTAATTTAATTTAATTTCTTTTAATTTAAACGGTTTTGAAACTCTACAACAAGCTTTTGAAAAACATTTTCTCCTTTCAATATTTATGATTAAAATTTTCCCATTTTTATCTTTTAATATGTAATTCTTTTCATAAATTTGTATTATTCTTTCATTCATTATTTATTTATTTATTCACCATGTATTATTTGGATTTCTGCAAATTACTCAAACCAGTTTATAATAATAATAATAATAATAATAATAATAATAATAATAATAATAATAATAATAATAATAATAATAATAATAATAATAATAATAATAATAATAATAATAATAATAATAATAATAATAATAATAATAATAATAATAATAATAATAATATAATAATAATAATAATAATAATATAATAATAATATAATAATAATAATAATAATAATAATAATAATAATAATAATAATAATAATAATAATAATGATAATATTAATAATAATAATAATAATAATAATAATAATAATAATAATAATAATAATAATAATAATAATAATAATAATAATAATAAATAATAATAATAATAAATAATAATAATAATAATAATAATATAATAATAAAAATAAATAATAATAATAATAATAATAATAATAATAAAAATAATAATAAAAATAATAATAATAATAATAATAATAATAATAATAATAATAATAATAATAATAATAATAATAATAATAATAATAATAATAATAATAATAATAATAATAATAATAATAATAATAATTAAACGATAACGCCAATAAAAAACCTTTCTTACGATATATTTCGATAGCACAGCTATCATCTTCAGGTACTCAAAACCAACTAAAAATATTATGAAAAAATATTCATAATATTTTTAGTTGGTTTTGAGTACCTGAAGATGATAGCTGTGCTATCGAAATATATCGTAAGAAAGGTTTTTTATTGGCGTTATCGTTTAATTAAATCGTTGCCAAATTTATTTAATTATTTATTTATAAATAATAATAATGTTAAATAATAATAAAAATAATAATAATAATGTTAAATAATAATAATAATAATAATAATAATAATAATAATAATAATAATAATAATAATAATAATAATAATAATTAATATAATAATAATAATAATAATAATAATAATAATAATAATAATAATAATAATAATAATAATAATAATAATAATAATAATAATAATAATAATAATAATAATAATAATAATAATATAATAATAATAATAATAATAATAATAATAATAATAATAATAATAATAATAATAATAATAATAATAATAATAATAATAATAATAATAATAATAATAATAATAATAATAATAATAATAATAATAATAATAATAATAATAATAATAATAATAATAATAATAATAATAATAATAATAATAATAATAATATAATAATAATAATAATAATAATAATAATAATAATAATAATAATATAATAATAATAATAATAATAATAATAATAATAATAATAATAATAATAATAATAATAATAATAATAATAATAATAATAATAATAATAATAATAATAATAATAATAATAATAATAATAATAATAATAATAATAATAATAATAATAATAATAATAATAATAATAATAATAATAATAATAGTAATAGTAATAGAAAATAATAAAACTAGCAATTTCAAGACTGATAAATAAAGTTAGCTACCTGGATTCTCTAAGTGATGGGTTTTATCGGGTATGCTGTGAGTCGTGACCGATATCTTGAGAGTCATCTTTTCAGTCATGATCTAAAAGTTTGATTGAATTGGTAAGTAAAAATTACAAATGACGGGCAAATAATTATAATATTATAAATAATTTCTAATGATTAATGGTACTTTTTAAACCGAATGATGTTTAATCAAATAAATTACACCATTCTAACTTCAATCCTAAGAGTTGATCCTTCTGCATGTGTTTACTCCGGCTTTAAGATCTAAAATAGCGCCCACCTAATGTTACGCAATTATGTGTAATTACTAGGGTTTCTAACAGCTGTTAAAAGAAAGACAAAAACATTTGAGAAGCAGTTCGTAATCACTGTGATTGTTTATTAAAGTGCTCATGGGATTTATCACGAGTTTAAAGAATCATTTAAACTCAATGCTTGGTATTGATGTCACTGGAACTGGAAATCTCACTCCCGAACAAAAGAAACCTATTGTAAATTTATATTTTGTGCATCGAAAGAGTGTAAATGAAATCGCTTCTCAAATGACCACAGGCGGAGATTGTGAAGGAAGATTGTTAGGATATCGATTTGCACAGTGTTTTGACAGAGTAATTGCATCATTTGAAAATAAGGAACTGAATTACACCTAGGTGAAGGCCACCGTTGCTTGTTTGAGGCATTTACTGAGTTGAATATTGTCGATCTGATTAACAAAGTTGATTTTAATTCTTTTTGCTGTTGCAACTTTCTGTTGAGACACTAAGCCATCGAAATTCCACCTTAGTGACTGCTGGTATTGTAATCGGATTCGTGTTAAAGAAACATTGAAATTTGAAGAATAGTATAGGAATGTAGTTGTATGAGAATCTCAAGCAGAGAACCGATAGAATATAGAATAATGATGTTATGAACTTATTACGACCATTAAAAGGTTATACGCGTGTTCCATCAAAAAATGCATTACTATTCGACTGAAAGCTGCCATCAAGACTTCAATTTTCAATAAGATGAAGAAAATATTGAAAATGAACCGCATTTGGAAAGTCAAACTATTCAGAAATCGTTAGCTAAAGAGGAATTCAAATGACTTTAACCAAAGTTTATATTGTTTCAAAACACCGGTAAAAGAACTGGAGATATTGTTTGAGGTGCTCCTTACAAATAGCCCAACATCTACAGACGTTGAAGGTTTATTTTCGACATCAAATAACTTTTTGTACGAAGATTCGATATCGCTAATCGGACAAATCTCTTAATTCATTAGTATTTCTCAAATTTTATTTTAAAAAAATAGCTGATAAATTTCGTAGTGTTAAAAAATTAAAAAATTTCAAATTTTCAAATGAAAATAGATTAAAAGTTAGGCCACATGAAACTCTTTAATTGACTTTATTGAAAATTAACCCCATCAGATCATTGATAATCCGACGAGTTCATAATGATGTGCTCTGTCATACTTGAAAACTTTATAATATTATAAAGTATTCCAAATACTTTATAATGAGCCAATCAAAACTTTTGGAAAATTTAAAAAATGTAATTTAATTAGATTTGTGTGAAATTTTTCTTGAAAAATTTTTAATTGTTTAAATATTTATATTTCACGTGACAATAAAATAGAAAGAAAATTCGATTAATTCTTGTTATTTCTATTATAATGATTATTTTGATAAATCACAACAATTAAATCAAATGACTTTTCAGGCACTTGGGGGGGGCTCAAATCAGTTATTGCATCTGAAATTCCTTAAATATAATTATCTTTGTGTGACATTTTATTTAAAAATCCCCACATATATGAATAAAAAACTATATATCAAAGCGATAAAAAAAATTATCAATATCAACATACCTCGTACAAAGTATTATACATCGCCATAGTAAGATATGGTGAGTAAAGTAGCAACCTTTCCCCAATTAGAGTGAACAAATTATGAGGAACCATGGAATCCTGTTTTCTTCTAATGAAAATATTAAAATGAGGAAACTGTAAAGCTTGCAATTTACTTATATGTGCTACGTTGTAAATAGAATCCCAACAATTTCAAAGCCATTATTCGAACAGTTTCATCCAGTGATGCAAGCAGTTTGAAAATAACCTTAATTCCGTGTTTATGGTCGAAGGCAGGTACCATTGTGCTTGGCTGTTCTGACATTAAGGTTACACAGAAAAAAAGCACATGCCGAATATTATCATCCTGTTAGAAGTTAGCATTCAAATAGTTGTCCAAAGAAAAACAATATTTGTTATCTACCTCATTAACTACAGTTAAATAATTCAGAAATCCCTGCATCTCCTCGTCTAAAACTCCGTTGTGGCATTTGAGCATTAGCTTTTTGATAAATTGGAATATCGACGATCTGATATTCGTGATCTGCTCAGTATTGAGAGCGGGAGCACTTTCTACACAATAGATAAGCACTAGTTGAAATCTATTATCACAGACATCGCATTTAATACGCATTCAAAAAATTATCCTTAATGAGTGACTGTAATTATTGTCAGAAGGGAAATGAACAACAAATTCAGATAAGGAAACCGAATAAATTGAAGAAACCTCAGGAAATTATATTAATTAGTGGAATAAAGAACCTATTGTACGAGTGAGAATAATAATAATAATAATAGTAATAATATCCCTTAGCATAATAGAGTTCTGCCGCAATAATATCGCTATCGAATTGAATCAGTTCAAACAAACAAACATAATTAACATTGTCATATTATGAGGATATTTTGAATTATTTCCACGCAATAAAAAAATAATAAAAACAAAAAATTATAATTAAAATATAGAAAATATATATTAATTTATTTGCTTTATAATTTGAATGTAAGACAAAATGTGTACCGCAGAAAATTGAATTGACCAATGAGATAATTGATGACTCGGTGCTTATATGATGGTAACTGGATTTATATTACAGAGGTTAATGTCAGGCCGATCAGCAGACTATCGTTATGGCAAATTAAAATTTGGGTGACGGACGATTTTTGGTGTTTGTTTAGGAGATAATTGGAATTATTTGGGAGATTGTGACAAAAATGTTGACTGAAAAAGTTGTTAAAAGCAACTTAATTTCAATTCTATATAAAAGACTATATGAAGGAACTGAGTGGAGTAATGATTGCATTTTGTGCCGTAATTCCTTTCAAAACCCGTTAAATCGGTGATTTTTTGAGCAAATTTTTTTATTCATTTATTCGAGAGTTAAAAGAAATTCAAAATAAATTGTTTCTTGTTGAGCGAAAAGTAGCTCTCGATTTCTACAGAAAATAGATGAAAAGTACTCCTGTGTAAATTGTGCCTTCTTGAAAGTTTGACAATATTGTTTGTAAATAAAGATATCATTTTCGCCCAAAATGCAGTTCAAGACTTTTTTTCTAGAGCCATCAATGTAATAAAATATTATATTATATATAATAAATTACATATAAATATTTATTGATAAATTGAAATATGAAATATTTCGACCTAAACAAGGTCCTGATCACTAATAGACAAAACTTTTTTCTTTTTCATCTCTCTTATTGATATTTTCTCTCACTCAACTCTTTTCAAAATTTTTATTTATTTAAACAAAATTTTCAAATTTAATTCACCGATATTAAAAATTTAATAGATCACAGTAAAAATTAAAAATTATTTAAACAGATCTAAAAAAAATTCATAAATATTTCCTCTATCGACAAAGAAAAGATTTTAAAGCTGTAAAATATTTATTTAAATTTTTATAAAATATTTATAATTTATTTTTACATCTGTTTAAATAATTTTTACTCTGATCTGTTAAATTTTAAATATTGGTGAATAAAATTTGAAAATTTTTTTTTAAATAAATATATATATATTGAAAATATTTGAGTGAGAGAAAATATCAATCAGAGAAGTGGCAAAAAGCGAAAGAGTCATTAAGTAAGTTTTCTCTATGAGTGATCAGGACCTAGTTTAGGTCGAAATATTTCATCCATCTAAAAACTTTGCTATTTTATACTGGGCAGTACCAACCATCGACAAAACTGGTCTCATAGGTACACCATCTTTATGGATTTTTGGTAGCCCATATAGTTTAGCTGGCTGCGATCCTATTGGACGATTATTAAAACCGTTAATGCGATCAGAGTTTGAATGTAAGGATAGCTTTGAGTTTGTTTCTTGTATTGCAAAGCTACAAAAACGAAGTATGAATGATGTTATGGTTTCGTTTGATGTTTGTAGTTTGTTTAAAAATCCTAAGGATCCATGTTGTGGAAAGTCTGAATGTAATTTGTCGGATGGGTGTGAATTGAGTGTTGATCTGGGTGATGGTAAAAATGGATATAAAAAAATTGAGCCTAAATATGTGTTAGTATTGCCGTACTCTGAAGGCTTTACAAATTATAAGAGGAAGTTGGGTAAACTGATAGGAAATTTAGAGTATAAGATCGTCTCTAATTCGTGTAAGGTACGCAATATGTTTATTAATAAATCAAAAACTCCGGTTGGATTGTGTTCTGATCTCGTTTATCAATTTACATGTAATGGGTGTAATGCCACATACATTGGAGAGACTTCCCGTCATCTCTGTACTCGAGTTCTAGAGCATTGTCGATTGAAGGGTTTGACCAATATTAGTGAACACAATAGAGGCTGTAAAAGTGATATAGGAATGTCTGATTTTAGAATTTTGTTGAGAAGTTTTAATAATTATTGGGAACGCGTGATATGTGAAGCATTGCTTATAAGGTCATTGGATCCAAAGATTAATGTGCAGAGTGCTGTGACTACGAATGTTTTGAATGTTTTTAAATAGTTTACGTATGTTAAATCATGTTTGTTTTTTTAATATTATTAAAATAATTGAAAATTTTAAATTACATTAAATTTTAAAAAATTAGAATATAAGCAAAAAATTTAAAATTAATTTAAAATATATTTTTAAAAATATTTATTTATTAAAAAATTAAATTAATAAAAAATAATTTGTTTAAATTAAATGTTAATTCATAATATTTTTAGTTGGTTTTGAGTACCTGAAGATGATAGCTGTGCTATCGAAATATATCGTACGAAAGGTTTTTTATTGGCGTTATCGTTTAATTAAATCGTTGCCAAATTTATTTAATTATTTAATAATAATAATAATAATAATAATAATGTTAATAATAATAATAATAAAATTAATAATAATAATAAATAATAATAATAATAATAATAATAATAATAAATAATAATAATAATAATAATAATAATAATAATAATAATAATAATAAATAATAAATAATAATAAAAAATAATAAAATAAATAATAATAAAATAAATAAATAAATAATAATAATAATAATAATAATAATAATAATAATAATAATAATAATAATAATAATAAATAATAATAATAATAATAATAATAATAATAATAAATAATAAATAATAATAAAAAATAATAAAATAAATAATAATAAAATAAATAAATAATAATAATAATAATAATAATAATAATAATAATAATAATAATAATAATAATAATAATAATAATAATAATAATATTAATAATAATATAGATATGTAATAATCTAAATTATTATTAATAAGTTATTTATGACAATAAGCAGAAAAATTCATATCTTGATAAAAGAGAATAAGAAGTTTTAATTTCTATACCAATAGAACTTAAAAATAACTAATTAATATAAACCTGAAATTCAAACAGAGAACAGCAGTCAATATTGTCTGGTTACAGCTAATAACATATATTGTATTATGTTCTAAAATTGAGTAAAATTCACGTATAAAATTGAACCAAGAACAAGTCAATAAAAGATGAAATATTAGGATGCCATTCCAAATCCATATTCCAGTATTTCATAGACATAATAGAGCATATTGAATTTACCTGGAATTTTGGATAATATTCCACTCCTGTCTCGCGGATTTACCAACCAATAGTAATATTTTATGGAGTTCAGGCACTGTAGTACGGCATTGATACAACGGGTTTTGTTGAAGACAACTCCTTCGGAAAGGAAATCATTAGCTAGAAATTCGTGCAGTTTTAGTTGAACCTGCAATAAATATTTTTTTCAATCACAATATATTAGGAGTTTTTGTACAAATTTCATAAATCTTTTATTGAATAAGATTTTTGTATAGTTTGAGGCTTGCTTTAAAAATCATAAATCATGTTTATATAGCTAGTAAGTGTGGAAAATTAGATTTGAATTCTGTGAGGTTTACAAACTAATTACTGATTCGCAATGATTGGAGTGTGAAAAAATCAAAATGTATTAAATGAAGTTTCCTGCAAGAGTATGTCGGTTCATGACATGGCAAGGTGATCAAAATCAAAGGCATTTAAATTGCAAGAGTATGTGATTTAATTGATATTATACATGGTCCACACTTACTTACAAAAATAAACCCCTTAGACGACATTGAGCCGCCTCATATCCTTCTCTGAATAAATAATTATATTGTTGCAAAAAGTTTCGATTATTAAATAATCTTCTTCAGTTTCATGTTGTCGATTAAAAATAAAAATTAAATCAGATCTTTAAATCTTATTCGAAATCTTTTACGAGCTTGACTTCAATACAATAAGATTTCACTATTGTCAATTGAGTTGTTGTTATTCCCAGTTCAATGTGCTTGGCGTTGAAATAATAAATAAATAGCAAATAATTGACGAATTAGGATATAAAGGAGAAATAAAATAAATTATAATTCTATTTCATTATACAATCACAATAAATAATAAAATATCAAAAATTAAAATTGAGTTTTCTCATTTTAAATTGAATTAATAATTAAAATTTCATTGGCATTTCTTTGGATTTTTAATTAACTCTTCCGTTTCTCATTTCTTTTCAATTTCAATCATGATTATTAATTAATATTTTTATTTTATTGTTTTAATATTATTATCATAGTGATATTGATTAATATTATTATTATAATTATTATATTGATAGTGATATTATTATTATTATTGAATATTATATTTAATTATTGATTATTGATTATTTATTATTTATTATTATTACCTCTGGAGAAGCATGAATCCACATAGCTGTGTTGCTGAGTAGGTAATCATAAACATGCTTTACTAATTCAAGCGCATGACTGCTTCCAGGAGGAACTGCAACTTTATAGTCTGTAATAGCATTATTGCTACCGTTGGTAACATTTCGGATGTTAGAACTTCCGACTGTGGCGTATTGAAATTTTGGTCCGGTCGTTAAAGATATCAATTGATCAGCAAAGGCTGGTGGATTTTGTCTCTTTGACAAATGTTCAATATGAAGCTGGCTCAATGACAAACATAGCTTTATGATGGAGTCCAGCAATTCCGAGTTGAGTTGCAGGTAGAGATTCGAACGAGAAATAAAATAACTAATTAGCAAGATGCCTTTGCTTTGAACCAGCTGGTGTCGAATCGCAGGTGAACCGTACAGAAGTTCAAATAATAAGTTGATAAGACGAGCACTGAATAGAGGTTCATTGTTACAAAAGTTTCAATAAATATAATATTTTAATAAATATCATTTCATGCTCCACAATGGTAAATTAATGGTAGGAAATTAAAGATTTCAATATAAAATTTCTGATCTGTGGCGTAAACAGTTCAATATTTATTAGCCAGGTCATTCTCAACATAATAAATTCAATGTATAATAAATTATTGGATCAAGAGAACAAAGTAGATCGTGGGTTTACGAGAGCTAGATGTTGATGGAAAGATTGTTTTATGATGAAGGTTTTAGATGAAGTATTTGTAAGGAATATTTTACTCTCTCTGTAAAAGTTGGTTTTGTATTTTGCCAATTTTTGAGTTCACTTTATATGCTCTTTCTAACTGTTCAAGGTAGTAACTGGCTTTGTTTTTGATAGCACTGAAAGTTTTTCCTATGTAAGTTGTGTCACATTTGAAGCAAGTTTGTTCGCAAACAAGGTTTTTTGAAAAACTAAAGCATGTGGCACTGGAGAGCTAAAACCAGTCCCGATGTAAACCATTCAATATTTGGAATTCTCGAAGTTATGATTGTAAGAGTGAGGAAGTGATGGTGATGTTGATGATAATGTGGGATTTTTTAGGAAATGGAAACGCAAATGTACAGGAGCAGATCATTCAATGTTGAGTCAATTGGCGCGTTGTACATTTTGATACAAATTTTTATCCATTCGGGAGAAAGAGTGATTCGAAGTTTGAAAATGTTTCTTATATTTTTATTTTCAGAGTTTGGTAGTTCGACAGTAAATTGTATATTGGTGTCGGTGGAGTTTGTTTGTGCTAAAATAAGATTAAGATGAATCTTGGAGATTAAGTAGATGTTCTCGAGATTTCTTTTACAAAGTATTTTATTTCCAAGGAAAGACTTAATTTTCAATTCTATAAATTTTGTTCTATTAATTTCCAGAAAAGTACAATACGGCTCTGAAAATTCTGCAGTTTAGAAGAATGCATGAATTAAATAAGCAATGGGGTGATGATTTTAGTGCTTAAAACTCAGAAGTCTAATTAATGATGAAAAATCATTTACCATCATAATGATGTTTAATAGTCATATATTTGGTGTATTAGGTAATGAAATGAGGAATTTTTCATGAATGGCATAGAAGTGCTGTCAAGAGGGGAAAATTTATTAAATATTCACTGAATAAATAATTTGTTTGATTAAAATTTTCAAATATCGTTAAAATTCTTCAAAATTTGTATAAAACTCTTATTAATCAATTTTAACATAATTTTTGACACAATTTATCAGTTTTTCCTTAATTGGAATGATGCCACATGGTTTGATGTTATTTCACAATTAATTGATTAATTCAATTTTTAATCACGTAATTATTATCTGTTTTAATAAATGAAAAATCCTGCAAATATTTTCCTGTCAAAGGAATAATTGATAGGAAATCAGAAATGTACGACCTAACCACGCAAACAAAACCAATTAATGCCGGCAAATTCACAGAGAAATTATTTTTATGATTTCAGTCAGTCGATTGGTTAATGAAAAAATATTTCAAGTAAATTAACACTGAAATCAAATTTATTTTTAGACATTAAAATGGAATAAAAAGGAAGCGAAGAAGAATAAAATATCAAAGAAAAAGAATAAGACCGTTCAGTGAGAAGGATGTTGCCAGAATTCACAGTTATTTGATTTTTTAAGAAATGTAAAAACAATTATCATATATCCTTTAGCAAGCACCTCCATGTGGTCTTCAGGATTATTCAAACGATTCGCGGTGAAAATAAAATAAAACTTGTGCACGCGTGTAAGGTTTCTGGGGTTTCAGGAATTAAGTAAAAAACTCAAGTAATTTTAATCAGTATAGCTCATAGAAATGTGTCATACCCAAAAGTAAACAAATAAGCTAGTATTCATTTTTTGATACAGAAACTTTGATTATAATGCAAGACAATTAGGTATGCATTGGACATCTTACATATGAACCAAATTTTTGAAAAACAGGAACAAAACATGAAAAAGCGTCCTTAGAAAACATGGGATAACTCCATGAGGTTTGCTTTTCATATCAGTGATGTGTCGAGCCAAAGAAGCATAATGTTGAGAAATTACGAGATATCTATTAAAATTACTTTTGGGGAAATATTTTAATCACTTCTGTGCGTGAAATTACTATACAGACGTATATATAATAACCACCAGGCTAATCAATAACTCAATAAAATGTGTCAATAAACAGATCGGGTAAATTCAGTGTATTCAAAATCCGATACCACTCAAAGGAAATACGATATAATCGTGCCAATTCTATTTTGTCATAAATGTGATAATGAAGTAGATTCTGTCGTAGAGATTTAGTAATTATATGAATTTATCTTGAGGCAATTGTGATGATGGTATTCATGCTAAATGAATTGGCATGATAGGGGAGGGGGGACAAGGCACTCAGCCAGTCTCCAGAAATGTCAGAAATCAATAACAAATTCAATAAATATCCAATATCATTGCAAATATTCAATAAATAAGGATTTTACTATAAAAATTACGGAATTGAATCAATTAGCACAGCACTATTAGCGAATAACTATCGAGCGTATTCTGCTAGGATATCCGTAAGCAGCGCCGTCAGTTATACCAATAATATGCAGTTTATTCATGACTGACATTTTACACATAAATATGCCAAACTCCTTTAAAACTTTGAGGCAAAGCACTGTTACAAATTAGGCTTTATTTTTCCTTTTCATTGGAACATGCATTTACTTTATTATTAATTTTATTATTATGAATCTATAAAAATATAAATATTGGAACCGAATTCAACTAATATGCAATAGATAAAGTATGCAGAATTTCATAAGGGACAAATAACAAAAACTGGAATAATTTTTATAAATCTTTCAAATAACTTTTCACACTTCAATAATATAATTATTCCAAGTATTTGTGCAACTGATATCCATCTGTTGGGATCATGTCAACCCAATTGAGAAACATGATCCGAATCAGTGCAATACAAACCGGTAATGATTCGCAATGTCAAAGGCTAAGCAACTCCGTAAAATTATCAAAATCCTTTCAATTTCCGAAAGATTTGTTGTGTGATATATATTTTACCTAAAGGGTCAAATTGTTTTTAAACATATTTTAGCAACAGACAATTGAAACAATGTTAACAAAACAAAAATTTTAATAATGCTCAATTAGAAATTGCATCTGTAAAAAAATAATAGTATTTAATTAATAATAAATAAATAATTTAATAATAATAATAATAATAATAATAAAAATAATAATATATAATAATAATAATAATATTAATAATAATAATAATAATAATAATAATAATAATAATAATAATAATAATAATAATAATAAATAATAATAATAATAAATAATAATAAATAATAATAATAATAATAATAATAATAATAATAATAATAATAATAATAATAATATAATAATAATAATAATAATAATAAATAATAATAATAATAAATAATAATAATAATAAATAATAATAAATAATAATAATAAATAATAATAATAAATAATAATAATAATAATAAATAATAATAAATAATAATAATAATAATAATAATAAATAATAATAAAAATAATAATAAATAATGATTATAAATAATAATAATAATAATAATAATAAATAATATAATAAATAATAATAATAATAATAATAATAATAATAATAATAATAATAAATAATAATAATAATAAATAATAATAATAATAAATAATAATAAATAATATAATAAATAATAATAATAATAATAATAATAATAATAATAATAATAATAATAATAATAATAATAATA
Source organism: Schmidtea mediterranea (assembly GCA_022537955.1). Taxonomy (NCBI): domain Eukaryota; kingdom Metazoa; phylum Platyhelminthes; order Tricladida; family Dugesiidae; genus Schmidtea; species Schmidtea mediterranea. The sequence goes on from CM039682.1 coordinate 2,085,843, forward strand.
ATATAAATAATAATAATAAATAATAATAATAATAATAATAATAATAATATTAATAATAATAATAAATAATAATAATTACAGAATCAATTAGTATATTTGCAGAACATGAATCACAAGCGCCATCTATCAATATGCTTATTGTCAACAATTTATGGTGTTTCAATCGAACAGGTTATATCTTATCTTCTGAGTATTTTATCTTATTTAGCCTATATAAATTGACAACCTCCGTGAAAAGATAAAATATTCAGTTACCATACAGTGACATCCAATAAATTTACTAGCAATTCATTTCAGTGGTTATTATAACTATTTACATTTAATTTTTATTTGCTTGAATGATGACAAAATTCTAAGACGAGAATTCCGTTGAGAACATTATCAATAATTGATTAATAGAATAAAATCATATATTTGTAATAGGCGAGGAAACCGCAACGGTGGTAATTATTATAATTACTATAATTATGACAAAATTATTATTGGGCTTACCCGATATTTGGAACGACATCATTGGAAATCGCTTGCCCGTCATTGGGTAGCCTATAACTGAAATCCAATTGGCTGAACAGCGGAAACAATATCCTCACTCCTCCGAGGCTGTGCAAAGTGCTGTAGATCGATTGTGTCAATACCGGTCGAACATTCTGAATTTTAACAAAAAATCTATTATTATCACTTTCACAAAATTAGCAATATTTCGCAAAAATAATAATAAACATAGGAGAAATAAATATTAATAAATTATTATATTAAATTCGACTAACTATTAGAATTAAATTTTATTTATAAATCATTTGTGTGAGATATTATTAGCATTATTAGATTAATTATTCGTTAATATTACATCTTTGTTATATTCGCCTATTTATCAGGATGATATAATAAAGATTTAAGGGCGCTTGTTTAGAATTGCCCCGCATTTTTTAAATAAATTTTATTTTAAATAATAAACTTTTAATACAAGCTTTTATTATTAAAGATAGCTAACATGACTGTAAAAACAGTTATCTAACTCTATCATTGGGCAGGTGGCCAGTATTCACGGATATCATGTAAAATCTTTTCAAATGGATTTGCACCATTTAATCTTCGTCGCCACATATACTCACATAAATAACTATCTAACATGCCACGATGCGTCCCAAAATGGTCGCTTATTTCTTTGTTTCGCTAAACTCCAACATCCTTCAATCATTTTTGTGTTTGCACCGGTAATGGGATTAATGAAATTTACTCAATGGTTGACTGTTTCATGCACGTAACCAAATCCCAGGTTTGGAATTTGACTATATGCCCGCCATTCATCAGATATTATAATTGACCTTGGTCTTATGGATTGCTGTATGATGGGCATTAAGGTGTTTGCCGAGCGATCAGGAACGACATAAAGAAAGCAATCCCCAGTTTCCCTACAAATGCCGCCGAACACCCACTGTTGTGGATAAACACGTCCAACGTTGTTTTTTCTCCTGGTAAATAGAGATTCATCAATCTCTACATGTAAACCAGGGCCACCGATGATTAAGGGATTTCGTAACAGACTACTGGCACAAACCTCTCGGAGATAATTGTTCCAGTCAATGATGGTTGCGTTTGATGAAATACTTAACTCCCTTTGGCAAAATTTAATCGAATTTAATTCAAAACTCCAAGAATATATAAATAAAACAACTTCGGTATAAGTGAGGTTAATGTTTTCCAGCCAAGATCCAGACTTCAAAGAAACCTCGTTTCTATAGGTTTTTTTCGTACATCTCCATCTTTCTCTTTTATCTGTGATCGATAAAATCATTTCGTGGTTGTTTAGGCATGCTTTGCGTCGATTTAATATACCTCTATCTTGCAAAAATCTAATGGCACCTTCCTTGGTTCGAACAATGTCATAAAGTGACAATAAGTTCAAATTAATCATTGATTTTTGTTAGGTTGATAATCCATCTTTAAAAGTATTAAATGCCCTATAATAAAATTTATTTAAAAAATGCGGGGCAATTCTAAACAAGCGCCGATTTAAGATGGCAGAATGTATGATTCCATCCATTTATCAAGGACATGAAAATTTAGAAGCATTTATAGTTCACTGCGAGCGGTATTTGGATCAGTGTGGATTGGATAAATCGCACAGAAGCACCGTGGACAAATGCATTATTAGAAGCGATTTACTCTCAATATATGAATTTATTAAAGAAAAAAGCCAAGAATTGGACAAAAACATTCAGAAAGAAATCAATTTTCAAAGAAATTAATTTGGCACAGATAGAATGAAGATAAAAGAAGATAAATGAAGGAAAAAGAAACCAAAATAGAAATAGAAATACGAGACGCAAGGAAGTTTGCAAAATGAAGGGAATAATTTGCAGGATAAACTAATCAAAGACTGCATCCTAAACAAATTCCAGGTAATTGATAAATTAACAATAGACTCGCAAGAATTAAGCTAACGTCTTGAAAATGCAGAAAAATTGAAAATGGCAGAACAAATAATAATAATAATAATAATAATAATAATAATAATAATAATAATAATAATAATAATAATAATAATAATAATAATAATAATAATAATAATAATAATAATAATAATAATAATAATAATAATAATAATAATAATAATAATAATATTAAAAAAAATAATTAATAATAATGAATTATAATTAAATAAATAAAGAATAAATAATAATTAATAAAAAATAAAAATTATTAATATATATATATATATATATATATATATATATATATATATATAATTATGTATGTTCCATAATGTAAATTTATTGATTTTTTCATTTTATTATAGAAGTTGTTATCCAATTGAAACCGGTGTAGTACCTAAAGAATAGAGTGATGGACAAACATACATATCAGCATAACTACAGAATTATATGGTGAAATTATTGATTGTGATTATTATGATTATGATTATTATTATTATTATTATTATTTATTATCAAGATTATTAATATTATCAATAAAATCTCACTCCTGTCATTAAAGCGTGAGATGAATGAGCAAATACTGGATTGTTGATTTTAGGAGCTTGATTTAGGCATAACTGCCGATCACACGCCACAGGATTGTAAGCAAACATTAAACTGTGACACAAACGGCCTTCAAATGCCGATTTCCGTTGACTGTCAGATAGATTCTGAGGACATTCGGCTTCAAATTTGAAATTTCCCTATATGTTTCCAGCATTAATTAAATAATTGATAGCGGCCACAACAACAACAACAATAATAATAATAATAATAATAATAATAATAATAATAATAATAATAATATTAATAATAATAATAATAATAAATAATAATAATAATAATAATATAATAATAATAATAATAATAATATATAAATAATAATAATAAATAATAATAATAATATAAATAATAATAATAATAATAATAATAATAATAATAATAATATTAATAATAATAATAATAATAATAAATAATAATAATAATAATATAATAATAATAATAATAATAATAATAATAATAATATATAAATAATAATAATAAATAATAATAATAATATAAATAATAATAATAATAATAATAATAATAATAATAATAATAATATAATCAATTTTGATAGAAATATTATTGGCTATGATGATAATATTTATCGATAATAGTGCCATTACCTTATAAGATGGTCCCAGAGAATAAATTGCTGCAATTTGATGTGGATTTAATGATTCTGCAAAACCGTAAATACAACTGATTTGTCCCGTTAAAAGAGCTTCTGTTTTCTGCTCAGGACTGGCTCCGATGAAACATCTGTCGAATCCCTATATTTATAAAATCTCACAATAAATCTAGCAGCATGTGGAATTGGATAAAATGTATGTTAATAAATTTTCCAGAAACGCTTTTGTAATCAATAGTGAAATTATTGAATAAATAAACAATGAGATTGATACTGATAAAACTTGCGTGCAATTTGAACACTTAACAGATTAAATTTCTATTCTATTCTTACTTTGTTTTTATTTATTTTTCGTTTGGCATTCATAATAATACCAACAACACATCAAAAATGCCCCCATAATATATTATGATATAAATTCATTAACTTATTTTGAAATCCATTCTATATATGAAACAGAAAAGTCCTCATTAATAATCACTTAGTCGGTCGAAATATGAACGGATATCAAATCCGTTTCGGAATAGAAAATTTTGGCCTTCGGACCACAGAGAAAATTATTTTAATTGACAGTAAATTAAATCAGATATTTGAAAACAAACTAAAAGTGTTTGATTGCTCTTTCTAACATCTTACTTATGTGAAACTGGCTTCCTAGTACAAAATCAACTTAATGATCTCGTTTAGTGGTGGTTGGCAAACATTTACAAGTAGCGATATCTTCAATGAAATAAGTGTAAAGTGGAACGTCACAAGTTTTACAAATATGAACACTTGGGTTTCTTATTTTATGAGTTGACCATAGAATGCAACTTCTTGAAAATTTATCAAATTATAATAATTTCAACTCCAATAAAAATATCGGGGATAAATCTATGCAATAATAACTTCATTCCTTAATATACTTGAAACCTAACCTATTAAATAATATGTCAAAATTGATTTATTAATTGTTTTAAAGATGAGCTAATTCAATAAAATTGTGTATAATTGAATTTATTATATATATTCTTACAAAGGAAATGAAAAATCAAGAAATGAATCCAGTTACTCATCCGAAAACCATCTGATTTCATTTAATTCTATGTTACTGTGTGCGTAAGACAAACTCATTGGGATTCGATGACAAAGTATTGATGATAACCAAATAAGCTGAAACTAGTCCGCCACTAGAAATTACATAGAAACATTTTATCTTAACAAAGTTAATCATCCACCGAATATCACCTGATTTCAATTAAATAAAAAAGTAGTTTTTTGTTTGATAGCTGCCGAAAAAAAATTTATTAATTCATAAATTATAAATTCTTATTAATTCTTGATGTTGGTATGTAAAGAAATCAATGTCCATAGCCATGAATATTTTTGATTAACATCCAGCAACGCTGTCTACAATATTGTTGACTCAAAGGCATCATAACATTTACAAAACTCGGTGTGAACTGAAAATTGAGAAATATGATTTCCCTTGTAAATGGCACTGTGCGATACAGAAAAGGAAACATAGGTCTGTTAAACAAGCGACGGTTTTGGACGATTTAAAATTAGCACGAAAATTGGAGGATATAACCACGTCGTTCGAATCGATGAATCGGAAATTTTTAAGAGCAAACACAATTTTAGTCCAATGACACAGCGACAACGGATTGTACCGAAAACTATATTAAACTACGAATGTTGTTTGTTAGCGATTTATAGAAGGTTTATTAACATTAGTGTTTTTGGGTGCGTGCATCAGGATATAGCTATGATACACAGCAATTAAATTATGGTGTTTTTTAATCATTTTTTGACTTATTTTTAATTAAAATAAGTAAGATATGACTTATTTCTCTACAAATAGAATGCCGATACTTAATGAATGGCTTAACCTATGTCCCGATTGTTGAAGTGCCTTTATTCCAGGTGAGTTTCACATTCAAGATATTTTATTGATTAACCAAATAGAAAAGGTGAGAATTTGTTGGGGGTTAAAATCGCAAAATGTTAATAATTTATTGGAAATAGCTACAATAAAAATGAAAAATCCCGAGCAATAAACAAGCGAATACTAGAAAATCTCCCACATTTATCAATTATCCATTATTCCCCATTCCCTTAATCCTATCCGTTATATAGAACCGGCATTTTAGGAAATCTCTCAGCTGTGAAGCGTGAACAATTCCAGTTGAATTCCTATTTTGATGCGGCAAAGCCAGTCAGAAACCCGCAAAACCATAACAAATTTGTAGATATATTTCACAGATGTCGAAATTGTAAAACGTTTTCTCAATGGAAACCAACTGAACTGAGCCGAGAAAATTTACGAGTATCACACCCGCGCAAATGGAAATTATTATTTTTTTTTCATTTGAATTTTTATTTGAAATGTTTCGATTCAATAAATTATTGGGGAAAATCACAAAAATCACATTACGTATTAAATAAAAAATTATTAAAATCAATCGTAAAATTTCCCTTTTTGAACAACAGATCTTTGAAATGTATTCAAAGCAAGGTGAATTTAGCAAAGGAATTTCCTTCTGATAATATCCGTAATTAGTGATTAAATACAATAAAAATTGGGACATAGTCCAGGGCCCCGTCACCGCAGGTCTGCGGATGCATCCGATTGTATTCCTCAGAAAAACGAAGTGTTGAACAACAAATTAAGTGCGATTCAAATAAAACATACTCGAAAAAATTTAATTTAATAGTTTTGTTTAATTTTTAGGGATTTATTGTTAATTAAAAGTAATTAAAATGTAATTTTTTATTATATTACGGTGATTTCTTGATGGCAGTATAAATTAAAATTTTAAACAAGTAAATAATAAGGCTTTCTTACAAATTTATTTATTTAAATTTTATTTATATAAATAAAACAAAAAAAATAAGTTTAGCTATACAAGACCCAGCCAAAATTTAAAATTCAGTAAAAGAATTTTAAAGCTTTTATACATTTAATTAAATTTTTATAAAGTACAAACTGAATCTTAGAATATTTAAAAAAATTTCTCTAAATTATAATCAGAGAAGCAGAAAGCGAAAGTCTTGTTAAATTTTGTTTATGAGTGGTCAGGAATATTTCATAATTCATTTATGAATAAATTGGCTTCATAGTTATTTATTTAAATTATATTTATTAATAATAATAATAATAATAATAATAATAATAATAATAATAATAATAATAATAATAATAATATTAATAATAATAATAATAATAATAATAATAATAATGATAATAATAATGATAATAATAATGATAATGATAATAATAATAATAATAATAATAATAATAATAATAGCAATAATAATAATAATAATAATAATAATAATAATAATAATAATAATAATAATAATAATAATAATAGCAATAATAATAATAATAATAATAATAATAATAATAATAATAATAATAATAATAATAATAATAATAATAATAATTATAATAATTATAATAATAATAATAATAATAATAATAATAATAATAATAATAATAATAATAATAATGATAATAATAATGATAATAATAATGATAATGATAATAATAATAATAATAATAATAATAATAATAATAATAATGATAATAATAATAATAATAATAATAATGATAATAATAATAATAATGATAATAATAATGATAATAATAATAATAATAATAATAATAATAATAATAATAATAATGATAATAATAATAATAATAATGATAATAATAATGATAATAATAATAATAATAATGATAATAATAATAATAATGATAATAATAATAATGATAATAATAATAATGATAATAATAATAATGATAATAATAATGATAATAATAATAGTGATTTTCAAATGTTTCAAACAAGCGATCAAATATTATTGTAGAGATTATTGAGAGTAAATGAGAGAGAAAATATTTACAATTATTTGGATTTGTGTGGGATTATTCCGTTGATTAATTGTTGAGAACATTTCCCTTATTTATGAGGCCTTTCTATGATGGGAGGCGAATGCGATATAATTTCTGTCATAATTTTATCCCGTACCCAAAATTCAGTAACTGATAGAAGAGAAATATATTTATTGAGGATAACGAATGCATATCGGATGATATTATTATTTCTTACAATATATTTCCCAATATGCCTTATTAAGCAGTTTCTTAATCTCTTAAATTTTTGTTTTGAAGATTCATTTTTCAAAATCACTATTTCTCTTTTAGTTAATAATAATTTGTTTACTTGCAATTTTCTGGTTAAAATTAATATCAACTCAGCTTCTGGTTCAAACCCACCATTCCTTGGTCATGAACTAGCGCAACCCTATGTATATTCGTGTAATGAATTGATGAAATTACAGTAATGTAAATTGTAGCCCCTAATAATATACAGAAAAATTGACTGCTCTGCAATTGGATAATACCTCCGAGACGCGAAAGATTTCGCGATTCGCTCGCAACAGCTTGGCGAATTCTGTGTTCTTATTGAGTGTTTTATATTTTTTTCCTAACCTTTATCCTAATGAAACCGGCTTCAAGTGAATACGAGAGTAATTCTTACCAATTATCTTATTGTAGCATAATCCCTTTTTATATTTCAAAGGTCTTTTCATAGTCTTTATCAAAAATTAGTTATCTCAAATTAGTTAAAAAAAATTAGTTAATCTCAAAGTTCACTGAAATCCCAGGGTTCCTCAAAGAATACGAAATCCATTTGAAAGAACTGCTAATTTAATTAAAGCATAATTTTCTATCCATTCCAACGAAAGTGTACGATTGAATGAAGAATCCAACATCAATCTACTGATGATCTTAAAAACTTGTCTTCAACAGAGAATGAATAACTTTGTGATAGCTAAATTCACTGGCCGTGAAAGATGATAATTGTGTCATTCAAAAGAAGACCATAAGTAAATTGCAGCAGGTTTCAACTTTTCTAAGTCTTAGCAGACTTTTTAATCAGTATCAAGATCAAAGTCAGAAATTGTCTCGCTAAAGTTGAAAATAAAGTTTATCTCAAGTTTGACCCCGAATTAAGAAACATTATACCAAAAGACAAGCACAAGTCTCACCATTCCATCTTCTAAACTTCCTTCTCAATAAAATTGTCTTGATCTACATTTTTGTTCACATCACTTTGATCATTCATATTAAAAGATTTTTTATTAATATTTTGCTGTCAGAAATTTATTGTCTTATAACGCTTATAGATTTCCATGTAATTTTTGACGAGATGTTGTTTGATAAGCTGTATGAATAGGTGCGATTTTGGGCTGTTTGCTAAAGAGTTACGTAAAAAATAAGTTATTTACTGATTATTTTCAGAAATGGAATGGCGCTGGAAAAGAATAAGTTATTGGATACGTAGTGAAAGAATATTAGTCTATTTCTAGCCGATAATAGGCAATCCAAAGAATTTTTTGATTAATCCTTCAAAGTTCTAAAAAAAGAACAGAAACGAAAATAAACGAAAATTACCAGTCAGAAAAAGTATTAAAAACATAAATAAAACCCAAAATAAAAGAGAGATGAAGAAAAAGCATGATAAAGCGTTCAATTGATGTTTTTTAAACAGGCCTGACTAACTCAAATGTATTTTGGGTCACTTTGGAAATGCATTGTAATCCCTCGGACGCATATAAATTATTGATATGTAATTTTTTGAGAGGTGAAAATTTACAAACAGAAAAACTATTATTATGGTATGAAATCATTATTCATAAATTAACAATAGAACATATGAAACTATACATATATATTATTCTATTAATTATAATGATAGTAATCAATAATACAATCGAATATTTAATCAGTGAGATATTTTTTTATAATTTTCTTTTACTTAGCATTTCAAGTCGATCTCATTACTTAATTTGAACACCGTATTTGATGTTGCAGTTTTTCGTCACTATTGCACCGCCATAAAGTCAATAATATAACAAAAATAGACCATGCGGGTTGCGGTATGGTCGACTCTGGTCTAGAATAATGTAGAACGAAAAATGTGGTGGATTAGCAGTAATCAGCTGAAAAATGATGATGATGTCAGTTTGATGGTAATTAAAAGGCAGTGTGTATTTTGAGCTTCTTCAATGAAATGAAACGATTAATTTGGAAGTATATTGCTTCAAATTTCACAAATTAAACAATGTCATCAAGCAGAAGCCACCAGAATTGGTCAACACACGACCACCTAAAAGTTTGGTCACTTACCAAAAATGGTTAAAGCTTGGATAGGATATATTAACGCATAGATATGGAGGCAGATTGTTCCTTGCAAATGATAAAACCTTCAGTATTGATGATGATAATGTAAATCGTCCTTGGAAAAGCGAGAAATTCTGCAGTTGTGTGGGCAATATGTTATTTAAAGTTTTCGTTTCATATGAATTGCTGGTCTTTTAATTACAAGGAAACATACTTTATTGACCAATTCAATAAAACAAAATTTTTTATATGTTTCGTTTATTAAAAATTTACTCTCAACAATATGAATATCGATATTTTCGTTAATGTTTATTTCTCATGTTATTTGATATTTTTCCTTATTCTCATTGTGATGTCATATAATTAGAAATATTTGATGATAACTTATTGGTTAAAAATGTGTTGCAATTATTACTTTATCAAAAGTTATATGGATAATCTCAAAATTTCTAATAACAACCAATCAGTGATCGAATAAATAGAAATAGTAATATATTCAATATTTACCTCATTTGTATTGATCTGCCACGGCATCTCAACTTGTGAGATCAATTCCCCATCGATGTAGCAACGAATTTCACTCTTGGTCCATCGATTATATACATATACTACTGACACCATGTACCACTGGATATGTTTATTTCATTAAGAAATTAACCAATAATATTAATATTATAAAATAATAACAATAACATTATTATTAATGCTAAATATTTCCCAGTAAACGATTCTTTTCGGTAGAAAAGTTCAATAAATGAGTAAAAAATAAACAAGTAATAAATAACTGTTAAAAATATAATAATTAAATAATTATAAATAATTGATAAACAATTAATAAAAAATATTAAAAAATAAATAAGTAGATAAATCATAAAAAATAATTAATAAAAATATTAATTAAATAGTAAATAAGTAGATAAATAGATAAATAAATAATAAAAGAACAGATAAATAATTAATAATTAATAAATAATTGATAAACAATTAATAAAAAATATTAAAAAATAAATAATAAATAAGTAGATAAATCATAAAAAATAAATAATATATAATAAGTTAAAAAATAAATAAATGATAATAATTAATTTAATTAATTAATAAAAAATAAACAAAGAATAAATAAAGAATAAAAGATTAAATAAAAGAACAGATAAATAATTAATAAATAATTGATAAACAATTAATAAAAAATATTAAAAAATTAATAATATATAAATATAATATAATGATTTAATTAATAAATAAATAATAATTAAATAATAAATAAATAATATTTAATAATTTAATAAATAAATAATTGATAAATATAAAAATAAAATAATAAATAATTGATAAATAAATATTGATTAATAATTAATAAAAATATTAATTAAATAGTAAATAAGTAGATAAATAAATAATATATAATAATTTAATAAATCAATAAATAATTAAATAAAGAATAAATAAAAGAACAAAAAAATAAATAATAATAAATAAATAATTGACAAACAATTAATAAAAAATATTAAAAATTAAATAATGAATAAGAAGATAAATCATAAAAAAATAAATAATATATAAATATAATATAATGATTTAATTAATAAATAAATAATAATTAAATAATAAATAAATAATATTTAATAATTTAATAAATAAATAAATGATAAATATAAAAATAAAATAATAAATAAGTAGATAAATAAATAATATATAATAATTTTAAAAATAAATAAATGATAATAATTAATTTAATTAAATAATAAATAATTGATAAATAATTAATAAAAATATTAAAAAATAAATAATATATAAATATAATATAATGATTTAATTAATAAAAAAGTAAAGAAAGAATAAAAGAATAAATAAAAGAACAAATTAATAATTAATAATAATTAAATAATTGATAAATAAATATTTATAAAATAAATAGTAAATAAATAAGTAGATAAATAATAAATATCTGTATTATGCGCAATCATTGCTATCCAAATTCGTACGAATCCCCCCTGGCCTCTCACCAAACCCTCCTGCCACCTTCTTATACATTTAGACAACTTTCCAAGTGATAAAACCTTCAGCAATCAGCATGTGACCGACAATGCCTTCTGAGAGTTTGCAGTTTCCTCAACTCGGATTTTTATCCTAGCAGGATAGACAAACACGTTTATTTCGCTGGCAAAAAGTCTACCGAATCTAATAGTTCTTTTTTTGATGGAGAAAATCCAGTATTAATCAAGTTACCGAGTTTATTGTAGAAATATGAATTTCGCAGTAAATTATAAATTATGAAAATAATAAATTAAGTTTTTAATGGTTTTATGAGTTACTTATGGATTATTAGTATGTCAAATTTGGCCCCCTACAAAGGTCTACTCGTCACTGGGTTTGTTTATATATATATATTGTAATATAGTGCAAATTTACAATAAATCAATAACTCACTCTTCTCGGCTGTAAATTATATTTCACACAATGCTGCAGACCTTTGTCTTTCATTTTCATTGTGGTGATTACGAGATTGCTGCCAACAAAATGGCCGGAATATCCAAGACCTTTATTAGTTCTGAAACTGTAATACGACCAATCAGTAATGAGGGTATCATTGTGAAATAGAAATAATTCACCAGTATAAATAGGGCTTATCCCTATCGATATTTACCGCAGAGGCGGGATCGAGATGGATCCAACAATTAAAAGTCCAGCCATTTTGATATGGCCATTTAGATATCGGTGGTATGGCAATGGCCTAGTTGAATTAGAAAATAAACTATTTGTGGAAAATCTAAATTTACTGATCCTATTGATCCGGGAAAATTGAAAAACTCATCCGGTCCTGACCGGATGGGCATTTGCTGCAACACATTCAACAATTCCACACTGTGCACAGGCTAAATGAATAAAAATCCTTATATTAAACCAATGCAATCTCTACTGGGGAATTATGCCAACTGTGAAACCTGATCATGTCACTCCAATAATAAATAAATATCAATATTGCACTATTTTTATTATTGATTTTATTAATTAAATTGAAAGTCAATTGTTTACAAAATGTTAATCGAATTATTTTATTTATCACGATCGATATCATAATCGAATAATTTTTTATTTTATTACAAATTTGTCCTTTTCCAGTAATAACCGAGATATTCCTCTCAGATTAATTCCTGGAACTAATAATTCACAGATTCATTTCCATCATTCAACTCGATAATGGAATCGTTTGGGTCAGGCAATATATCAACTTAAATTTGTTCTAAGGAAATTCTTCTACGAAATTGTATGACTGAAAACAAATAGTAAATTTCCCTCTAGTCCTATACGATATCCTCAATACAAAAACTCAACACGAATCGGTAAATCTAGTGCATAAAATGTATAATTTTCACTCTATCAAAGGGCGTTACCATAGAGTAGAATATTTGATTTGTAAATTTGGCATTTTATTGGATTTGGAAACAATTGATATGAATATTTGTAAATGCTTAAATAAGCGCAATAATAACTTATCGGAATGAGAAGGAGAACGTTTGAAAGCGTAATTGGTGGCAATTGAGTCTGACGGTCTATGTGGATACCATGATAACTTTCCTATCGTATTCTCTTAATTAAATCTCTATATTTTGAAAGACCCGGTAACCATTAACACCCAATGAGTCTTTTTTATTAATATTTATCAGATATTTTCAATGGTGTCTCTATAAATGTTTTAGGAGGCGAGAGAATTTAGTAGGAATTATAAAATCGCGTAGCAAATAATGTAACTGAATATTTGTAAATGTTCCGGGTAGCTATCTAGAAGTATTATTAAATATCTAAAATTTCCAAGTGATCAAGCTGAAATAGAGAGTTAGTCATAAAAAGAAATTTAGCAAAGAAATTGCTCAATAAACTATTTAGTTGTGTAAAAAATAATCAAATTATTATTCTGAGAACGAAAACTAAGAAAATGAAGAAAGGAATGGATAAAATTAAATGTTTATTAATTAAATAAATCGTTAATTACAATCGATAATGATAATATTTTGATTAATAAATATGAAAATTGTACGAATATTGATATTTTCTCAAAGTTTTGCATTAGAAATTCACCATTTTAAAGGATTAATAATCGGCTCTGAATCAAACATTGCGTTGTCTCAGCGGCATTGAGAGCCGATATGAGCATTATTTTTTTATTTGTATTTTAGTTTCAAACTATGATCAATTTCTTGCAATAATTTATTTTACGGAAATAAACCAAATGAGAGCAGCTGGAATATTCTAGTTAGGAAGAAAGGATTATGGAGGAATATTCAAATAGAGTGATAAATAATAAAGGCTAGAATGATGTTGTTTGTCGATTTTCCACAAAGCTATTATATTATACAAATTTTCGTGTTTTACTCTATCCTATTTGTCGCCTAACAGAGAAAAACACCAGAAGAATCGATAATTCGTGTATTAATAATAGAAAATTTCACAGTAAATGAAGTAAAGTGATTCTGCTATATAAGTTTGATTAAAAGAAATTTCAATTTCAATTTCCCAGGATTGAGAAATAGTGATAAATACATTGCAGCTTGCTGCAACCTGATTGGTCGGTGGTTAACGAGAGTTTCGAGTGCAAATGACGTTGTCAATTATGATCAAAGCGAATCTCCTTTCATAAGTCGATAATTGACTGGCAAGAAGAGATAGAGTAATTGAATTAAACGATTAATCAATAAGTTATTTAATAAATCAGTTGTCTGTCACAGATATACCAACGGCAACCAGTTACGGTTGAGATACGGCACTAATGAATACTGAAAACCTATCTTATCTCTGATATATCCGAACGGTGAATCTAGAATTTACTTGCTGACAAATGCATTTTGTTGACGCACATTCAATAGATTGCGTAACATTTGTTTACTCACAGACGCGATCGATAACAATAGATGTAGACATTCCTTACGTAATTCGATAATAAAATTATGAAAAATGTTTAAATGAAGTTAAATGCAATTGTTTTGCTGTTTTTACAGTGGTCAGATCGATAGGGCTACCATTTTAACATTGGACTGGTTTGACATTAGTCAGGTAAGTTTTGCTTTCTAGAAGAGAGTTATTACTTGTCCAGGTGCAAATGAAGGCTTCAAACTCATGAAAAATGGCTAAGTAATGCACGTTTTGTTGACGGTGAGAGGATTAATGTACCAAAAGACTTAGAAATCACCAATCGATAACAATACGAGTGATATAATCTACTAAAACTCTTGTCAATTAGAATTATTTTAGTTTCGGAATATAAATCAATGTTTTCTCTATTTTACACAAGTTTTCGGTAGAGTTTTTTCAAGTAGTAAAAATAGCAGCGTTGAAAATTTGTGATAAATAGAAAAAATATTGATTTCAAGTCAAATACTAAAATTAATAGAAATGAAATTAGTGAGAGAAAAAAATGTCAAAATTGAGCAAAGATAAATAATTTTCTTGTAAATTGTCAAATGGAAAAATTTTTTATCGAAGGCGATGGAAAAAGAAGCATTTCTCTTAAACCGTTAATCACATAAATTATTATGTAATCAATATTAAATTTTAATTGACAATATTACATTTTTATTTCAATGTTATCTGAAAATCGACTTTTCTTTAACGAATGAGATATAATTTAAACAAATAATCGATATGAATTTTTACCTAATAGTCATGCTGTGTTGAAAACTCGTGAATACCATAAATAAATCTGATTCACAGTCAAATTTTGTAGAAAATATTATGTCAATTATAAAGAAAACAGAGGTGAAAAACAAAAAAAGTCCCTATAATAGAACTAATATGGTTTCGAAAGGACAATGTTTGCATGCAAAAAAAAATATATTATTTTTATAATAGTGTTGCTGTTATATTTCTTCTAGTAACTCGGCAATGGTTAGATTTTCTACGATGTAAGTGAATAAAGGGAGAAAATAATATATCGATAACTCATCACAGTGGAACTCGGCATACAAGTAGAAGCAAACTGTGATGTGTTGAATGGATTTCTGTAGAAGGTCTTACAATAAATACGCGCGCGACATATTACATGGAACGGCTTGTGCTGTAATCAATTTCCTCTTTATGTGATTCTAACCGAAATCGGGTATTTTAACTAATATTTAAAAAAATCATTGAATAGAATTTGACCTGCAGCTGTCGTGTAAAATTAATTGTGTTATAATTCAGTGAAATATTTGCATAGAATGTTTAACAATAATAATTTGGTAACAATTCTAATAATCTCAATGAAATGTAAGTAGAGTTTGGTATCAGTTAACCTGTAGAATATATCAAATATTGCATTGTCAATCAAGCGCTACAATTTATATTTTAAAAAAATAATAACCTACCAAACCAAATGTCACAAAAAGCCCCCTCCCTCCCTCGGGTATTATAGAAGCGGTCTCGACAATAACTTTATTTAAATCAGGTTATTTATTTAAAACTATTGATCAATATATTTGAAATAATGAATCGATATATTTGAAATAATGAATCGATATATTTGAAATGATGAATCGATATATTTAAAACTATTGATCAATATATTTGAAATAATGAATCGATATATTTGAAATAATGAATCGATATATTTGAAATAATGAATCGATATATTTGAAATGATGAATCAATATATTTGAAATGATGAATCGATATCTTTAAACCTATTGATCAATGTGTTTGAAATAATGAATCGATATGTTTAAAACTATTGATCAATATGTTTGAAATAATGAATCGATATATTTAAAACTATTGATCAATGTGTTTGAAATAATGAATCGATATATTTAAAACTATTGATCAATATGTTTGAAATAATGAATCGATATATTAAAACCTATTGATCAATATGTTTAAAACTATTGATCAATATGTTTGAAATAATGAATCGATATATTAAAACCTATTGATCAATATGTTTAAAACTATTGATCAATGTGTTTGAAATAATGAATCGATATATTTAAAACTATTGATCAATATGTTTAAAACTATTGATCAATATATTTGAAACTTTAAATCAGTATATTTAAAAATATGAATCAATATTTTACAAAATGAATCAATACAAATATTTTAATTTTATTGATTACGTAATTTAATTTTTTCTTGTTTTTTAACTGACTTAACCCTATCGCCTTTAGGTCCCAGAAACTTTCATCATAATACTGCTGGGATGTTTTCAAAGCAATTTTCATTGTTAGAGATTAGTTTCAGTGTTTCATTGTTCCATTTAAATTTAAAATATTTACCGGTAATATTTGTGTTTCATTTCATATTTAGCCAATATTAACAAATTCCAAAAAATAAAATTTAGCTTAGTGCCATCAGCCGAAAGTCGGGGGGAAAGGATTAAAAGATTTTTTGGATTTAGTAGAATATGTCCATAATTTCTGGATTAATCTAAATTCGTTTAGGTTTCACCAAACTTTTATTGTGAAATAAATGAATTTCAAGATCATTGCGTTTGTTTGTTTTTTGTATACTTAATTTCCTTTAAAACTTTGGTTTTTGGTACTTTTCTTTCTTTCTTGATAGCATAAAATTACTGATTTCCTTCTTTTTTAATCTTTAAAATCATTTACTTCGTTTTTTTTTTCGTTTACAAGATGCTAAACCTAAGCCAGAGATTACTATCTTGACACTGAAGCCTTGTTCCAAATGCTTTTTTAATCTCATTTAATAAAATATCCAAAGTAATTATTTGTCGTTTACTACTGGTAATATTTCCGACAACATTTGGAATATTCAAATTAGTTCTCATATTAGTCCTAATATGACTAGTACTGTAATCTAGGTCAAATTTATCGGCGTTATAATTTCATTTACATTTGTATTTATGTCCGAATATTATTCTATTTTAATTACCACTGATATTCTTTATTAATATATTTCTAGTAGTCATTTCCAGTCATTTCTAGCAACAAATCATACAGAATTAATTATCAGTTAGAATTTACATATTGAAATATGGATTTTAAATATTTATTCAAAACAAAATCCAATTATTGATTATAAACATAGATAGATATATTTTAATATTTCTAGATTTTTAAATGAATAAATTTAAATGTGAGTTGAAATATCCTGGTGATTGCGTAATTATTGTTTTAATTATATTATATGAGGGAAACTTTTTCATTTATTCTTCTGGTGATCTATTAAACGTTTTAATGGATTTTATTAATATACTTCTTTTTTCATTGGCCTGCTTAGATATTTTTGAATTTTCCATTTATTTATAGCTCATTCTCAATATTGTAACAAATAAAGCTAATAAGGACCGCTACACGATGTTACCCATCAATGCCCCCCTTTGCCCCCGTGTTCCGATAATCTCAGCGGAATTCCTGATATCATTCAGTATAAATATATTTATTATCCTTTACAAATGATCTTTATTCCAATTACAGTTCAAAATCCAAATAAATAAATGAGCAACGGATAAAAACCCAATGTTCCGCTTTTTTGGTCAATTTCATAAAACTCAATCAATAACAACATAAAATTATAATTTTATTGCTTATATGAACTGCTGGATCATTTCTAGCATTTCCCCATTGGATATTCCCATTTCCACGTGCAAATAAGCTAGCATTGCACAGGGGGGACTGCAGCCCCCCTCCGCCTTATATGGTGAATATTCGATTTTATCTATGATAATAATGAATTTCCTTTCGACTATTCCATTTATTTGCCGCTCATACTCAATACTGGAGCAAATAAAGCTGATAATCACAGGAATAAGGCCGCTACACGATGTTACCCATCAATGTCCCCCTTTGCCCCGTGTTCCGGTAATCTCAGCGGAATTCCTGATATCATTCAGTATAAATATATTTATTATCCTTTACAAATGATCTTTATTCCAATTACAGTTCAAAATCCAAATAAATAAACGAGCAACGGATAAAAACCCAATGTTCCGCTTTTTTGCTCAATTTCATAAAACTCAATCAATAACATAAAATTATAATTTTATTGCTTATATGAACTGCTGAATCATTTCTAGCATTTCCCCAGTGGATATTCCCATTTCCACGTGCAAATAAGCTAGCATTGCACAGGGGGACTGCAGCCCCCCCCCGCCTTATATGGTGAATATTCGCTGTTATCTATGATAATAATGAATTTCCTTTCGACTTTTCCATTCATTTATCCGTTGAATTCAATACTGGAGCAAATAAAGCTGATAATCACAGGAATAAGGCCGCTACGCCATGTTACCCAATAACGCCCCTTTTCATAAATTAGATAAAGCTATATCATTAATTCCTTGAATTCCAACTAATTAATACTTTTGTGCTTCCTTTGACGACCGCAGAATCATTTCCTAATATATATTCACGTTTTAATGTGAAAAAGTGTAAGAAGTAACATAGGGGGGTTTGGCGACCCTCTTCAGACTTATACGTTAAATTTTCACTTTTCACTGGAAATAATGAATTTCCTTTCGACTTTTCCATTTATTTATCCGTCAAATTCAATACTGGAGCAAATAAAGCTAATAAGGACCGCTACACGATGTTACCCAATAAATGCCCCCCTTTGCCCCGTGTTCCGGTAATCTCAGCGGAATTCCTGATATCATTCAGTATAAATATATTTATTATCCTTTACAAATGATCTTTATTCCAATTACAGTTCAAAATCCAAATAAATAAATGAGCAACGGATAAAAACCCAATGTTCCGCTTTTTTGGTCAATTTCATAAAACTCAATCAATAACAACATAAAATTATAATTTTATTGCTTATATGAACTGCTGAATCATTTCTAGCATTTCCCCATTGGATATTCCCATTTCCACGTGCAAATAAGCTAGCATTGCACAGGGGGGACTGCAGCCCCCCCCCCGCTTTATATGGTGAATATTCCTACTTTTTAATGGAAATTATAATTTATATTACTATGGTGATTTACAGCATCATTTCATGCGTTTCCCCAGTGGATATTCCCATTTCCACGTGCAAATAAGCTAGCATTGCACAGGGGGGACTGCAGCCCCCCCCCCGCCTTATATGGTGAATATTCGCTGTTATCTATGATAATAATGAATTTCCTTTCGACTTTTCCATTTATTTATCCGTTGAATTCAATACTGGAACAAATAAAGCTGATAATCACAGGAATAAGGCCGCTACACCATGTTACCCATCAATGTCCCCCTTCCCTTCCCCCCGATAATTCCAGTGACATTTTCGATTTTATTCAATCTAACTACATTTATTACATTATTTACCCTAAAATCCATTTGAAAATTACCAAATCTAATTAAAAATAAAGCATTTTTACTTATTAATTAAAATTAATTAAATTAATTAAGTTAATTAATTTTAACAGAAAATGAAAATGCAATTTATCCGAAACAGTTTACCCAGCAATGATTGGATCCTTTCAGGATTTGGAAAATTGATTTCAGCTCCTTGACAGACACGCTAAATGATGCGACAATTCCGAGCATTTCTATCAGCAGATCAGCGGCCATTTTATCGGCGGTTTTCAACATTTCCAGCGTTTTCTCAATGAAATTCGTTTCCATTGTCATCATGAGATTGCATTTACTTTTCCGAATTAATCCAATGAATACCGATAACAATTCCGCCTGGTAAATGCAATCGGATTATGAATTCTTAAATTAACTCTTCCGGTATACCTTTAATGGTGAATCGACAACTTGGATAACGTCAAGCATGTGGATAACGCATTGTGATGAATAGATCATGAAATTTTGCTCCATATCGAATGGGCCGTTGACTAACTGAATTTACAAGTACTAATTATTCATCATGGGAAAATTAACTACCAAATATAAAACTGCATCGACAATTTCTTTCACTTCGATCTGATTAACTTTGATAAGTCCAATTAACAAGCCATATTTAATGTCAATATTCTCTTTCATTGACTTTATCAAATAAATTTTTTCAGCAAACGAATCTTTAATATTGCTTCGATTATCGTCAAGTTTTGAATTTTGAGGGGAACTAAATTTTTCTTCGTCGTTATTATTCTCATCTTCATTTAACGGCTTTTGAATATCCAATGAAATTTCAGATTGAATTTGAGTGGTTTCAGTGTTGAGATCAGTATGATTTGGATTTGTATCTTTATCCATCATTTCTTCACTAGAAGTTTTATTTTCAAAATTTTGATCTATTTTTGTTTCGGACATATTAAATAAACTTAAATAACGAAAATTATTTAAAATAATTTATTGCATAATAATAATTGATGATAGTAAACAATTTTCAAAATATCGCAAATTGACATAAGCTAATTTAATATTAATTAAACAACAAATCAATCTGCTTAGTTATTTAAATGTTCATATTTTAAATATCAAATTATTTTTGAATTATTTTTTTTATTAAATTTATTACATGAATGCATTTGATATATAAATTTCGTCTTTATTTGATGAAAGCTGAGAACTATCATATTTATTTATTACTAAGCGTGGAAAATAGCGATATCTAATAAGTTTAAAGAAATTTTTGCATCAGATATTCATTTTCTTTCACATTTCAAATAACTCAATTGCACATCATCTTGATCAATTTTACAGCCATAGAAATCTTTTATTATCTGCTTTTCCTATAATCACAAAGTTCCCAAACTTCTCATGAAAATTGTCCCTAGACATGGATTTCTGCCGATGTCTTCTTTCTCCTTCCTGATATTTCAAATGGTTTGTCGATTTCATTTCAAAGAAGTCTGTGTTTTCATGATGCCTTTGAAGAAATCGAATTTAAATTTAATAAAAGTTTATTTTTTAATATTGATTCGAAGCTATAAAAGATGCCATATCACCAATTTGGAAACCCAATAGCGTAGAATATCTCTTGAAATTTTCTGGGGTTAGTAAGCTCACATTTTTGGATCACCATATTATTGATATTTGAGAAATAAAACATGAGCTAAAAAATAATCGGAAACATAGAAACTCAATTATGCAATTAAATAATAATTAAATAGAAAAATGGAAAGTCATTACAAATTTTTAAATCCAATGCAAAATCCAAAACAGAAACGAAAACAAAATTAAAATTTATTATTTATGCAACGTATGAGTAAAATATCTGACACAAAAGGCAAGCCATGAACAATCTTTGATATAAAATAAATAGCAGAAATTTTAAAATTACAGATGATATATTTAATTTATCAATAGGTGTAATCTAAAAATCGTGAGTGTATGGGATAATGAATAAAGTAAAAAGGGAAATTTTAGGATGAAAAAAGTTGAAAGTAGAAGAGAAATTATTTTGTCAAAATTCCAGAAAGTGGCATTGAAATTATTTAATTTTACTGTGTGTTTAAAGAAACGAAACAGTAAAGCTAAGGTCAATGAAAAATTCGTTTTAGTTGTTTTGAAATATATAAACTATCGAAGTCTGCTTGGTGGTAGAAATGGAAATTAGATTGTAAATGTCCTAATCAATACATTTTAATACATGCATTCTCCGTTCATCCGGGAGATGTTCTGGACATTAGAGGAATTTCGCGATTTACGGAAATTAAAATTCTTTTGAAATTTGTAAAAAAAATACTTTTTAAAATAATTATTAGTAATAGCAAAAAAATCTCATATATAATATAATTCACAACTCATTTATTGTGTTCCGCGTTACTTAAAAGAACCTAAATTCCTTTGTTAGACTCTCAATGATTATTCTGCAAAATTTGCCAATAACTGTCGAAACATCCGTTAGGACCATGTTTTACAATGCTCATTCGCTTGTAATCTTTGTAGTTTTCTTCTAATGATTCCTTGCATTGATTATGAAGAGAAAATGCCTTTTCAATGATTTTGACACCTAAACTGCGTACCGAAACAGGTTATGAAATATTATTTTCTTGGGATATAGTATGGCAGTTTAATTCCTGTTGACCTTCATTAGTTATGGCTTCGCCATGTAATTTTAACAAATTATGAATTTTATATACATCAGCACGTTTGATGCCTCCAGGTGTGTCCATAAGACTTATTTCTTCGATGGTATTTTGAATAGCATTTTCATAATTGATGTGATTTTCTTCGAACAACGCTTTCATACGCGGCTGGATGACTTAATTTCACGCATCTTTGATGTATTGATAGTTTTTAGTATATTAAACTTTTTCCACCAAACCCGTATGACATCTTTATCATAAATAATAGACTTTGAATGCTGCTGTTGGGTTTTGATACATAGGCTGTAAGATGGATGTGATATTCGGTGGTAAGAATACGAATTCAAAGGGAAAATCAGTGCACAGATTCTAAAATTTCCTTTGGATGGCCTGATGCATTGTCCAAAACCAAAATAGTTCAAGGCTTAACTTCAATATCCTCGCAATATTTTTTTAGTTTCATTCTATAAATAAATTTTATGCTATCTAAGCCGTATGGTTATTTCATCAAAGAGCTGTTAAATATTTTTTTAAATAACATTCTTTGGCGCAAGAAGTTTTTGATTGATAAATAACAAAGGTTTCAATTTATATTCTCTTGATGCATTTCCACCGAGACAAAGAGTTGCTGTGAATTCAGAAACCGCTTTACCCTCTTTGGAAATATGTAAACATGTTGGCATTTGCCTCATCAGCATTAAAAATTAAATTTGTGGTTTACTTTTTTTCCTTAGGCAATTTCACTGAACACAATTGAATATTTTTCAGCTGATTCTACATCTGGATTTGCCGATTCCCTGACCATTTAAGGATATGAAACTTTGATCGTTTTTACCATTTTACTGCTTTATAAACTTCTCCTCATTGAGATTTAAATAATTCCAAAGACGCGATTTAATCGTTATTATTTTGGTACTTACAATTATGTGTTGCCGATTTAGGTACTTTATACATTTGTTTGATAAATTATCATTTTTGTTATCAAAAAAGTTTCGTCGAGATAATTGGAGTAACACTTTCGGAGGCCTTTTTAATTTTGTCTTTTTGTTGAATAATTAATTACATTGTACACTCGTGCATTTTGAAATCCCTTCATACAACTGTAAATTTAAAACCATTTTCTATGATTTCGATAATTTTTAGTTTCTTTTCTAAAATCACGACATTGCGAATTTCCTTAACTGGTTTTTCATATAATCTTTTTGTCGTTTTAAAAATTAATTAACATTGAAGCTGCAGCATCTAATTCCAAGAAAGTTTTGTGCCCGAAGTGCTAACTGTGTATTCAGTCATAATTACCAGTCACTGTGCATTCAGTATTCAATCACGGAATGACAGTATCCATTGACACATCTGCTGACTATGTCTGGTATGTCAGAATGCAGGAGTCAGTATTGGAGTATTATATGTATATTATATTACATGTATATTATAGATCAGTGGTCCCAATCTTTTTAAGATGTTGTACCGGTATCTAGTAGACAATATAATGACATACCTGTAAATAAATATTTTTGAAAAAACGAGTCTTAAAAAGCGGTGTAGTCCTAAAAGTAATTTGGCAGGACACTTACAGTAAACAAAAACCTAATAAAGTTCAAAATAATGAAACATTTATTTGAGAGTATTTAAATATACTTGCATATTTAATTTACACTATTTGTATATACACTATATTTGTTGTGTACGAGTTGTACCATTACACCCTTGGTTATTATTAAAGTATTTCGGATTGAAAAAATACAGACAATACGCTTTGGTTTGAAAATTCTTGTTTAAAAACACATTATTTTACGCAAAATATTATTTTCCTTATTATTTACTAGTATAAAAACAACAACAAACTATCTATAATATAGATAGTCCGTTGTTATTTTTATACTGGGAGTCAATTAGTAATTTATTCCCCGATTACTGCAATATTTATGTCAAAATACATATTGTGCACCTCAACACTTTCAAAGCAATTTTTCTATTTAAACAAATTTTCCACACATATTTTTTCAATAGTCATTTTAGTGTTTCTAGAAAAAAGTAAATCCTGGCCCGAAAATTTGTGTTAATAAACAAAAAAAAATTAAAAAACTAATCAAACGATTTCACATATTCTTCAGTGTGCCGTGTGTTACAAATCGTGTCAAAATGTTGATTTATAATAATAAAATAATAACAAACAACAATAGAATGTGTCATTTAGAACTGTTTATTTCAAACTACAATGACCGAAAAAGTTGACCGATGTTTGAAGGATAATAAATAACTACCAAATGTATGATATTAAGGCAACACAGCATAACGTACATCTAGAAAATTTAGTCCTGTACAAAAAATAATAAATAAGGCATGATAATAATATATAATCTATTGGACGGATGATGAGGGAATAATTGCGCAGCAAATTAATAAAGTTACGAAAACGAAATAGCTATCTAAAAGTGGTAGGCAGAAGTAGATAATAGAAAATAACAATCAAAGATGATGATGAGGTTATTGGAAGACAATGATAGAGTAATGAACAGCGAGATTGCCGAGATGTATACACGCACGGCAAACGTGTTAGACAAGCTGCAGCCACAAACACACACACACACATATATATAGCGCGCATACACACATGCATATCACCCAATTACGTAACATTAAAAAACAATTGTTCAGCCATAAAAATATGATAATAATAAACTTGGAAATTAAAAACACTATCAGTGACAATTGATGCCATTCTATGAAAAATCGATTCTTCCTATCTTTATTAGAAACAATAGTTAATTTATCGCTCTCATAGAGTGACGTTAGAGAGCTGAATAAATGGTGTTTAATTGCTCATAGCCAGGCGTCCTTGGTGATTGCAATTGAGGCCATTGACGTGTTTCAGTAGATTTCTAACGGTGAATTTATTGATTTTTTTATACAGCACTTTCTGGAGAACGATCTGAAATTGATTTCATTGAGTATCTCAGGCAGTGGAGGGGGAGGCTGAGCTCGGCATCGAGCAGACACAAAATATCAATCAAATAACTAAATACATTTAGTGTAAATATAAGATCAGTTATCTCTGTTATGGATGTAATGGCGATAAAATGAAGGTAAATAAGCATTTGACACGAGTCATTTGATAATCTTAGGCAGGGATATTCACAAAATGGCTGATAAACACGCGAACACACACACACATACATATATATGCTCACAGCAGCAATAGAGCTTCACAAGCATATTCAGTAATGAAAGAATGCCAGGTACACGGAACAGCAGTAATCAATCTATAGCAAACCGTCCATTTGATCTGAAACATATTATTAATTAAATTATAAAATTAATGTTTTTAATTAATGAAAACTAAATTTAATAAATTTTATTGATTGATAAAAGTCTATTGATTTGAAATGTAATCGAAATAAATGAATTCTGTTGCTGTTTTAATATTTTAATTAATAAAGCACTTTTAATGATCTTGTAGGTAAAAGAATGAAACAAGATGAAACTAGCTAAGCCCGAGGGGACCCACAGTCATATGCCTTTCGATGTACTAAGGCAATTAATCACTAGCATATTTCATTTATTTTTAAATAAATTGGATACGTAAATCAATAATAATCAATTGTTTTAATAATATAAATCAGTGTTTACTAATCTTTTGGTAATGAAGGAACACTTTGTTATCTCAAAATTTTCCGCGGAACACCTGGCTCCTTTCAACTAACTGCTGAAGAACGAAGGTGGAAGATTTGCGCATAGTGCAATACCTTCATAAAAGTCACGGTCGGTGTTGCAAAGAGGTAAGAGGCCCCCCACCGCGAGATTTTTTTTGTAAAAGTACCCGTGAAATTGCAATTGTAAAACATTTCAATGTAAAAATGAAACTAAATTGAATTCTAAATAGCATATATTTCTCAATATCTAAATTTGGCGTAACACTTCACTTAATTCCACAGAACACCGGTTAATAACCACTGATGTAAATATTTATTTGAAATATATTAATTACACTATTATTTTTGGAAAAATTTTATTATAGTAATAAAATAATAATTTGTTTAAAATATATAAATTGTATTTTTTTATTAACATTATTTATTATTATTATTATTATTATTATTTAATAATTATTAATAATTAAATGAATAAGGACAAAAGTCATAGATTAAAACAAACATCGGGTAAAGTATGTAGTAAATTAAACAGAAAATGATACATTACGATAACTGTTGAAGTTTTGAGAAATCTTGATACTTCTATTTGATTTGTGATTTTAAACAATTGTGCAAATATTATTCAAATTTAAAACAGCCCTAGTCTTGTTTTAATACTGTGGTTAATATTAAATGGATGATATCGAGATAAACAACTTTTTTATTATGGAAGGAACACTAATTCATTTTTTCTGTCTTTACTGATTATAAAATTATTTAATATAAGGACATTAAACAATGATTCTACATTCTCATATTCTTAACTTTTATTCAATATGTCACAATAAAAATAAAATATTATGTCGCTTATAAAAAAATCAGACGTGAAACACAAAAAAAGTCCTTATAATAATAATAATAATAATAATAATAATAATAATAATAATAATAATTTACAAGTATATGTAAGCCATTGTATTAATTGAAAGTTTTTAACCCATTTGGTCCTGTTCACTCAAATACGAAACAGCTGATATCCTGATCTTTAAATCTTTACTTAAATTTGCTCTTTTTAATGACTGTTCCCTCAAAATATTAATAATTTAATCTCTTTAAAAATGATATTATATTTCAAATTAAATCATCATTCGAGAATCCAACAACAAGGACAAAAAATTAAATTTAAATACAATCTGCCTAAATGACAAATGGTGATGAACCACAAAATATTTTAGGATTTTTTGAAATTTTCTTTTCTAAACTCCGTGACATGGGGTACATTAGCTACCGAACCGTTGTTATCTGTATCTATACTTGCTTTTGATATGCAATCATTATTATGTCCATTTAGTAAATCTTTAGTAAGATGTACCAAGTATTCAATAATTTTGATTCCTCTCATCATGGCATTTGACAAAGTATTTGCACTTGTGTCAAACACATACAGTAGTGGTTTGCTGCCAATGTTTTGGTATGACAATGGTATGAACTATGAACTTAACAGGTTGATATCGTACTGTATTAAACTGTATTTTGTCACTTATCGTATGGAATATTCTTTCTGTTTTTCTATCTTTCTATTATTTAATTATCAGTTGACAGAATTTTTACACCGTTGAAAGTCAAGATTCCTCAAGGAATAAATGGAAATTAAGATTTATTGAAATGTACAGGGGATTTGTAACGTAAGAAAGCTGTAGCAGTCCGTCACGTTGCAACAATAGGAAATAAATCATACCAATTCAGTTAAACTGGGGATTTCAGTTTTCCAAAAATATGGGAAAAGAACTTTTATTTAGTTTCTCGCTTATATCACTATTGATTTAGTAACAAAAGAAAACTGAAATGCAAATATATTGTCCTTATAATTCAATAAATGCACTAGTTAGACAATAAGAGGAAATTTTTCTTTTCACTTTTAAATTATGTACAATCAAATGAGAAATGAATGGTTTTTATTTTTTGTCATTTACCTTTGAATTTCTTATTATGTCAGTGTTTTGTATAAATTATTTCACCTTTAATTTTTTATTAGATCATATCGATACTAATATCTTGGAATACTTAGAACAATACAAATATTATTATGATTATGATTATGATTATGATTATTATTATTTTTATTATTATTATTATTATTATTATTATTATTATTATTATTATATTATTATTATTATTATTATTATTATTATTATTATTATTATTATTATTATTATTATTATTATTATTATTATTATTATTATTATTATTATTATTATTATTATTATTATTATTATTATTATTATTATTATATAGAATAATTTTTAAAATACTTTAAAATGAGAATTTTTTATTGTAGAAAAATAATATTTTTCCGAATTATTATGTATATTCGAGACTAGAGATTTGTTTATTGTACTTGTGTATACAATTTGAACAAAATCTGCGGATTTTAAGTTTCTCTGAAAATTCTCCATTATGAAACATAATACGCTAAGCTAGTAGGAATATTTATGCTGAAATTGAATGATATTTTTATTCACATAATCATAATGA
The DNA here is from genome assembly GCA_022537955.1 of Schmidtea mediterranea. Lineage (NCBI taxonomy): Eukaryota > Metazoa > Platyhelminthes > Tricladida > Dugesiidae > Schmidtea > Schmidtea mediterranea. The sequence goes on from CM039682.1 coordinate 2,114,728, forward strand.
TTGATAATCATAATCTTTGATTTATTCATAAAAAACCATTCAAATAGAAATTGCAAAATTCCCGGAAACTTCGGTATTGGTACTTTTGCAATATTCCCCCCCCCCTCAATTTAATAATTAAAATAAAATTTAAATTTAAACAATGCAATCAATATTAAAATTAATAATAAAATTAATATTTATATCTATTATAAAGTAAAAACTTCATCAATTATTTTTTATTAGCCAGTAAAAATTCATTTCTATGTTGTATCAAATTGCCAAATACGTCATCTGGATATAAATCTCCATAAGAAGAAATAATGCAAAACTACCGAATTATTATTACCAAAACACATCTGTTGGTAATTTCATTCAAAGTCTAAGTTTTACATAAAAGTGATGATGCTTTTAAATATTAAAAATCTTTCGTTATCACATTTTTCAAAAGAATATTTTATTTTTTTCTTATGTAATTTGTTTGGTCCGTGTAGTAAATGTTCCTTGCGAAATTAAAGGGCTCAATAAGAAAGGTTTTAACATCCAAATCTTTTAAAATTTATATATAAAAGTATTTCTAATTTTCAGCAGCCCTGCAAGTCAAGGGGTGAATGAGAAACTTATTAAATTACTCAAGGTAGTAGATAAGGTGAAGGAGGAAACCTATAAGTAACCTTTCATAATATCTGATTTCTTGATGTTTTTGTTTCTATTATATTTAGTCTAAACTATATAAATTTGACGTCAACGCAATCCGTTGTCATGGCATCGACAAATATGGAACTATCTGATTAGTGGCTTCTGTGTAAATAAACAAGTGCAAAACTAATTGATCATCAGAGCTTATACCAAGCGGGCGGTTGCAATTCGATCATTGAAATGTTTGAGATAAAATAAACAAAACACAAAATTGAAAGTCAAATATTATTGGCATTTATTGTTATCTGGTGCGCAATCAAGGCATTTAATAATAATAATAATAATAATAATAATAATAATAATAATAATAATAATAATAATAATAATAATAATAATAATAATAATAATAATAATAATAATAATAATAATAATAATAATAATAATAATAATAATAAATCAAAAATGTCCTGCTTACAATATAATTATCGGACTTACTCTAGCTCAATCCAAACAGCACGTCCAATTCTGAAAGATTTGAAATATCATTCGATGACCAAAGCCCGTGATGATCTTCATCAATACCAATGCAGAAAGGGGAAATCTGTTCTCCATTATTCGCCACGGTCACAGATCGGAATGAGCAATTGAATTTGGATAAACTGATTTGACTGGCGGAAAAGCTTTGATTCCACCATTCAGGCGGCTTGAGTCCGATTCCAGTGATGCTTAGGTCGCTGATATTGAAATCATTGTGACTGTAGTTGGTTTGAGTGTCAAGCATGGAAGGTAGACTGTCAGCATTGGTATTCAATGTTATATAATTGTTAGTGAATGCTTGACCAGAAAGGAATTCCTCTTCCGTGACTTGTTCTGGACATGGAGATTGGGAAGCGGTAACTATGGGATTTATTTGATTACACATTATGTTCTGATGGAAAAGTTCATTTGACTCCTGAAGCCGTGAAAGATCCGAATTAGCTAATACTGAAATTCCAATATTAGACATAGATTCATTCGCGCAACTGTTTATTGCCAGATTCATTTGGTTAATGTTACACAAGGAGCCATCTTGATATTGTAGCAATAAGGATTCCCTTGGTTTGCACTCTCTGATTCCGTGGTGGATATTGTCCATGTTGTTGGAATTATTATTGGCTTTGTTATGGATCAAAATTGATTTACCGTTCTGGAAATCAATCATCTCATTGGAAAACCATTTCTTTTTTGGAATCCGAAACGCCGAGTTTTCATTCTCGTCCTGTGTGACAAATTTATTCATTGTCCGCTTCCGATTGATGATTTTGCCGAACTTGTAAGTGATATCATTGGAGGGATTTGCGTTGTCGTGATTGATTCGATTATCAAAATTTACACCCGATAATGTTTGTATTCGATTTCTTTCCAGGTAATTTAAAAACTCATTACTAAATCTCCAAAATCCGCCTTTTTCCGTTTCATCTCTTCGTCTGGGAACCTTTTGAAAGCATTTGCTCAATGTCAAATGGTTTTTTATTCCCGTCTAGAAAAAATAAAATTCGTCAAAATTATGATTGTTTTAATTTATGGTCCTATGACAACACGAGTAGAATTAATTATCAAAATTCCAACGGAAATAAGAGATGAAATATATATATATATATATATTAGTAAAGGGAAACAGCAACAAAAAATTTCCCATGAAAAGTGAAGAAATTATCAAAAAGAGATCTGTTGAAGCAACAAAATAATTAATATTTAATTAAAATATGAATATTAATCGCCACTCGAACATCAGTTACACAATATATTTCGACAGGTTCACTCGCATCGTCAGGTAGGAAACAAAAACTATAAGTTGAATTGCTTATTCGAACCAATTTTAAAAACTTAAAAATCATAACCAAATAATTAATTAATTTTGATTTGGACTTCCATTAATAAAAGAATTATCAGTAATTAAATTTGCTTTGCGTGATGTAATTAGCGGAATTTCTCTGTGCGTGTATATTTTAAATCATAAGATAGTATTGTGATTATTGGTGGATTTCAAATTCTGCTTAGATCGTGTTTGGATTTTGTTTATCAATGTAAATGCCATGCGTGCAAACTCACATAAATAGGAATGACTGTCAAATAATCTCCATAGTCAAGTTCTCAATCACCGTCGGGTTACGGCATTCATTAATATTAGTGTGCACAATAAGGTATTTAAGAGTAGTATAAGTGTAAAGAATGATGTGTTTTGTATTGCCATACTTGAAATAGTGAATGAAAAGAAATGTACAAAAAGATGTGAATACTTGTGTTTTGAATGTGTTTATTCTGTGCTTAACTTCTATATTTGATATACAAATTTCAAACTAGGAAAACTCCAAAACGGGCAAGCTTTCACAAACAATCAGCTTTTGAAATTATTGAAAAGTATAGTATAGATATGAAATCAAGAAAAGAACCAGATTATATTAAGAAACTATTGTTATATAGTTAAAATTATTTAAAGTCAGAGAGAAGCACGTTTAAAATAATGAGTACAATTTATTTAAGAAACAAAGCAGGCGGCCTGCTTCCAGCAATTATGCCAAGAATATGTATATCTTAGTATTTTGGTTAGGATCTCCCGAAATTAAGCATTTCCAAAATATTGAAAACAACATAAAAATTGCCATGCATGTATAACTTTATTTTTATTTTTTATTGAATAAAATTTATTATTTAAGGAAAACAAAAATAATTCTAAGTTTTTCTCGAAGTTATATCTCACAAAAAACAGTCACAGTGAAAGAGTAGTGACGAAAAATTACATAATGAAAGCTCATTTTGTGATTATAAAATTATTTTTGGACAATTTTTTGGTGACCAATTTGGTGACTTTTTTGAAACGAGTGATAAAGTTAATTGTTATCGATGAATAATTAATTGGAATTGAATTTGATTTATCCAAATTATTTATTTCATGATTAATTAGCTAGATGTTGAATGATCTTTTGAATAAAATTGGAATCATATGTCTTGAATGTTATAATCTCATTTATGTACATTTAATTGGAATTCGATAAATCATTCTGGTGCTTGGTGTCGCTATCGGCCGATGCTATGGTTACAGGCAGCGTTTCAGTAAGTCAGGCACGGTAAATATTTTAGACATGCTCCGCAAAAGCGCCCAGGAATAATGAATATGAATTTTATTTTCCATTCAAAAAAATTATCAATATTTACTTTGAAATATATTCAAAAATCCATTTAAATAAAATATCAAATTTTGAATTGGAAATTATTATTATTATTATTATTATTATTATTATTATTATTATTATTATTATTATTATTATTATTATTATTATTATTATTATTATTATTATTATGTCACTTATAAAGAAATCAGAGTTGAAAAACAAAAAAAGTCCTTATATTATTATTATTATTATTATTATTATTATTATTTTTATTATTATTATTATTATTATTATTATTACATTGATCAGATATTTAAACGAAATGGCATCCCATTTATGAAACAGTCGTCAGTAAGGATCAGATTTCTAATTGAAACGATTGTTTTGTTTTGATTTGTTTCGTATGCAAATCGGATATTCGGCGGACAAAAATATTGCTACAAGTGATGATTTATTAATGACAAGGATTATGTTCAGTGATGAAAGCCTAAGAACACTAATGCTTACAGAGCACCGCGGTGAGGTGACGACGGCGGGTATCAGTGTAGCTGGAATTCGGTTGATTATAAATTCTTGGCTCTGTTGTGTTGCAATATAATTATGAAAATGATAATATTGTTAATGATTATGACATTGCACCAAGGTGATTTATAAATTATAATAAATGCGTCAGTTTTGTTTTTGTTTTGTTGACAATTGAAAGCGCCCATTACGATGGAATTCCAATGCGGCTATATTCATGGTCATCTTGGTGGATGCGATTCATGGCTTAGCGGAATGAATACTGCGACACCGAGAGAATGGCTTGCATGGGACCTCAAATCTTTTTGGTGCAAATATCTATTGTTTCAAATTTATAAACTAGCTGATTCTCTTGTCAAATATAAACATTGGAAAGGATAAAAATTTTTGTTTTTTATATATTAATTATGTAATGATTAATCCGAATTCAAAATAGATCAATAAACTGCACCACTTTAACAATCGATTTTCCCACCAAAAAGAAAAATACATTCTAAATATTTTTTGGATGGTTATATTCTGAATTTTGGTTTACTTTTGTAAATATTTAATATTTTTATGTTTATTTTGCCGCTTTCTAGTATTTTATCTATCTAATAAAGTGTCTGATTTGCACCAAATCTGTGAGTATTGAATAAGGCTGTGCCGGAGATTTGAATGGTTTTAAAGAGTATTGTGAAAATTTGTCATTCATAAATGATACTAAATAGTACTTACATCTTTTACCCGTTATATGGAAAAATGCCTTGCAAATTTACGTATGTTCTCATTAGAAACAAGCAGTATGAATTTCATTTTTCAAAGAGATTCTTTTCAGTGTCGACCAATTTTATACAGTTGACAGTAAGATTTAAAAAAAAATGATTTTTGAATAAAATAAATCCATTGTTGGTGTGAAAGATGTTATATAAGTAGCATAGGGCCTTCCACAACCATCTTACCCCATAAAAACCAAACCCCAAATTCCCAAGAGATATGACGTAAATGCATAAGGCGGTTCTGTCCATTGTTGGACAAAATGATATTTTTAGCAAGACAAGTAAAATAAAATTATCAACCAATAAAATTAATTTAAAATTTAAAATAATTACATTTTTCCATTAGTTACATTAAATTAAAATTGGTCAACAATTACTTGAAAAAGGCAGTTCCGAAAATTCATAAAAAATATATAGCAAAATATTGATAGATTGTTTAAAATGAAATTTCAATTAATTAATCAATCAAAAATCTTTATTTATTTAATTAACCCATTGATTTTAATTAATTTTTAATAATTTTATTGATTGTTTTAATTATTTGATATTTTTGAAATTTATTTGCAATTTTAATATCTAAACAATAAAATAAACAAACAAACAGAATTTGTAAATCACTACAACTACCATAACAACATTAAGTTTATTATTTAATTAAGTGATAAGTGATTGTAGACAACTTATACAGCTTTTTACTATAAATATTACTGCAAATAGTTATAATAATTAAACAAATATTATTTTATCCAATGAACAATCATTATTATTATTCAAAAGAAACACTTTTAATATATTGTTAAATGTGCCCTCGTCAATAATCACAAATAAAAACGGTTAAGAGTTTCATTGCTACATTTTGTATTGCACAATTGTTTTACTGTATTCAATACATTTTATTGTTCACTGCAACTATTGTCACCTTTGTATCAATATTTCAGAATATAACTTTATATATAATTAACAATGGTTATAAAATCAACATGGAAATACAACATTTTTGTTTTTCAAACATATTAATTCCCGATTTTATAATTTCTTGTAGTGTTGAAATTTGTCAAAGGCCAGAAAAAGGAACTGGTGGCATTAGAGGTCTGGCCTTAAGTAGGACCGTGTTAAGCTGGATACATAATTCCAAATCTTTTCGAGAATGTAGACCTCATTTCAAATTACTTTTTAACTAGTATATTTGAATTTCTTACAATCTGTGCTAACAACTATATTTTACCTTTCCAATCAAGTAAATAATAAGATAAGCTAGTGCTGCAAATAATATATTAAATGAGAAGATTTCGATTATAAAATAATCCTTAATTAAATCCTTAAATTGATAAGAATTATTTTATAATCAAAAAATTTTTTTCGTTTACTAAATACTTTGCAGCGCGGGATTATCCAGGTGCGGATTAACATATTCGAGGGCCCTAAGCACTTACCAACTATGATGCCCAAACACCATACCAAATTTACCAAATAATAATAATAATAATAATAATAATAATAATAAAGCCTAGAGTTAGAAGTTAGCGGCTAGAGCTTTAATCCTTAATCATAAATTAAATTAAATAAGTAGCTCTATGGCTACACAACATATTTTTAGTTAATTAATATGACTCATTTATTTAAAATGAACATCACGCTAGTTCATGCAGTAATTTAGTAATTGCAAAAAAATTGTAGTAGCTCGTCGTGGTGCCCCTTTCCATGCGGTGCCCTAAGCACGTGCTTGGTGTGTTTATTGATTAATCCGGTACTGTGTGTATCTCATTATTTACTTGCTTGAAAATTTTTAATTTATGCTGCTACCAAGAAATCCCCTTTTTATGTATTTCATCTGTATAAATCATAGGAATCTTCTTAAATATACCCCAAATATCTGAAAATAGCATAACCTTACAACAAGATAATGTCCCAGTTCATAAATTGGTTAAGGATTCGATCTCCATGCAACGGACATGCAGCTAAATGCTCTTCAATGGCCTCCATAAATCCCAGACTTGAACCCCTTAGAAATTGTGCAAGTTCATTTAAAATATCAGCTTGATAAGCCCTAAATAACATCAGAGGCTATGATGAGAAATGTTATTCCGGGTGTGTGGCTAAATATTTTTTGACATTATACTAAAAAGATGTCATTTTCAAGTTATTAGATTGTTTCATGAACAAATAATCTTTTAAGTTTTTTCTTTTATTAAAAATATTTGTTCATTATATTGCTAGCAGATTTTTACACCGAAATTTATTAGCTCTTCCGTCAAAAAATGTAAAAGTATTATTTTGGGAGTTACATTTATTTTCAAGTGCATTTCGTGTAATTGAAATGATATTTTATAAAATTCAATCTTATCATTTTGGTAAAACGTCCAGTTAAAAATTGTTGTTAGTAAAGCATGCAAAATCTATATTTATGATTTTGTGAGTCTTATCCGACCGTCATGGACGGGATTGTAACGATGCTGAAAAATAACTATAACTACAAGACAATAACTGAAGACAATTACAGTCGAACTTGTACAGTAGGGGCAACAAATTATTACTGTCCCGATATCAAATATGCCCCGGTTTTAAAAGGCGCCCCTTTACCTATATATTATGGCCTCTGATCAAGTGCCCCGATTAGAAAGGTTTTACTGTACTTGTCAAAAATTGAGAAAAATTTACTAACATTCACCGCTTGTTAAAATACAGTTTTATTATCAAAGAAATTTACGTGAAATCTCTACTTTCTCTGTAAAATTTTGAGGCGACTAATATGGGTAAAAAGAAATCATTGACAAAATAAATAAGTATTTTAAATCTAATAATAATTTGTAAAATATGTCACACATCTTTTCAGTACATCTTTTAAAGTATTGGAGAACGCACGAATTGGAATTCAGGATCCCTTTCAGTTAGTACACAAATAAACCTTTCATTTATAATATGAAAATTTAAGTTTTCATACTCAAAGTCAAGATCCATTTAGGCTCGGATCGCAACCAATTTGATCAGTGTTACACATTTCACTATAATAAATCAATATGCTCAATTAATTACTTAGCGGTTTGATCTGATTGTTTCACCCAATGACCCCCTCTGCTACTGATGCGGAATTGATAGCGGCCGGTTCAATTGTTTTAGCTATGCATTCACAAAGGTTTCTGACAATAACACAGTACTTTATTTATTCAAAAGTTACTTATCATTAATTTATCTATTTCTGTACAATGGCCAGTAATTATTATAATTCAATTTGATGATGACACATTTAGTGTACCGTTTAATGCGGTGCTGAAATCACGGCCTTGATAGGCAATGCACAATTACGCATTGACCATCACGATCTGCACTCATTACCGTTACTGCTTGTTCCGTAATCACATACTGCAATTGCCAATCGTTGAAATAATAGACTTGTCATTTATTATTGCTTTTATCATTTAATATTTATTATTATTATTATTATTATTATTATTATTATTATTATTATTATTATTATTATTATTATTATTATTATTATTATTATTATTATTATTATTATTATTATTATTATTATTATTATTATTATTATTATTATTATTATTATTATTATTATTTATATTATTATTATTACAAGTGATAATATAAAAGTTATGAAATCTGTACCTTCCAATCATCTGAAAGTGATTTGTAATATGGAAAGGTTTCTTCTATCCACTGACAAATTTCTGGAAAACTGACTTTCATTTTGTTGTAGCTGTGGATGGCCATTGATATTAAGTTTATATCTGAAAATGGTGGCCTAAGTTGGTTGTTCATTCTAAAAAAATGAACACTGGCTTCATCATTCATGAACTCCAAATTCATGGCGACTTCGGCGTAAAGGCTACTACTTTCAAAATATTGAGGTATTATTCGGTTTAATTGGTTCATTGGGTTCATGGATAAAGGAAACTGGGGAGAAGGCATTGTCATCTGATGAGTCGGAGAAGGACTTAGAGGCGGTTGAGTTTGAGACATATTGAATAAATTTAGGTTCTAAAGGAAAATATTGAATATAGTTGGTTTTTTGTCTTTATTTGAGTCCCTTAAATACCAAATACCCTCTACAAAATCTGATTCATAGTCAAATTGTGCAGAAATAATTATGTCACTTATAAAGAAATCAGAGATGAAAAACAAAAAAAAAGTCCTTATAACCAAATATCCCTCACAATAAACATTCAACCTAAAAATTATTATTATTATTATTATTATTATTATTATTATTATTATTATTATTATTATTATTATTATTACTAATATTATGTCACTTATAAAGAAATCAGAGGGGAAACACCAAAAAAAGTCCTTATAACCAAATATCCCTCACAATAAACATTCAACCTAAAAATTATTATTATTATTATTATTATTATTATTATTACTAATATTATGTCACTTATAAAGAAATCAGAGGGGGAAAACCAAAAAAAAGTCCTTATAACCAAATATCCCTCACAATAAACATTCAACCTAAAAACTATTATTATTATTATTATTATTATTATTATTATTATTATTATTACTAATATTATGTCACTTATAAAGAAATCAGAGGGGAAAAACCAAAAAAAAGTCCTTATAACCAAAAATCCCTCACAATAAACATTCAACCTAAAAATTATTATTATTATTATTATTATTATTATTATTATTATTATTATTATTATTATTATTATTATTACTAATATTATGTCACTTATAAAGAAATCAGAGGGGAAAAACCAAAAAAAAGTCCTTATAACCAAATATCCCTCACAATAAACATTCAACCTAAAAATTATTATTATTATTATTATTATTACTAATATTATGTCACTTATAAAGAAATCAGAGGGGAAAAACCAAAAAAAAGTCCTTATAACCAAATATCCCTCACAATAAGCATTCAACCTAAAAATGTTCAAGACAAATTTGAAAAAGTTATGAAGACTTATTTGTCGTCGAAATAATTTATGGTCGCATCGGTTAATTGAGATCAGTATACAGGTTACATGGGAATCAAAAGGAGTCGGCGATAACATGCTCGAAAAGATAGGAAATTGTAAAAGCTAGCCTATTACTAACTGGAAATCATACTTTTGAGTTTTCAAATGCTACGATCCCGCTGAAGATTTATCGCATTAAAAATTCATTCTGTGCGCTATTTGGAAGCATCAGTTGAAATCAAACTTCTAATCAGGAAGAATTCTTGTGAGATGAATGAAGAGTTAAAAGTCTAAGAATGCTGAATCTTTGATGTAAGAATGTAATAAGCCAAAATATCTGCACTAGAATTTTTTCATTTCAATTGGTTCAATTTGCTCTTTCACGGCTTATAGAATTTGCTCGACTTCTTTGACTTCAGTAACAACTTGGGTTATTTCGTCAGGCATGACTGAATTGGACGGTGGTCAGTATTTGGGATAAATAATAATATATAAAGTCCAATTCAGGTTATTTCAAATAAATTTTAATAATATTTATGCGACCAGCACAAAGAATAGTGCGAAAGATCCGTGATTTGTGTGTATTGTGAAACAAATAATGAATTTCATACATTCAGTCTTTCTCAGTGTTGAATGCAATTCACAAATAGATTTACATCCAAAGAATCAGATGCCATCAGTGCATTGCAAAGACCATTGGATGACCACACCACAGCGGGAAACAAATTTCCTCATACATTCTAAGCTTGAGGCTTGAAAGTTGATTAATGAATGTAAAGAAACACAATTATCTTCTATAGTTAGTGTGTAGTTTTTAAAGGATTCCAACAAGTTCCAAAGTCCTCATGTTTTTCATGGCAACACTTTTATCCTTTACCTTGAGTATAGTTATTGAAAATGATGGCACGAAAAGAAAGCACAATTGGTTAATGCTGCAGCCAGAAAGTTACATTTCTAAACTATTTCTTTCAATTTATATTCGACTATTTCAATGATTGTATGTGTTTTTAATACAGTTCTAATGAAAACTTTGACAGTAACAAAATTCAGTTTCATTCGTATTTTGTCAATCATGTTTCCTTTTTCATTTTAGGAACGTGTTAAGGAAGAATTGAAATTATCGCATCGGAATGGTTCATTAATTATTTTAAGATAAAGGCACTTTTCACCAAAGTTCTGGAATGCAATCTGTCATTAGCAAGGTTTCTCTCTCGGAATGTCATTTTGTTTTACATTATTTTTGATTTTGGGGAAATCGCGAGATACTTTCTCGACGAAAATAACGGGGCATTCCCATGTGGTTTCATCCATGCGAGTTCTGGATGAAAGTGGATTTGACCTGTTGGATCATCCTCCATACAGTCCAGACCTTGTCCCAATGATTTTTACCGCTTCAGGTATATCAAGAAACATTTGCGTGGCAAACAGTTTGCAAATGCTGAAGATCTGAGGGAAGAGGTGGAGAATCAGTCTTCGGATTTCTTCAAAATTGCATTCTCTGAACAGATCCAGTGCCGGCAAAAGTGTGTGAATGTAAATGGCTCTTATCTATTCAATTGCTTTCCTAGTTATTGCACTTACTTTTTGGGAGCACCACGTATTTACTGTTTTTTGTCTTTATTCTTAAAACCTTGATTATCACATATTTAAATTTGTTATTTTTGAGCTTGTTTATTGTTTGCATGTTTTAATTAAACTTGCAAAACCAGTATTTGTTGAAATAATATAAAAATGCATTGTAAGGTTTGTTATTGATATAAAATTTTCGGTTAAAACATAACATTGAAATGTCACTGAGATTGTAATTGTTGGGTTTATTAATATTTCTAAAGCTCAATAATATTCAAATGTTATTTGCACTCCAAGGTTTTTATCTCTACAAATTTCTGTTAATAAAACAACAGAAAAACAGCACAAAAAATATCAGGCAATTCCGATAACTAGTATCCTTAATCAATGTTTAGGGGTATTTGCATTGGAGATCCTTTTCCAAATCACATCTAAGTTGTGTGGAAGCCTCTGTGGAGTTCACTGGTGTCCCTAGACCTCAATCATTTGAATTTTTAAGTCTTTTTAGTCTTCATGTCTGAATTCCAGGTTTCTTAAGATCGTGCTCTTACTCTGGTCCCATGTTCCAAGGGAGAAAACCACAAAGGTTTCAACAGCTGAGTTGATGTGTATTTCTTCTTGGCTTTCTTTAGTACGCTTGAGACACTTTTCCCAGCTCTTAATTCATGTATATTCAACTGAGTCTTTATTGTCAAATGGCCATTTGACATTACAATAGTAATCTTTTCTTTCTGCTAGATACATATATCAGGTTTATGATTTTCTTTTACCTCTTGAAGTCTTGTTTCTGTTTCGTAATTTAAATCTATTGATTTTAGGAGCTCTACTAGCGCCTTTTGGATATGTTTTTGTTTTTTTTGTTTTGTTGTCCTTAACCCGTTCCCGTGGTCTCTGTTTTCTCAATATATAACCACTTCATATTCCCTGCACGGTTATTAACATTCCACTAATAGAAGATGCCGTTTCATTTAATCTGATTGATGATTGAAATCCCGATTTTAATATAACTTTACTTTGTTCTTTTTTATAATTTCTTAAAATATTGTTTATAAATACGTGCTAGGCTCTACCAATTTATCGCGTATAGGGATCCCTGCGATTATTCTCGGTGAAAACCTGTTAAAGAGTATGATCTGCCGCAGGAAACGTTTACAGAAACTATATATACTTATACGGTGAAAGATGAAAGTGATTTAATATTTTACAGGGACATAAAATTGGCATTTATATTGATAATTTTGTCTAATATAATAATTGATAATTAATAATATAATTAAATTTATTGACTTATATATCAGCATTAAATTGTAATTAATAGATATTGATTAAATCTAAATTAGTTTAAAATTGATTTCCTAGAAACAAAATAATACCAATAGCAATTGTCAATATTAGTCAATCCCAAATGAATTACCTGCAACCAATTCAGATTTGTCAGTGAATCATCTTCATTATCATTATGGTTACCTCCGAAAAAGGATTGATTAAAATTTCTGTTGTTTCGTTTAAGAAAGTTTTGATGGAAATTTCTCGTTTCAGATTTTTCAATCATCGAACAAGGATATTGTGTTTGCCAATTTTGGCGAAATTTCTCAGCCAAACCGAGTCTCGTTTCAGAAATCATAATCCGATTATTAGCAACGCTAAAATGTCAGACGATAATTGGGAAATGTATAATGGAATTATATATCGTAAATTTATTGGCACAATTTGTAAAGAAAACTGATTAATTAACTCAAAAGTTATAACTGAAATTATGCGCAAAACTAATTTAGTAGATATTTATAAAAGTCTTAGTAACCGGCGCAAACAAAGATTACACAAACTAAGCATTTAAACAAATCAAAATTACGATAAGTGTTTTAAAAATTAATTTTACAATTTTATTTATTGAAATAGTTTGTTGAGAGTTTTTAAAATACCTATTCAGAAATGAATTTCGTGTACTGGACTTTCCAGATATAAATTCGAAATATTCTTAAGTCAAAACGTGTAAGTTGTTACTAATTTTGTAATTCATATTGCGGTAAGTGATAATTATACTGATCTTCAGTTCTGATGTCAAATTATTCAAAAGTAATCAACGTTGAAAATGAGTATAAAAATGATTTCTTATGGCAGCGAGTAGCCAGAATTTGATTCTTTTTTTATTTCTCTAATGTATATATATATATATATATCTAGGTTAAACTCGGGAAAATCCGTGATATTAAGAAATATCACTTCAGCACGGAGCAAACCCATTTTGCCTGTCAAGCATAACTGACGCTCCATTTGAAGTGAACATGACCATCTTCTTTTAAGTCCAGATTGTTATCAAGATAAAACTGTTTGATTGCTGCAAAGATTGACTTGCTGTTTTGTGTGTTGTCGTTGATACAGGGAGATATTTTGTGTAAATAATTAGCATTTTAGTCCCAGATATATCTGTGCTTTCCTTCACGATCAGTGTATGAAAAGCAGATTCACGGATTTTAGACATTACGGTCTCTTGTACAGCACCATTAATGCATTTCACAAATTCAAACGCAAAATTTTTGCTTCTCCAGCTTTCTGGAATGATAACGTACTTTGATATGTTATCATGGATTTCTTGTGCCGAAAGCATTGAAGTATTCTTTGAAATTGCTAGCAACACGTTGTCTATTAGAATATTTACTTGTTCACCTCTATGTTGACGATCATTGAGTTCCCTTCGCAGCCGCAAATAGACTTTGCTTCAGAGCATATGTTACATACGACACCCTCCTCAAAAGAAAAGCTAAAAATGCTCCCCAATTCAACGCATTTAGGAAATTTTGATTAAACAGTTTCTGTTTCAATTAATTCATTTAACCAGGAAAGTTTAAACATAATAGCAAATTTTTTCCGAGCATGTCCCATAGCAACTTTTTATCTTCGTTTAATTTTCTTTTTGACATTTTATGTAATGGGGATTAAAAAAGTTCAAAACTATTTTATACTATTGCCTATATATTTAAGCAAGATTCAATTTTTGAATTTTATTATTAATAACAGAATGATTTCGAGTCGGGCAGACATAATGAAACCTAAGCTCATGATCGGTTCTTTTACTTAATCTAGTCTGCAGTCAAATCAAGCCTTACCGTGGAAATGGTGCTGACATTGAGTTATTACATCTTGAATTTAAAATAAATTAATCAGCTGAAAATACATTAACCAAAGCCTATGGGACGTAAAAGGGACATGGGAATGAACTTTGTGATATCTATGAGACGACAATTTCCCTCATTAATATTATTGGGTTTAATAAAATTCACAAAATCAAGAGAAAAATCAATAAAAACTGTGATATTCAAAATAACAATTGAAATTGCAAAATTAATTAAAAATTAAAAAATAAATGTTTAGCGGAAGAAACTGGTATGGGCGGATGTCAAATGGCAACACGAATCCAAATATAGTAAAATTAAATCGATTGGGGTCAGCAGAGAAAAATATGTAATAAAAAAAGAAATTAATTAAAAATTAATTGGCTAATGAAAAACCCGACCTAATGGGAAGTCCGAGCCAACAGAAAACCCGAGCAGTGTGAGAAACCCGCGCCATCAACAAAATTATTTAATTACGGCAAACAAAATTGGGTGACGAAGAAAACCCGGGATAAAAAGGGAACCCGATCTAATATTATTATCGCAAATAAATGGGTTAGGTGGGATCCACGAGAGCCTTGAGGTAATATCTAAATTAGTTTAGAGAGAGATGTTAGAGAAATGCCAAAGTCGATTTGAATTGTAAATAACTTAATTATGAGATGGGTATAAAAGTAGAAAGCAGATCAGCAAAATCGCCAGTTGGTCGAAGAGAATATTTTATCAAAAATTCAACGAAGGTAATCATTTGAGAAGAGATATCAGAAAGTATCATTTAGTGTCAGCCAAACAAATTAAAGTCTTGCGCACCAGACAGGGACATCTCCGTGTGGAAGACGTATCCCTACGCAGTGATTTGTGTGAATTTGTGCAGAGTAAAGTATTGTGAACTGAATCTATATTTGTCTATATTTGAATAAAAGCTTCAATTGTAATTGTAAAATATATATTTGAAATAAACCTTATTGTGTTGGGTAATTGTTAATTGATTAAATAAAGACACCAATGAGTCATACTTTAATACCGACTGTCAATAAAAACCATAGGTTATTATACTTAAATACATTAAATAGTAACATTCCATGATAATATAGAGGAGGGTATGTAGTGGAAACATTGAAAACTGAATAGTCAGTTTCCCACTGCTAGTGATTAAAGTTATATTCACAATTTTTCAGACCTCTTTACTGTGATAATTGCGCAGAAATTCATGAATTCATGTTTACTGCGTGCCAGATAATTTTGCTGCGTGGTCGTACTGGTGGTGCTGCGTGACCTCGCACAGTTTAGAGGGATCGTTCGATTGGGCATAGAAAATAAAGCTTTTTTGCAATTAATATGGAACACGTAAAATAATCTGAGCGCATGGAAGATTCTAAGTGTGGAGAGTAGCTTATTAATGAAATCAGGGATTGAATAAATATTGGCGAGGAATACATTACAGTTGCTAATGAAATTATAGTAGTACCAGTGTGAAGAGTATGACCAAGTATGAGTGAGTGGAAAATTAATTGTATACAATTATGGCATGACGAGACAGTGCTGGTTTTGGAAAAGCGGCGAAGTTTATTATTTCGAGATGACAAATTATCCGTAACTAAAGTGGAGTATATGAAAAATTAGAGCTTAATAAATCTAATCAAGCAGTTTTGTTACCTTGCTTGTAATGCAAAATCTAAATAAAATAATTGATAGAATACCCGTTACCTAGTATATAGTATGTAGGGCAGTTCGGGTGGCTATTATATGTAATAAGATTCAGACATTCTTTCAAGCGCGCCTTTGAGTTAGATGAAAGAATATATATGTAAACTTTCAAATCAATTAGCTTTTCATAACTTTGAAATATTTATCGTCCTTTGCATGGTTTCGATTCCATGAAAAGGTAATAGGACTAAATGGGAAGTACTGTATAGGTTTTTAATATTTTTCATCAAGTTCAAATTTTAGTAAATTTGTGTAATTGTATGATGTAGGATATGTCCTTTCATCTATCTCAAAGGCGCTGTATGACATGATATTAATACATTTCTGAATGCTTGTGGTGTGAATCAGGTGAACAGAGTCATAAATTAAATGTATTTATAGAATGAAACTCTAAATTGTATGATTTGTAAGACTACGACTACTTATATTTAACGTTATTATAATTACTACTCAGCATACCAAAATCTTTACCAATCTTTCTAAAACATATAATTAATTTATTAAACGGGTTTTTCAACTTCTGATGGCTACATGTTAAAAGTTTGCATGCATGTTTTATATTGCGTTGCGTTAATGTGCATTATTTTATTTTTTTTGTTATAAATTCATTTATTTTCTTTTTATATTATAGGTGATTTGTCTCAACGTGGTTTGCTGTATACATTAGGTGAAATGACGGTTCAATGATATTATCCTTGCTAGATAGATTGGAAAAGTAAACCAAGGTAAACAATACAGCTTACCAGTAAAAATTTCACATTATAGTAAGTTCTGAATGACTTTCACCTTCGTGACCTCACACTAGTAATGGTTCGATGTTTAAGGTTCCAAATAAATTCACAAGCGAGTACTTGAAGAAAAATATTAATTTAGTTTTATTACCTTTTCATGGAATCGAAACCATTCATAGTAAGAAAATTATTACAAAGTTATAAAAAGCTAATCGATTAAAAAAAGATTAAAAATATTTTTTAATAATTTCTACTACTGATAAATTAGTAAATAAATTTTCAGAAAAAACAGTAAAATCCAGAAATTTATATTTCAAAAGTTATTGTTTGGTATTTTTAATAACTTTGGTTCCTCTCAATAAACCGGTTCTTCTGGCAGCAACCAAACCAACCTTTCTACCTGGAACAGTGTGTCTTGAAACAGTTGACGGGGTACCAATATGTTGATGGTTACCACCACCGTGAGGATGGTCAACTGGGTTCATGCAGACACCTCTAACTCTTGGCCAGCAGTTTCTCTTGGCCTTGTATTTATGGTAAGCACGACCAGCTTTAAGCATTGGTTTTTCAATTCTTCCACCACCAGCAACAATACCAATCATAGCACGACATGAAGATGACAATAGTTTCTTTTGACCACTTGGCAATTTGACACGTGTTTTACCAGTTTCAGTATTGTGTGCTACAATAATAGCTGAATTTCCACTGGCACGTGCAATACGTCCTCTATCTCCAGATTTCTCTTCAAGATTGCAAACAACGGTACCTTCTGGAATTGATTGAATTGGTAAAACATTACCAACATTAATCTTGGCTTTCTTTCCACAATATACAAATTGACCAGTTGACATTCCTTCGGCAGCAATAAAAGTTTGCATTATTTTCTTGTATTTATAAGCGTCTTTGAATTCAACTTTAGCCAATGGGGCTCCTCTTCCTGGATCATGAATAATATCTCTAACAATACCTTTCAAAAATCCATTTCTTTCAGCATAATCTTCAGCTCTCAATTTAGCTGCTCCTTTACGATGCTTGGTATGTGCCTTGAAAACTGATCCTCTACCTTTTCTTTGATTCAAAATAACTCGACCCATCCTGCATAATTATTTATCATTAAATACAATTTTATTTGGATTTCTTACTTTACAATTAAATTATTCTTTTTTAATATGAATCAGTAATTTAAACAACTTTGAAAATATATTTTCATTTATTATTAATTTCGGATTTTAAAAGTAATTTTTAATTTTATTTATAAAAAATATTTTTATAAGAAAAAAGAATTTCATATAAATAGATTGCTTTAAATAATTAAACTATTAAAGCAACAAATTAATAATAAGTATATAAGTAGAATCATAGAATAACATAGTTTTAAAATCTATGCGTTAATTTAGTACGACTTCGTCAAAATTATGTTGAAAATTTTTAATTTATTAAATTTCGACTGGGGAGCTCATAATAATTAAAAATTTTAAATCAGGATGGAATTTAATTTAAAAAAATGTTAATAAAACCATATCAATGATAATCCACAATGACCTCCAAGGGTGAGTGAGGATGAGATATTGGCATAGCTGTTGGAGCTGGAGTAATTTTTGTAATTTTAGGAAACTTCATCTTTATCAACTATAAAGGCAAAATAAAAGGAAAATAAAAAATGACATGAATGTCATGAACAAGAAATGGTAATATAATTAATTGATTAATAAACAGATTTATTTATTTGAGCTTTTTAGGTGGTCGAAATTAATTAAACTTATTCATGTTAATTTTCTCGTTAATTAATTTCAGCAGACAACATTTTCATTCTACAGCAAACTGTCTACTCACGATTACATTCCAGGCCTTCTGCTTTTTATCATACTGGTGGGTTACAGGGTTTCAAATCTTGCTTATCCTTCTAGTTGCCCTAGTAACGCCATACAAAATGATTCTGATCGCCACTTGGCACCCGTTGCTAGGCAACGTTGGTAATGTGTTCAAGTGGTCGATTGCCCGCAAAAATTGAGTATCATTGCTAATACTATAGTTGCTCGGACAACCCTCGGGTTCACGAGCTGTCGATAGAAGACTTATGCTCGCTTAGCTCTGTCCCTTGTAGAAGTTCTAGATCAGGTTCTTAATTGACTGCGGAAAACTGAGACAACGATTCGGAGATGTGATGAAAATGTTTATGGCAATGTTGGCATACAATCATGTTAAAGAAACAACTCAACTAAGGCTAAAACTACTCTATTTGAATCAACAACATGTGCAATATTCACTACTAAACATTCTGAAGTTGTGTTGCTCGACGTCGGGCACGTTCCTTGCGTCCCGGTCGACGATTATTTACTGGGGGGATAGGTTGCTCTGTTGACTGGAAGGTTTTTTGCGGTATTTGGGTTGGGGCGAAGATGAGCGGATATGTTACCGCTTCCCCTTCCCGACAGGCTGCTAGGGCGACTTCGAGTCCCCGAATTTGAGTGCGCAGGCTCTGATTGAGCTGCCGCTCTTCTGTCCAGCCTTTCTGTGCTGCGGTCAGGCGGTGGTACAATGTTTTTACCTTTCCCGGTTCCTTCCAGGTTGCTCTAATCTGTTGGATTTCGCGGGTCAATTGAATAATTTGGTTGAGTAACTCCGCGTTTGACTGTCTTGCGTGATCCAGTTCAGATTGTAGGATTTGTAGGGAAGACATTACTATAACAAAAGAAAAAATTTTAATTTCTATTTGACTTAATTGGATCAAAATTTATTCAGTCAAACAAAATTTATGGAACAAATTTATCGATAAGGAAAAAGAACACGAACGATATTCAGTTTTTAAATCAATTATGACATAAACATTTAGTTATTGTGGTTATTCCTCGGGGAATTGTCTCTCCAGACTTCTCTTCAGAGCCGCCACCGTGTAGGGCCGTCGGGTATCGCGGACTGGGTGAGGTGGATATGCTTCCGCGATACGCCCGACGCGGATGTCCTCCTCCACGTTCGCGAGGTACATCCAGGCTTTTATTACCTTGAGGTCCACTTGCTCCTGCACCCTTTCCCAATGGGTGAGGAGGTTCCGGGCATGTTCGTACGTTTCTTCGGCCGGATATTGCTGACCGGCTAGTCCGCAAGGGTCCGTTGCGAGACCTAGTAATCTCCAAGTGGTAGGGTAAGGCCACTGTGATCGAAGCCTGCTGATGACGTCTGTGGCTTGTGGGGCCTTTCTCGGGTACTTTGCGTTAGTTGCTTGGGTTGTAGTTTGACCGCGTGACATGATCTACAACGATATTAAGGATAAATCATTTGGTACGTAAAGTTTGAAATGAACTTTATTCAACCTGGCTACGTGGGTTGATGGTCGTTAATTAATTGTAGAAGCACCATGGCGAAATAGTTATTAACGTCTATCGGGATTCGTGATGGTTATGGGTCGTTCCGAAAAATCGTTAACGCTCGCGAATTGAACTCGTTATCAGCGGTCATAGAAACCTTACTTATGACGATCAATATACTGTACTCTACGGTTATTTTAGGTTGACTTCTGGTTCATAGCCTAAATAATATTCCTCGCGGTTAAGATATTGAATCTATCCTGTATCTGAGTAACCAGTGATCGGTACAGCTTTGGAGGGACGGACTATATCGGGTGTCTAGGAATTATTCGATATAAAAGCGTTCAAACATTCATTCAAGTTTATGTATGTAACATTTAGAAGCGCGAGGGGATAACCTATTTCTCGGACTTTCAAATGCTCACGGGTGTTCTTGTTTGGAAGATTCGAGAGGGCGGAGTAAATTAGTAGTTTGGGAATCAATATCTGAGTCGGGTATGCTACTAATAGGGGTGGTTACAGTTAGCTGAATGCTTAAATCTTAGTTGGAACTGAATTATGAGGGGTTATTATTTATTAAGGATTTATAATTCTATACTTGAAATTATTTATTTACGAAAAAGGATATTTCAGATTCCTGATTTAATCGATAGTGGTGCGTTTCCGTTGGTTAATTTTGTACGTTATAAAGTTGTTAGTAATGATTGACCGGATGTCCGGTCAAATGGAAACGTGATTGATCGTCGGTTGACTTTAGATTTGGTAGAAACTTAGTCCGGATGTTATTTTACTAGTGTTGTTCGAGGATGTTCGGGTAGATTGGTGCAATTTCCGTCATAATTCAGTATCCGGCATATTTCCGCTGGTTGGTCGATTGGATACATTGCTAGGTCACGGCATTTTTAATCGTTTTGAACGAGTTGGAATCTTGGTTACATTTACTCGATTCATGTTCTAACTTTTTGGAATGTTTTACTACTTCACTCTATCGGAATTTTAACTTTATCGACATGTTGGTGGTACGTCTATTAGCGCCATTGGATTTTACTAATACTTAACATTATCACTCCGATGTTATCAATTTTCAAGGCTTTCATGTTATGGAAGATAAACTGGTTCAGATTAGTAAGCCGATTTCGGTATGATTTTTATTCGATTCATATAATACATTTTAGACGTTTGGTTTAATCTTATATGGAGACAGTCGTGGAGCTTCTGGGTCCTCGGTAGGTAAACAAATATTATCGTGAAAATGATTTGGTTCTTTCTCACAGCGACTTAAGCTACTCCCATCAATGTCGATTGAATTTAATAATGCTGCAAAGTTTTGTAACTCCTATAACAGTAATCTGGTGTCAATAAACTGCTGTTTAATTTTTTAGTTACAGATTTGCTTATCTTTATCTTAAAGTTTTTTAGTTTAGAAATTACCCATTTTCATCCTACAATTACCGTATTTCAAATTCGAATGACTTAAGTTAAAAATTGCCTTAATAAATTATCTAAAAGGAAATGTTCAACTCGAGGATTATTTGATTTTCGTTAGCAATTACACTAATTTTAAGCGATGAGTTATTTTGGTTTCAATTAACTAGTACTGTGGTTTGAAGCAATGAATTGCTTTTACTTTGATGGACGAATTACCCTAGGTTAACCACTGAATTTATCCACGAGTGAATTTACTATTAATCTATTTTATTTACCCTATTTTTTTTGCTCCATGAATTTATATTAATTTACCGAAAACTTTGTTTACCAAATCAGTACATTTTACTACTTTTTAACTTATAGTTACCTTTAATTTAATTCAACGGTTTATATTAATTACAATCCCTCGAATAAAGTATTTTAAGTAATAGTCTACTTCATTTTTATAAATTATTTCATTATTTTTAACCAAAGCTATGCTTACTTTTACTTGAAGATTTATCGGGTTATTATTTTTTTATTCAAATTGCTTTAATTTTTATTAATAAATTAACTTAATTTAACTAATGTAATGCTTATTTTTACCCCGTAATCGCTAATTAATTATCTAATTGAATCAATAACTACTGGTTAAGAGATTTTACTATTTTATTTATTTTTGCATACAGATATCAATTTACTTCTAATTTATTTATATCAACTACTTCGATTTAATTTATTCCCGTACCCTTTCCCTTTAATAGACCTTAAGCGCAATTTGTGTTTACATTATATTTACTGAGTGCCCACTGGACTACTCGGTGTGATGATTTTAAGCCGTATGTAATATAAATTTAGGTCGATTTTACAGAATTGAGAAACGAGGAAGCAGCCAGAGACTCCTTCCTTATTTCTCGCTTCAGCTATAGGGATAAATATTGACGTTACGACCGCTGCGTTGCGCACGCTGAGTCTTCACGGGTACATATCATTGGCGATTTTCCACGCACTTACATGCATCTGCACTATGTAGATTTTACTTTCTTGCGTTATGTATCGGCTGTGGGCCGGAAAAATTTCGACAAAAGTTATTTAACTATTAAGCATATAAAACAGGTTATTATTATCAATAATATTTATTAATTATATAACAATTAAACATAAATTACCATCCATCGACCAAAAATAACAAATAGCATAATATTGCATCAAAATCAACAAAATACCTCTCTTCCCACGTCAACGCCGAGCAGAGCTCTACCGAGATGCAAGGAACGTGACGTGGAAAGAGGGTTCCAATCTAAATGTTTCTCACCTAAATAATAATTGAAAATAGCTTCAAATTCGAAAATAGTTTCAAAACGGTTAATAGTTTAAAAAAAACGGTTTTGGTTCTTTCAAAAATGGTTTTATGGTTAAGTTAAATGTGAAAATGGATCAGTATTTATACCTATTTTTCTCGCATGTGAAATTTGATGCAGTAAAACAAAATTCGACCTTGTTATTTTCTAGCAAATTCTATTCTTTAATTTTAATATTTTTTGATTTATTTTTATAATTTTTTATTTATAATTTTTATTGAATTATTACTAATTCAAATTTTTCAATTTAAATTTCACTTTAATGAACTTTTATTAATTTTTTCAATTTTGTCGAGTTTGTTGTGTTTTCTTGTTGTATTTGTGTAGGTATCGTGCGGATCTTGGTGCGTTTTGTTATTATTTTAATTTATTTTTATGTTTGTTATTTTATATTTAATTCTCCTTTTTTTCTCGTATTTTATAGGGTTTAATTGGTGTTTCTAGGTTTATTTAAATTGCATGTTGTATTTGCGTGTGTGTTACTGATCCATTAAAACATTTCTCAAGGCCGTTTACGTTCTGGCCCAACAATACATATTTGTGTTGATTTTGGAGTTAGATTGTGCATTGTCAAAAAATGTTTTGGTATCCTGCTTGGTCGAAAACTGAAATTGTTGTTATCGCTATGTGGTTGTCCATTCAAAGATAGTATTATTTTTGGTCTTAAATAAATGTAAATTTGTTTTGATTTAATTACAACTTTCCTATGAATATTATCGACATTGTCGTCTTATGACCTGCTAGTTTTTATTACAATAGTACTTATGGTGGATTGATACTCTTATTGACTTACTTGCTTGGTTTCGAAAGTTCTTATGATTATTGTATCATACTCATCTCACTGTGGTCAATTTTGTCGGATTGTTTTTCGTCTAAGTTAATTATTTTGGTTATCACAATCGGATACGATGATTAAAAAACTCTGTCCACTATATTCACACCTGGCTTACTTCTACTGCCCTATCCTTAGCTACCCGCTAATCATATTCAAACATGACGAGATTTTCGAAACAAAGAGGTTCATATTGATCACTACGGTTCAAATCCCTAGATCCCCTATCTTTCAACTCTCTTCCCAAGATTTTACCTGCCCACCACGGTCGAAGTTGCCATAAGACGCTTTGGATTTTTGAACGACTCTTGAGAAAGTTTAAATTGAAACAGCAGTCAAATGGTGCGTCACATTAGAAAAGAAATTGAAAGAACGTTGAAATGTGGATTTGTTTAACTGTTATAAAAGGAAAAGGTGATTCAATGAAAAGAGATCAGTTGACACAAAAGGAAAAGGTAAATCAATGAAAGGAGATCAGTTGACACAGAAGGAAAAGGTAATTCAATGAAAGGGCATCAGTTAGCACTCAATTTCATCAAATTCCAGATTTCTGTACAAATATTTATACGTCATTATCCATTCCGTATATAAACGGGAATTTTCCAGTAGAGCAGTACTCATGCAAACGAATATCTTGATGGATATCTTAATTCAGATGCTCTAAAACAACAACTAATGAAGTTTTAAATTTTTAAACTGAAAAATCAAAACTAATTTATAATATTTTTTATGCGTTCAATTTGGTAATTTGGCCTTTCATTTGACAGAAAAAATTTATCAAATATAAAAGATATATTTGCATTAACAAAATGATAAATTATAACAATGGTCAATGATGCAGAACGTTTGATGGTCAGCAGCAAATGTACAGATTATAATCATTTGGTGTCCACTGATCCATGAAGCAGCCTTCACCAGGCTCACGGAATAAACGGAACGCATTCTAACCAGTTGATATTGTCGGTAAATCTCACAGACATCCGTTTGGCATTGCGGAGAGCAAAATTTGATTTTTAATCACTTTCAATTCTGTAATGCTCTATTCCCCTTTGTCTGCATCCAGGCCCGCTGCGTGACGGAGACGCACTTTAGTAAAACTTACAATTTGTGCCAACCCCGCCACAAAATATAACATAAACATAAAATAAAGATCTTGAAAAAAACAAATTTATTTCAGTCAGCAAAATTATAACAAGCAGATAAATACAAAATACAGACGGATTCCAATACAAAAATGCTCATAAATATTCAGAAGTTTTTTGGTTAACTGTAACATTTATTAATTACATTTTTGTTTTAATAACTAAGGAGAAATTTTGGGCCGAGCTGTTTTTTTGACCAATTTCAAAATACATATTAATTAGTTTTTTAATCCACTTAAAATGGATAAAGAGATAGAATAATTAAAATGAATGAAGAAGAACTCATGCAATTTCTAATGGCAGGCTAGATGATAACGGGAAACGGAAACAGAGAAAAGAGGCGTAAAATGCGGTTTAACTGGATGTCAATGAAAATATATGTAATTTATAAAATTGAGAAATAAAAACTAAATAAAACTTTTTATTCAAAAATCGAAAATCAATTTAAATAATAAAATAATTAATTTTTATCCAATTAATCGATTAAATAATTCGCATTGATTGAGTTTTGATTAATTAGGAAAATAATTTCAATTTTAATAATTGCGCTGCGGTTGGCCGTTGATCTGGATCTGGATTCAACATTTCTTCAATGAAACTTTTCATTTCCGCCGACATCAATTGAGATTCCGGAAGTTCTAGCTTTTTCTCTGAGGATATTTTTATGATGACTTTGGGTGGTAAGCAATCATGTAATGGCGCTTTGCCTGAATATAAATAAGTTCCATTCATTGCTGAATGCATTTAAACAAATAATTGCAAAATTGCAGAGTTTTGATTTTCATTTCTTGAATATTAATGTAAACAAAAATATTTTGACTGAAATAAATGCAAAATTTTGCATTTTGTTAAAATTTTTGTATTTTTTTGGATGTCATTCATTGAGGTTATGGAAATGATTTACAAACGGAGTAAGCTTTACCGGCCTAACCGGATGTGGGGAGGGGGCGCTAGATTTGATATTTGCAATGAAGTGTGTGGTAATTGTCTGGTGATCCAGAATATTCGCTTGGACATTCCCGATTTCTGTATTATATCAGACAGTTGTCGAGATATACTATTTTATTTCGTTTTCTTCCGCTTTTATTTGTTTTTATTTCGTGATTTAACTGGATAATAAATAGCAAAAGAGCTATGGTTAGATTAGAAAAGTTTTGTGAAGCTGCATTGTATGTTTTCTTCTCCGAAGTTTAAAATAGCCTTCAATTACATTATATCAAGACATTTTATCAAGCAAAGGAGGAGCAGGAACAAGTAGATATTGCAATTATTGGAGAAACTCTCACCTGCTTATCAAAATCAGAAAGCAGTACAGGAGAAAAAATCTTGGTGATTTGAATGATTCCCTATTTAAATATATTTGGTTGGTTTAGGTCTGACAATTATTAGTCGTTGTGTAGACCGGTCGAATAAAAACCCATAAAACCGAATAACTTTTTTGTATACAAGTATTTTTGTAAAATAAAAAATCTGTTTGTGATTTAAAGAATTCTTTATTCAAAAATGTTGGAATGGTAGAGATTAGACATTGATAAGTCATTTTTCTAGCCGGTCGAATCTGACATCAAAAAACGATTTTTTGGTCCTAACTTTGTCAAAAGATGACATATTTTGATAATGTTTACATGATTCTGGTATAAAATTAAATTTCCAATCGGTTGGTGTATAAATTGTCACACGAAAATTTTAAAATGTCCCTAATGATTTTGAAAGTGGGCATATTTGATACGTACATGCAAAATTAACAATTATCAACCTAATTATTTTCGCTAAACTATATCATAAAAAGTTTTTGCGGTTAACAATTCTAAATTTAATTTTACACTAGAATAATATTATAATACTTGATTAGAGCGAATAACAAGTCGGCAAATAAAAGGAAAAAACATAAAGTTACGTAATAAAATGCATAAAGTTTAATAACTTTTTGTTTTTTAATTTTTTTGAATGATTCAAACAGCAATTATTCATTTAAAAGATTCTCTATTTAAATATATCTAATTGATAGACGACGGACCACGATTAGTCCTTTACCTGAGCGGCCGAATAAAAACCCATAAAACCGAATAACTTTTTTATATACAAGTATTTTTGTAAAATAAAAAATCCGTTTGTGATTTAAAGAATTCTCTATTCAAAAATGTCGGGGTGGTAGAGATTGGAAATTGATAAGTCATTTTTCTAGCCGGTCGAATCTGACATCAAAAAACGATTTTTCGCTCCTAACTATTTCAAAAGTTGATATACTTGAATAAGTTTTATATGATTCTAGTATAAAATTAAATTTCCAATCGAATTCAAAAAACATAACTATTAGACTCCAAAGCTTCAAACGTAGATAGAAACATAGACCGAAATGACTCCTGAATTTATTTCTTTGCTTCAATGAGCAGTGGAATCATTGGAAATATCATAGTAGATGAAATAGGTTTTGAATTGCTCGATGATAAAGGTAAATTGCCTAAAACATCTACAGATCTAATTCCATTTATTTAGTTATAAATATGTCACTCAAATTGCGTGACATTGAAATTATGGTCATCTAAATTTGTTTGAATACTGAAGATTGATGATGATTTAAATTTTCCATAATAATAATAAATTGTACTTTATAACTATAAGCATGAATTCCAAATTTATTGATTGCAATGTTATTGATGATATAAATTATATTGACCTAAATTTGTTTGAATACTGAAGATTAATGATGATATAAATTTTCCATTGTAATAAATTATACTTTATAAACATTAGCATGAATTCCAAAATTAAAGATTGCAATGCTAATACAGCTGACAATAACAAAGGTTGATTTGTTGATATGAATATAAAATATAGAAATATAAATATCACTAACCAGAGATCATATTGATCACAGTGGCCCCTACAGACCAGATATCAGATGATACAGTGTAAGGTGAATCATCATCAGCGTTTAAAACCTCAGGGGAAGTGAAATTGACAGTTCCAACAAATGTTTTAGCTCTTGTTGATAAACCAGTGGTCCTCATTAATGATCGGGCAACACCGAAATCTGCTAATTTTATATTATTCAACTGATCCATCAATATGTTGGCAGCTGATCGATAGATTCAATATAGATAATATTTATAATTTTATTTACGCTTTATATCTCTGTGAATGATTTTGTTTCCGTGAAGGAATTCCAGGCCCTCCAGGATCTGTTTGCTGTACCGGATCACATTATCAGTTGCTATGGATTTTTCACTTAATATTTTAGTCTCGAGGGAGCCCTTGAAATAAATGTTATTTATTCTACTGAAATTCATAATGAAACGTTTTATATTTTACCTAAACCTTCACAAATTCAGATAAAATTTAATTTTGATTAATTTCAGTGAAATTCGATTAATTGAAATGCTAATAAAAGTAAAAATTAAAATAATTTATCCCATCCGGCCAAAATTATTTTTATAACTGAAATCCGGATAAAAATACAAATATTTACTATTATTTATGAATTTTGTTAGCATTGTTAATATTTGCCTATTTTGTAAAAAAAATAATATAAATTTCAATGAATTCTGGGCACTGGGAAAACTACAATTATATACCAAATGCACGCATCAACAACATTATAAACACATCAAAGTAAAGATCCTGAAGAAAATAACATTTCAGACAAACAATGGAAAGAATGGACTTAAAAAAGAGTACTGGAGGAAATATTCAACTGAATCCAAGAAACAGGTGATATCCCAGACTCATGTGAGCACTTCAAAATAAAACAAATCTTAAAATCAGGAAAACCTAGCGAAAGTCCCAAGCCAGCAAACGGGAAACCAATGGCTATCATACCAACAAGCGACAGACTTCATGAAAATCATTAGCAATATACTACTGAAATGGATCTCCTAAAATCATACTTTCACCACCATATCAAAAAGCAGTCAACAAACGAAACGGATGTGACGAGCATAGCTACATCATCCAAGCACAAATCAAAACCTCTCACAAGACAAATATACCAGAATGAAGAGTGCCACATTCGATATTATTTGGCACACTCGTGAAACACTCGAAACCTAATAAAAGAAAGTTACGCAAACTGCCATACAACCTGCTTATGCGGAAAAACAGAATCCAGTAAAATAACGTGGGATGTATGATGAAATGTGGAACCCAAGAAAGCGTTCACACACTGGACTAGCCAGAAACAAATGATCTAGCAAAACCCTACACTGATGGTTAAAGCGACACAGAGAAGTATAAATGAAAAAAGTTTGCCAAGGTCACGTTCCCCACAAACAAATGCATCAAAACCTCAAGAATCCAGAATGGGATTTCATCATAAAGACAGAATCCAATAACCTTGAATTTAACATGAAACAAGCTAACCCAAAAAAGGCAGAAATGCTGCTTCCCAAAAGAATCATCAGCATATATGACCAATCACTGCGACCACGGAAACCGATTAAGAACTCCTCCAAATGAAAGAACTCAACTTTGAGACCGAAACAAGACCAAAGGAATCAAAGGAAAATTTCAAACCAGATATAGTCATTAGAGCGAAGAACAAAATTACCATTATAGATGTCAAATGTCCCTTCAATGACAAATGAACAATAACTGTGATAAATAGCGCGATCAAGAGATACAAGAAGAGACACGCATTTAAGCAACTGTAGAAAGCTTTGTGGTGTGCGCTATCAGAACACGGGACAAAAGAAACAACTCCCTACTGAGAAACCTCAATATGAAATATAAAGAATATAAAGACACGAAAGCACAAATAATTGTGTGACTAGGAAACAGAATGACATATGATAAAACCTATAAAGAAGGCATACCAGTGACAAACAGTATCCAGATATGTGGATTGAATAACATTTGCTGGCTAGCAGTCCATGCACTGTTTTTGTTTTGTTTTAATAATAAATGTTTGAATAAAAATAAACTGTTATAATGTTGTGGTGTGAATAGCAAAACACAAAATGAACAAATTGGATTTACATGTTTAAAAAGTATGTTATAAACAAATTTAACAAGAAATGTGTCGATTGTACAGTTGTTGGTCTTTGAAGGCTAATTCAATAAATGGTATGAAATATTGATGGCAGACAAAACTTTGCGTAGAGCAAACATCATATAATAACCAGAGATTGGATTTCGTCCTCGACTGAATGTCTCACCACAGATCTTCCAAAATTGCAGAAAATACAGTCATCCTTAAAACCCAAATTATCATAGAAATATCAACATTTGACTGTCCCACAGGGGGATCAAGTTACTGATGTGTAAAGATCAACAAATAATTAGAAAATATTGTGCAAATATTAACAAAAATATTGACTAAAAGCGGTAAATCGCATAATTTTTCATTCACCTTTGTTCTGTTTCCCTTTACAATTTCATTTATCTCAGATAAGCTATAATATTTCGCACAAACTCAACTTTTTTACGATCTTATTTAAATGTTTTTCAAATTTTAGCCAATCAAATTACAACAAATATTTTAAGACGCGTAACAAATCCGAATCCTTTACTCACATTCACAGCTCAAAAATAAGGCAAATAAATTAAATAAAAAGCTCACTTGCGGAAAGTATTCCATGAAAAGGCATAAATGTTTCTTTGTTTTAATCGCTCCGAAATATTTTACAATTCTAATATTATTCAATTTCGGGAGAAATTTATGAATATTTCCTTCGATATATTTCGCATCAATACCTTCCAATTGTATCCGTTTTATAGCAAAGTCTGTATCTATTCCTGATCCTCTCAATTTAAAAACCTCTCCAAACGATCCCATTCCGACTCTGGATCCTTTATCAAATGATTTTGTTCTAAGGGCTAAATATGCAATGAATAAAATAAAGCGGCATATTATGAATGTCAATAGTAAGTATACACCAAGCGAAGTTCAGATAAATTCGGCTATAATGCAAGTTGAAACATAAATCAACTTATTGGAATTTATTTTTTGTGAAAATTTAATGGATTTCAGCCATTTCTCAAATGGCTGCAAAGTAAATTATTTTTTAAAGTTATAAGCTCAAAGTTATAAAGTTTTAAGAGTTGAATTATGATTTTACAAGGAAATTAAATCATTATTCAAGCTTATAATTATAACTTTTGATCTACAAGCTCATGTATATTATTATTAATAATGATTATGAATATTCAGGAAATGATTTATTTTATGATAACTTATTTTTCGGAAATTATTCAAAAAAAGTGAATTAAATTATTTTTGAAGTTATAAAAATTATTAATTGCATTAAATAATCATGTAAAAGACAGGAAACATCACGAAGAACACGCTGAACCATAATGCAGTGTTTCGCAAGGGCCAAATGACGCCAAGGTCAAAAGTATACAAACTTAACCTTTAGAATTTTTGATGGAAATTTATATTTTCTCTTAATTTTTAAAAATATAATAAAATTTTTGTTTAATGTTGTAATATTATAAGCAATATATCGATTGAAAGAGGAAGTTTTCAGAGATATTATTCTCAAAAAACTTCTTTTCTTTGTTAGATAAAGCGAACTGGAATAGATTTTGTCCGCCTCTGGCGCTTACACTGCCGACCACCGAGCTCACAGTACTTTCTATTGAAAATCTTAAATAATATTCAGTGAAACTATGATTAATAAGGTGAAATATTTGGTTAATAACTGAGGGTAGAGGTGAGGTAATGGAGGCTTAATGTGTATATTTATTTAAATATAATTTGATATGAAATTATTCAAAACTTACATTCCGGGCACAGTTTGTGATCACAGCCAGATTCGCATGTCAGCCTCATCGTTGAGATCTGAATGAACATCAATAAATTCAAGTTAAAATGAACCAAAATCAATGTTTGATCGCAAAAATATAAATATGATCATACAAATTGAAATGCGTTCAAATTTCATAAAAAGCCGCGGAAACCATTAGAAGGGAAATAATATCTAATATATAGAATTGAGCTAAGGATTGGGGAGATTTCCTATCACAATGAGACGCTTCATTTCCCTGGCACGTCCTAATTATTACATTTATATCTTTATCAATTCCGATTAATAAGAAGTAAACATAGTCTCCTACCTATCTTTATGCGTCATCACCTTTAGGTAATGAGCCATCATATCCGTGCTGTCACTCCAGGTCGTTTCAAACAAGTTCTGGGTTTTTTCGTCTTATATGTGTTTCGAACCTGGCGGTGATAGTACGCCAACATTTGGTTTTCATACAAGGTTACAATAAAAAAGTTTGTAAACCTCTGGTATATCATGCCTATCAAAGCGGCCCAAATTTCCACCACAGCTCTTGGATTATGGTGCTGAATTTAGTCTTGCGGAAACACTTCACAAATTAATAAGCAAAAAACTGTATAATAAGAATATTGAAATTAATTTAATATTGTTTTATTCTTTTTCAATTCTTTTACGTCATTTGACGATTTCCATATTTGCGAGTTCGTCGAAAGTCAAATTTTGAATATATAGATAGAGTCCTGTATGCTGAGTGAGATAGAAGTGGTTAAACCTTCAAGGGTTGAACTATGGTGAGTCAAAACCTTCAAGTACCGAAAGTTATAATTTAACCTATATTACATTAAAAGAACCTCATCACCAATCAACAAAGAATCCATCAAACTGTGAAATATAAAAGGCTGAAACTGAGACATAACTGTTAAAGATTGGAGGAGTTATAAAAAACAAGTGAGCAGTGTGTCCCATTGGTTATTTGACTTGGGATATATGAGGGAGTTTTTGTTTATTATTTTGGTTAAATGAAGTGAAATTTATTTTTAACTAAGTTATTTGTTTATTCCTATTCCTTGCAACATATTTGTACACGTAGACGTAAAACATGAAACAAAATGTTCCAAGATATACTTGTAGTATACTCTTAATATAAATAACAACCCTAGGACTATCCAAGTGGAAAGCCAGTTTGAGGAAGAAATTAGTAAAAATGATGAAAACGAAAATTTGTCTGCTCATTTTTAGGAACGAAATTCATTTCACAAGATATTGTGGACGATGAGGGAGATACTGAAGTTTTAACTGATGGGAGTGACTCTTCAGAAAGTATATTGTTTAACAATATTTCATTATTTTTGAATAACTATTATTAGGGAGGGGCGTTATTATTTTTTTATTTATTGTAAATAGGGCGGTGATCCACAAAAGCTAGGTAACCTATGCTCAAAAAAATGTAATTCTGGATATCGCTTCCTTAATTTTCACTTTTAGTTTAATCGCTCCGGCTGATTCCTTAAATCGACCGTTTCGACAATTTGGCTATGTTTTCACTGTTTTTTAGGTCTCTCTCCTCGTCACCCATTGATAAATTATATTAACCCAGCAAGAGAAGACGAAAACTTTGAAAAACCTCCAATCATTTTATTTCGGTTTCACAGACTGCTACCATTTTGTTAATTAATTAAATTGATTAGTTTTAATTAATTTGTATTTTAGATATCATTGTCAAGAGACGAAACCGATTTAGCATTATTATATTTTATTCCACGCCTCAATTGCATCCTGCCTACCCCCAGGACCAGCACTAGGGATTCAGATCGGCAATATGAATTGGTTTTAAATATTAAAATATAAATCAGGGCTTTTTAAACCATGGGTCGCGATCCCATTTGGGGTCGCGTAGCAAAATTCTGGGGTCGCGAGAAATAAAAATACAATTTAACAGAAAATGTTTTTTAACTTGTAAAATTATTGTTATAAAGATAAAATAATAATTATCGTAGATAAATATATCATAAAATCTTCTAGTTCAGAAAGATTGTTTGTACCTGCATTTCTATTAAGAGTATTGTAATAACTTGAATAACATTTACTATGAATTAGAATTAGAAGATGTTATAGGAATTTTAAAAAAATATAAATTTATTTTTCTTTTATATTTGTATGGGGTCGTCAAGAAACTCGCAATCATAAATGGGGTCGTGAATTACAAAAGTTTAAGAAGCTCTGATTTAAATCATACTTCGAATGCTAAGTAAAATAATATAATTTTATTTATTGTAATTCATAAAAATCTAAATTTATGTATTTTTATTATTTATAAATTTATTTGAAAATAAAAAAACTTTAATCGCAATTTTTCAATATTTAAATCATTTACAATGCTGCTTTCAGATGAAAAAGTAGCTAAATTGTTCAGTCTATCTTGAACTCGTGCCGGATCCTAAATAATTTATTACAATTTTTAATTTTGAAAAGATTCCATCTGCACATGCAGCTGAAATAGGCAATGTTTTAATTGGCATACGTTTTTGTTTATATGGGTCCGGTGAACGAAGAAAGTATATTTTTGATTGATGTTTTTAAGTGCATATTTTACTGCTACCGAATGAATAGCTTTACAATATTTTTATATTAAACAAACAAATGCAACAGAAAGATTACAATTATTTTTATGCAAATATTTTTCTGGTCCAAAATCTTTGGAAAATCGAGAAAAAGAGAATTCAGTTGATCTCCTTCAGTTGGTTTGGTTTCCAAACCCTCACAACAAATTTTTCAATTTCCATCCGGTATCGAAGAGAATAAAAATATGAATAATTCAATTCCAGATTGAAAAGCTTCGAATCGATCTTTTATGATACATTCAAACATTTTATTGAAAATGTTTTGCTTGTATGTTGTTGTGTTGGTCATTTAATGTACAAATTATAAAAGTATTTTAAAACTTTATATTAATTATTAAAAACGAAAAACAAAAATGTTTTTGTTTAAATAAAAATTTAGTTTAAAAGAGAAAAGAAGCATTAAGATAAACAGTTCAAATAGGGTAATTATTGCCGAACTCAATCCGATTGCTCAATGTCGAGCGTTTCCAAATGCAAATTCCAATACAGATATATTAAATAAAATATTATTCAAACGAGTGGTATGTTTAAATGTATTGTTGGGCTCAGAGCCACAATTTAAACAAAATAAAAAATAAAAATTAAGGTTAAAAAGCGGAAATAATGGAAGGAATCACTGCACATAAACATGCACCGCACCAAGATATTAAAAATTAATAAATAACATAATAATTAAAACAAAATAAAAACATAACAAAAAATTAAATAAAACAAATAATTAATTAAAATTCGAAAACGCCTATAGAAGCAAAAAGAAAACATAAAGAAACAAAATAAACTGCCAAAACCTTGCAAAATAAGGTTTAGTAAAAACATAGGCAGAAGTGGCGACCAGAAAACAAATAAAAAGGGCTAAAAATAATATTATCAGAAAACAATAATAAAAGTAAAATTCAAACATAAACTGAATTATATAGTAAAAAACAAAGAAAAAATATACAAAAAATAATAAAAATAAATTTTAAGTAATAAAATAATTAAAAAGCCCTAAAAATGGCGAAAAATCGCCTATTGGTCGCACACATGCATACAAATAGTATAAATACAGTGATGAATTTCATAACTTTAACTTCAAAAAACTGTTAAAACTTTTATGCTAAATTTTGATCAAGCGTTTATTTTCAAGAAAAACTAGAGAACTCTCTTCAGACGTAAGGAATTTTCATTTTTATGTATATATTTGGTCTTAATCTTTATATGTTTGCTTTATAAAAACTTTGATGTTAATAATAATGTCTCATTTGCTTTGATATTAATAAATTATAATTTTATCTATTGTCCGACCCTTAAAATCTCTATATATATCGTATAGCAATAGATGGTCCATGGGACGGATCTCGGGCCGGCTAGTGGGTGAAAACCCTTAGTTGAGCTCGTGGGTCATGCCTCGTGGATCCCTCGGCAGTCCGCAGTCGGGTCTGGCGATTATGCACGGGACCGCTACGCAGGGCGCCGTTGTATACTCGGGGCGGCCACTGAAAAGTGGCCGGAACGAGTCGAATTAAAATCAGGGAAGATGCGGCAGCAGAGTTAAGGGGAATTTAGGAAGGATCGTAAATCGATTATACAGATCTTTTTATTTTTCGGACAAATTTGTAAGGAAATGGGTAGCAGGGTTAAGTGTAAGAATAGTCAAATGCAATAAATACCATATGAATAGGATTCAAATGAAAGAAAAGCATTTAAACTAACTAAACCGTATGATACGTCGTGTAGAGCAAAATCTTTAGACAGTATAGCCTATGAGAGTGACAGCACGCGAGAATGCCGAATTTTTGACCAACAGATTTAGAAAATACGTGACCCAAATCGCGAGGATATTAAAATGTAAAAAACCTAACCATTATAGTATCACCATATCTTAGAGACGAATCGATAATAATAATTCTACACAGAATGATAGTGGTCACGCATAAGTGCGCCATAGTTATTTAAATTGAGGTCTCTGAATACCAACTACATAAATCAATTCTGATCTCGTTATGGAGATGCCCCGACTTGTTAAACGAACAAAATCCACCCAACCCGACTAGGATTCAAATGTCAATATTCACTAATATTCGACTTTCATTTAAATTAAATAAACCATACTACTCGTACTCAATTCACATGAATATTACGATGAAAAATAAGCGTAGACGCTAACATTAAGTGACCTTTCTTTAAGTATTATTACACTAAAGCGACTGTGAACGATCGATTAATATTAACATTCACGCAAATTCTTTATCTAGGGACCCCTAGGATCCTACATGGATAATCAGCTTCAATAGCAAAATAAATGACAATAATAATAATTTAATCTAAGAATAATTTATGGTTAAACCTATGATAAAATAAATAGTAATGATAATCATTCAATCCGATAATAATGTGTGGTTAAGTTTATAATAAAATCAACAAAAGTAATGATCGATTAATCTAACAAACTAAATGAGTAATTTATAATAAAATAAATCAAATAATAGTAGCTAATCTAATAATGATGAAGAGTTAAATCATAATAAAATAAATAAAAATAAAGGTATCATCTAACCCCAGTGAATGGTTATATTAAAATATCATGGATAAAGTTGATAATAAGTCAGGGTAATGATAGATAACGGGTATTTTAAGGGAAACCCACGCAAAATCCGAGTAGCCCGATGTAATAATAAGTAAGTTCGCAGTTTAAAATCGAATAATATAATACCCGACAGTGAGTACGATGATGCAAAGCTGGTTAATGTTAATCACCGAAAGGGATAAAAGGTGAAGCCATCATAGACGCCCCACCACGAAAAACACCGTGTTAATATCTGGGGAGGAGTGAGTTTTGTCTGACCTGTTCCTGAACGTTATATAAACCAGAAAAGGATGAGAAGGGGACGAATAGGTGAACTAAAAAAAAAACTAAAATGAGGAAAATAAGCCACCAGGTTGAGG
This sequence comes from Schmidtea mediterranea, assembly GCA_022537955.1. Classification (NCBI taxonomy): domain Eukaryota; kingdom Metazoa; phylum Platyhelminthes; order Tricladida; family Dugesiidae; genus Schmidtea; species Schmidtea mediterranea. Next base: position 2,152,141 of record CM039682.1, read on the forward strand.
AACACTGCACTTTACCACTACTATGGTTAACTGTTACCTAACACCAGTTAGTGATTAAACTGTATCAATCATTATCCGAGGAAGAGGCTGACTCATTTTTCAGACATCCCCAAGAAAATAACTATACAGGGGCACATAACGAAAATAGGAGTTAGTCTAAAAAATCACCATCCGAACCCCTCCTTAATGGTGCCCACATTTTATTACCATCTCACCTCTCAGAGGACCTCGTTTTATTTTTTTTGTTTGTTCCTTCAGGATGAATAATAATAATTCCAATTCGAGTGGTTTACCGAGAATTCCCCGACTTCCACCCTCAATCGTGGCCGTTCGCCATCAATATGAAGAACTCAGACGGGAATATGATACACTCCACGCGAAATATGAACGAGTAAAGGGCACTTGGGCCCCGCCGAACGTCATCAAATTACTGAGGCAGAAGATAGAACGGCTCACTCGGGCGCGAGATGAGCTGGTCACAGAATCTCGCACTCAGCGCCTGCTAATCAAAGAGCAGTCGACCGCATTACGACGGGCGTTTACGGACGTTGAGCTCCGGACTCTCGTCCCGGGGAAAGTCCGAGCCAGTCAACTGGAAATAATTCCGGCTCACCATCTCCCTGTCATGGGTGTCTTTCCATCCCTCCCTGTCTCTAATCCGTCAACATCAGAGGTCCGAGCTCCCTCAGCAGCGCCAATAATTTCTCAACAATCAATCGGGGTCGTGGAGACCCCCACCACAAATGCCACTCGTAGGCGACCGAACTGGAACCGGCGACGTCGCGATCGGCGTCGTCGGGAAGGGGAGCTTTTCCAAGGAGTAGAAACCTCCGAAATCTCTTGCCAAATTGAAGATCCACCGCCCCCTTATGAGGAGTTCGAATTTCCGGATCTCGACCCGGACATATGATACGCTCCGAACGTAGTATTCAGATCCCCAGTCCCATCCATCCATATCAATCTGGTGGATGAGGACCCGAACCCCTTCCCAGTTGCTCAAGTCCTCGACGGACTTGGACTCGGAACCGAGGACATAGCTATCCTCATGGGTGAAGTACCGCACAATATCTCTTCGCAAGAAATAGCGGGCCCCTCGACTCGGGGAGAGGAAACTCGACCAGCGAATCCTCCACCGTACAGGCCCATGAAGAGGAAGTACTTTCCAACGGACATCGATGAGGAAGATTAGTGGAAAGTCGAGGCCGGTTTTGATCGTAACCCAAGAATTTGTGCGGAATTTTTATTTTGACAATTTGAGTATGGACAATCGGGAATATTAATTGATTTTTGCTTTGCTGTTTGGCTAATTCGATTTGTTGATAATAAAATGTTCTTCTCTTGTTTCACTTCCATGGTGGGATTAAAACTAAGTAATTTGATTCCTGAGAGGTGTGGTGAGAATAAGAGGGATAAACTTTGGTGAACTATTACCGGGGTTTGATGATCACCCATAACTTTCTCTCCGAGGGTTGACACGAAATGAAAACCAATATATGAAAGCGTAAGCCCTTCTAACGGCAGCAAACAACTCGGGAAAGACGAAGGTCCTTCGAGGAGTAGTGCTAGTAATGGAGCTCACCTGCTCGAATGGCATTCGGCCATTGTGTACGGTACCAACGTGATTTCGGTCACGGGTACATAATGGTTACTAAAATCGTGCGGCGCATCAGGTGATTCTCCCTAGTCACTACTAGTGAAGGTCATGTCCATATGACGAGCAATTTCTGGAATTTAATAACTCCTGTGCGTCCAACAGTATAACTACGCAGTCGTCTTTGGACATAAATTTTGTTCCACGATTTCTGTCTCGTGAAACATCGTTTCCTTTTTCTTTCCTCTTCAACGGATTTTGTGGGAAAACAACTTTCCACTTTCAAAATCCAAGCAAGTTCTTGTACTTGTAAAATAATAGAATGGATTTTATTTTCGTTGTAACTTTCTTTCATGGAAATTATTGTTGCTTCCGTAATATTCATTGAAATTTTTTGCTTGAAAAATTAATTATAAATAATACTGAATATCAAATCATGATCGAAAATCAATCAAAACTTGTGGTTTTTGTGCTGTAACTTTATCAAGTATTTTGAGTGCTGTTTTGGCTGCATCTTGGAGCGCTTCATAAATTTTGACAGTTTAAAGCGAAAAGTTTTTACAGCATTGATTTGACTTTCCAACCTCGTATTGCTTAGTGCTTTTACTGTAAAGCTTGGAAATTTTGACCCTAAAGAATCACTTATCTTTTTGTTGAAGCAGAAAAGAAATTATAAACTTCATCTATCTTGTTGAAGAAAGAGCGATTTGGTGTGAAAAATTCAGTGAACAAACCACTAATAAATTTAAAGTGTGACTGCAACATGGAATATAAAATGCTCGGGTGTTTTTATTCAGAATGCAAGGTTGAACGTCCTTTCTAACACTCTTCATATTTGCACAGTTATCATAACTCTGGCCTATGATGTTTTTAAATGATAAGTTAGTTTTCTAGAGAATCAATTCCATCAAGTGGAATCCAAGGAAACTTTCATGTATATAAATGTCGTTTATATTATCCACATCTACATATGAATCAGCATTGACATTTGTTCCTGGTGACTGATGTCTGGGTTACCCTCAACTATAATTGAATAATACACAGATTTTTGGGCATTCTCTAAAATTTTCATTATGGATTTCTTTCCCAGTTAGTGCACAGAATTTTGTTTTTTATTTGCTCTTAACAAATGTTTCTTCACAATCTGGTCGAGTTCAGCTAATTTTTTAAAAAATGTTTCGGTTATTGTCTTCAAAAACTTTGTCAGAATACCCATTATTATCTTTAAGGAAATTAATCTTCTTAGTACGCTGTCCCAATAATTAACATCCTTTTCAGGCTTTTGTCCGTTATGGTATCCACAGACGCTCCTTTTTGCAATCGAATTTTTAGTTCCACCTATTTGCTGAAACAGTTAAAAGACTTCGCTCATGTCTTTTTGAAATTTGTAAAATATGTTTTGTAGCAAAAACCAAAAACTGTTGTTAGCTTTTTATGAATAAACAAAACATGATATCCGATGTTTTTCACCATATCTATAACTAGATGAAAATAACAATTATAAAGTTTTCAGATGCTGGCTGAAATTTTATTGTAGATTGTCGGCTGCTTTAATGCCTCTTTAGTGAATGAAATCTTTGTTAATATTTTCTGACCAGTCACTGATGTAGTCATCAAAATTGTTGGGTTATTATTATTGAAAGTCGGTTCCCTCTGACTCCTCGTGTCCTTTTCGAATCAAATAAGCAAACCCAACACAGAATAATCTTATTTGCACTTTATCACAGTTACAACTCAATCCGATTTATTTCAATGTTTTGCAATCACAATTTCACTGATTAATTTGCCCCCTTCAACCACCGTATAAATTTGATTATCTTAAGGTAGGTTATTCAATGGATAATCACCCTTTCTGATAGATAAATTTGACTTTACTTGGGTTTAGATTCTGCTACTGACCTGACTACGTTACTCGTTTGCTTCGACCCTGACCATTTCTTGTTTTTCCTTTTTCCTTTTGTACTCCTGCTCAGACTGTTTTTCAGACGATTGTCAACAACATTTGCTACATTATTAAATTGTTAAAAATAATTAGTTCCCACAGACCACCTTAGCCGACATTTGTCAATAACGTTTGCTCTATTACTAAATTACCAATTACGAAATAATTACCTCTCCGTAGATCAGTGGCGCCCATTTAATATTGTTTAGGCCAATTTAACCTTTTAAATTATTCCGTCTACACGCCGGGTTATCCTTATCTCTCGGGTTTCCCATTGACTCGGGCTTCCGATTAGTAATTAATTTTTTTAATTAACTTCTTTTTTTGTCTTATTATTTTCTAGGGACCCTTCACTAAATTTTTATTATTATTTCTGGACTCCTCTCTCAATTTGGCGTTCAACCATATCAATTTCCCCGATCAATATTAGTTTCGAATTTTTGTAAATTTTTTAAATTAATTTTGCACTTTTATCATTATGGTGTATAATAATGATTCAGTCACCGGTTCAATTCTTGGCCTTATTTCAATTAATTCAGCACACTGATTCACTTTTTCGGGTTCATAGGAGTAAATTCTTTGGATTAGTTTTTCAGTTTTGACTTCAATATCTTGATTTCCCTTGGCCAATTTCTCTTGAGGGGGTTTGAACAAAAAACTATCCAGCTATTTTGATTAATCTTCATTTTTTCCTCTTTACTTTTATATTTATATTAAACAGAAAGTTATCGCTTTTCGTTTGTTTTATTATTTAGGAAATAATTAAAAATGAATTCTTTCAAACAATAAATTTGAACTCGAAATTTTTTCGATTTTTAAAATATTTCCAATAAGAAATTATAATTCAATTAAGAAATATTATTAGAACTTGAATTTGTTACCTTGAATTGAATAATATAAAAACAAAATATATTTCTAACTATTTTAACTTGAAATGATATTAAACTTGTTTCCGCAGCAAAATATTAATTTTTACAAATTTCAAAAATGTTTTCACTTTAATTCTATTCTTGACATTTTGTATTGAATTTCGATTAATAATTGTTTTGCACAGAATTCTTTTACATTATTTATAACCCAACATAATTTATTATTATAATAACTTTATAATTTTCATTACTAATTAAATTAATTATTGATTTAATATTAATTGTTAAAACAGATTTTTGATTTTTTAATTCAATTATCCTATTTATTATCTTAAAAATAAATTGGAGAAAAACGCCTAAATGATGAGCAAAAAAAAATGACAATAGCTTTACGGAGATTGATAAATTCTTGTAAACATACTTGCTGTTCCAATTCGTGTTTCTGTTGCTGATCCAATATTGCACACTTGACGATCTCTACAAGCTCCTTATTATCATTCTTTACAGCGATGTCGAAAGGTGACGAATTTGACTGAATCGCAATTAATGAAATATTTATTCCTCTCACAGTATTTACTTTATCTCTTACAGTAATATCACAATTTGTTTTAATCAGTAATTTGACAATTTCAATATTGCCGCTCTCACATGCCCAATGAATTGGCCGCCTTTTGTCCTGAACATGTCTTTATTCCCATCCAGTCAACTTATCAATTACCTTATCATAATATTCAATAGTGGTATCACTCAACAACGAAGAAACCTTCTCCACATTGCCATCTTTACACGCCAACAGTAATCTAGCCTGCAACAGCAAAAATCAAACTTAGAGAGAAATTGAAATAATATATATGATAATAGAGAGATCGACAATATGTATTCAATGCCAACAGCACGCTGCTATCGCATTCATATATGGCAGCATTAAAGGTTACCTCCTGTACAGCAATGGAAGTGATCACATGAGTAAGTGACTAGCATGAATTGATATCATTTGATAAATCATCAAGGATATCACGGCTATATGCAAATGGTCTTTAGCATTTGATTCTATTTATGAAGGGCTGAATAGAAATCACGGAAAGGAGTAAAAAGGCACAAACAAGATAAAATCACATTCAAAAGAAATCACAAACTAATTTACAAATAAAAAAATTACTCCATTCAAAATGCAAATTATTCCTTTATTGCCTGTTTTTTCAGCAAGTGCTAAAGGCGAATCACCGTTCTATATAAAGATTTATTAACAGCTGAATTAAGTTCAAAATGTACCCCATCAAGCGCCTCGATATTACATTTATGGTCAATCAGCAGTTTGACTGCCTCTGAGTACCCTTGATCGCATGCGAGATGAATCGGCCGCTGATTCAACTGCAAGGTAAATAAATAAGTATTATTAAATAATCATCAAAATTTACCCAATCAAGCGCCTCGATATCACATTTATGGTCAATCAGCAGTTTGACTGCCTCTGAGCGCCCTTGATAGCATGCGAGATGAATCGGCCGCTGTTTCTGCTGCAAGGTAAATAAATAAATATTATTAAATAATCATCAAAATGTACCCAATCAAGCGCCTCGATATCACATTTATGCTCAATCAGCAGTTTGATTGCCTCTGAGTTCCCGTGATAGCATGCGAGATGAATCGGCCGCTGATTCCACTGCAAGGTAAGTAAATAAATAACATTAAATAATCACCAAAATATACAATATCAAGCGCCTCGATATCGCATTTATTCTCAATCAGCAGTTTGACTGCCTCTGAGTGCCCTTGATCGCATGCGAGATGAATCGGCCGCCGATTCCACTGCAAGGTAAATAAATAAATATTATTAAATAATCACCAAAAATTACCCCATTAAGCGCCTCAATATCACAATTGTGCTCAATCAGCAGTTTGATTGCCTCTGAGTGCCCGTGATAGCATGCGATATGAATCGGCCGCCAATTCCACTGCAAGGTAAATAAATATTATTAAATAATCACCAAAATGTACCCCATCAAGCGCCTCAATATCACAATTGTGCTCAATCAGCAGTTTGACTGCCTCTGAGTGCCCTTGATAGCATGCATGATGAATTGGTCGCTGTTTCCACTGCAAGTTAAATAAATAAATATTATTAAATAATCACCAAAATGCACCCCATCAAGCGCCTCAATATCACAATTGTGCTCAATCAGCAGTTTGACTGCTTCTGAGTGCCTTTGATAGCATGCGAGATGAATTGGCCGCTGATCATCCTGCAAGGTAAATAAATAAATATTATTAAATAATCACCAAAATGTACTTCATCGTGTGTCTCGATATCACAATTGTGAGTTATCAGTAGTTTGATTACCTCTGAGTGCCCTTGGTAGCATGCGTGATGAATTGACCGCCAACCTTTGGTATCCTTAATAGTAAATAATCAAAAATTAAATAAACTTACAATAACTTAAATTATCCGCTGAAATTGCAAATATTGTCGGGAAATTGTCAATTTAAAGTTATATTTTGCATAACATTTACATTTACAGTTACTTTTAACTATTTTCTTTTTTCTAATGTTAATAATATGTAAATATAAATTTAACTGGTGTATTTATTTAGGGTTTTTGGTAGATTATGCTTTATTTTCTAAGAGGTGAGTTTGAGGAAGTTGAAAATTTTAAAGTTGCTTTTAGAAAATATTTTAAATTGAAAATTATATTAAAGTAGAAGGATTCCAAGCCAGATTATGAATTGTGTTTGATTACGAAAGAGACGTGATCAAAGATTTGGAAAACTTGCTTAAGTATAATCGAAAAGGTAAAGTGATTGAATTATATTTAAAAAACGCAAGGGTGACTTACCAGGAAACAGAGATGGGGACAGAACAAACAAGAAATTAGATGGAAGGAAGGACTAGAATGCTGGTTATACCACAAAATGGGTCATTTGATAAAAGACTGCATGATAAGGGAAAGATAGAATGCTGGAAGTGTTACAGAAAAGTATACATAAGCAGGTATTGCCCAGAAAAAAAAGCGCCAAGATGCTTTGGTTGTGGGAAAGAAGGTTATATAATAAGGAAATTCGATGTAAAAAATGTAACAGAAATGGTCATAGTTCGGATGAATGTTATACACATTTGAGTAATAGAAGAATGATAAGAAAACAAAGGCTGGTGAGAAAAAGATACACTCGGATAAACGGAATCGAGGAAGAAGAAAACGAATCGTATAAAAAGAGACAGATAAAGATAATTTTAGTAAGTTGAGTTGGTGGAAGCCATTTATTAAAAGAACAGTTGATGGGATATCCTCAGGGGCCGAGAAGTTAGAAAATGCAGGAAAGGTAAGAGATAAAGTATACAAGTTTCGAAAGACAGAAAGGTTTGAAGAAGAGGTAGGTTGTGTTGGAAGAATTTAAATACGAAAGACTGCAGAAATTACGTATAGCAAGCAACAAGGAAGGCCTAGTGTAAAGAATTTTCTTTTGTAATGAGGCAAGAATCAATATAATGAGTATGAAGAACGAGCGTTCAATGGAGACCATTGGAAGAACAAAGGTACAAGTAACACTGGAGATGTATCTAAAGAATATATATAATTTTTGGCAGATAAAGTCACTCCAGACTTGATTGGAGGAGTTGAATCACAAGAAACACTGGATATATTGATATTGAAACTAGACAAGAATTATATCTGAAACATTGATTCAAAATTTGGCAATCAGATAAAGGATAGAGAACGGTTGCAACGAGCCTTGGATAATCTAGAAATCAGAGAAGATTGCAAATTAAAGGAAATAATAGCAACAATGGAAATATGTTCATGGGGAATAAAAGGAATGTAGGAAGCACACGCCTGGTAAAGAATAGGATAGTGACAAGAGAGGGACCGATTTATATCACACCATATCGTCAACCGGAAACAGAGATCGAGCAAGCAATTCAGAATTTGTACAAAAACCGGATTATACGAAAATGCAAAATTCAAATATTTCTAAAAAAGTAAAAATTGTAATTTTATTGATTAAATTATAATCACATCGCTCCGCCCTTATTCAAGGAAAGGTAAAATATTCTCAAATTCCATAATTTTAAAATTAAAATGAATTTTTGTCCTCTTATGATTATTTTTTATTATACAGTTTTGTATTTATTTTACTGCTATCCAATTGTGATTGCTCATAATTTATATCGTTATTTAATGTAAGGATGAATATTTGGTCGATATATAAATTAATTATTTCTTGTAGTAAACTTTAATTTCTGGTGTAACCTCTGATAATTTAGGATAACAAGTGTATAATGATTATGCGCCACTCCCATCACAATTCAAATGCATCCCATAAAATTCATATTAACCTCTCGCTCCAAATATTCCGCCTTGAAATATCTGCCGAATAATTCTGTCGATCCCGATATGATTGCTTCCATGAATAATTCAAATTGTGCACTATTTGACATTAAATAAGAATAATACAAAAAATAATCATTTACTCCATCAATTATCCAATTATTTGTCCAATGAAAAAATATTTTAATTTGACCTCAATTCGTAAAATATAAGTCCAACTGATGCATATAAACAACTGATTGTAAAATTAATGTAGCTGTGATTATATATTTATAAATATAAATAATTATTAACATATTTTTTTAAAAATAATTAAAAAATTAACCCAAATCTACAAATCATTTATTTGCGAAATGAACGGTTTCAAATCTTTTCTAAATTCGAAAACGGTTTATTCTGCATTTGCTTCTGACGATGGATTTAGCGACGACTGGGATCATTCGAAGGCATGCCTTTTTCAGGATGAAAATAATCAATGTCATAGAGATGCCATGATAACTTTGGTTATTAGACAACAATATGCTGGTACAATAGACGGTCAAATGAAATTAGAATTTATGAAAGAAGGGGATTATTGGCGTAATATTAAAAAAAGAATTGTTGCAGCAATAAAGTTTTTAGCAGACCGAGGACTGGCGTTTCGTGGAAATGATAAGTTGATAAATTCTTCCAAAAATGGCAATTATTTAGGAGTTTTTCAGCTATTAAGTCAGTTTGAAGTTTGTGACCTTGGAAAGAAATACTGGAGAAACACTAACAAATATCTTGTTAGGTTTTATGACCAAAATTGGTGTAGATATATCAAATTATCGTGGACAGTTATACGACAACACAGCAAATATGTCAGGGAGATACAATGACATTCAAGCTAAAAAAAGGGAAAATAATCCCTCAGCACACTTCATACCATGTACTGCTCATTCCTTAAATTTAGTTGGAACTTTAGCTGTTGAATGTTGTGTCAATACTGTTAGTTTTTTGGCTTTGTGCAGAAATTATCAAATTTTTTTAGTTCATCTACATCTAGATGGACAGTTTTGGATCCAAAGATTTTCTTTAAAAAACTCTACCAAATTAGATGATCAGCTAGTACAAATGCAATTAAAGCTTTGTCAGATAGATACAACAATATAATAGAAGCTTTAACATGTCTTGCAGGTAAAAATCAAACTTGGAACTTGGTACAGCAGTATAGTTATTAAAAAAATTGCAAGAGTAAATTTGCTTGAAAGAGAAAAATTTGAAACATGAGCCAAATTCTAAAAATCCGGAAACTAGATACAGAAACGAAAATAAACGTTAGAAAATACGTAAAAAATTTGAAGATGATGGACCAGCTGAAGATGCAAATCTATAAATTAGCAAAAAATTCCGCGTGGAAACATTTGCCAATAATTGATAAATAGTCAGTTAAATTGGACAGTTAAACAAAAGCTTATGATTCAGTGTACAACTTATTTGGTGTTCTAACAGAATTTTGGAAACTTTCAACAAGTGATGGGGCATTCGAGCCAATTTACTCCAACAAAATTATCCAAAGGATTTAGAAAGTTCTTTTTCGGAAGAGCTACAGAATTTTAGAATTTTCGTTCAGTATTTCCTTAAAAGGAAAAATCAAGAAGAAAATCAATTAGTTCACAAGTTGTATAGCTTATTATTTGCCTTAAATCTTGTTAGTTCATTTCCAAACATCTTAGTTGCATTTAGAATACATCTCAGCTTGATGGTTAATAATGCTTGTAAACAGAGGACATTATTAAAATTTAGGCTCATTAAAAATAACCTTATATCGTGCATGGTGCAAGAACAGTTAAGCAGATTGTCTTTAATTTCAATTGAAAATGAACTCCTACAAAAAATTTATTTTGATGACGTTATCAATGATTTCATTTTAGCAAAGCGTCGAAAAATTAACATCTAATAATTAACTCTATATAAGTTTTAAATCACGAATATCAATAAGTATGGTAATTATGACGGAAACGTTATAACTAACAATAACACCCAAGAAGACCGAAGAAGCGATTGAATTTAATAAATAATTCACTTTTTAATTAATTTATTTTATCTAAATAAATATTTTTCTCATTTCTTTGTTCATTATACATTTATTCAGATTATTCTATTGATCTCAAATTTGACTAAATACCTATTGGAAAGACTTTTTAAAAATGTAGTTTTCAGAGGTTTAATTTTTGAGATAAAATTATGCCTGGCAAAAGGGGCCTCAGATTTTTTTTGGCACAGCCGCACAAGTCCTCTTAATGTTTAATCCGGCACTGCGAAAACACATTAAAATATCAAGTTTCGCGAAAAATATAAACTTTACGAATCTTTATCTTGAACCTTTCACTTGAATTTCGTTTTATTTTCTTGCTTTAAAACCAAACTTTGCAAACTTATTTGATGTCCAGTGCATGAGGATAAGTGTATATCAGTGTTAACTTGACACTGTTTTTACACTTACTTGGCGCTCAGAGAAATCTGAGCGCCTTACGCATAATACTGATGAGAACCATTAATTCGAAACTAGTATACTATTGGGAAATGTACTGGATATCTCTTAATTTATCGTATGTGTAATTTATTCAGTAATAATTTTAGTTTCAAACTGCATAAGCATAATAGCTGCATACAGGGCCGGCCCTAGACTTTTTGCTGCGACAGGCAAGATTTTTTTTGGCCGCCCCTAACACTAGTAGAATTAAGTAAAATAACAAAAAACACAAATTTGCTAATTATTCATTTGTACATATAACACAAAAAGCAAATTTGTAATAAAAAAATTACCTCAAACAGTAATCATAATTAAATAAAAAAAAAATAAGGAATAATAATAGTATTAACAACTTTAAATTTTGTGGGTTTGTTTAAAATTGATGGCCATGAAAAGAACAGAAAAAGAACTTTAACTTTCTTTATTCACTTATGCAAAATAAATACAGTGGCATTGTACGTACAGTATATATAAAAAATTGGAGTTATTGGACACCTTTATCTGATAACCGTATTCCAAAGTTTAAAATCTTGTTCTTGCTTTTATATTTGTAAAATCTCGTAGAATATCTTCTTTGTCTATTGCTCTCGCAATATCATTTTCAATAGACAAAATAGATAGTCCAGATAGTCTTTTTTGTGTCATGAATGACCTCAAATAGTTTTTTATTAGTTTTAGACGAGAAAAACTGCTTACTGGCATTGTTAACAATTTTTTAAGAGCAATATATAAATTTGGATAGATTGGAATTAACTTATTCTGTAAAATATATTTCAAAACATCGTTTGGATTACCTGATGGTTTCAGCAAATTTGATATAAATACGAATTCTTCTGACAGTTGAATACCTTCAATGTCTTTTTGATTAACATCGCTCAATATAACTTCTACATCCTTAAAATACTTTAAAATATCTTCTTTCTTCCATGTAGTTAATTTCGAAATGGAATGCAAGAAGCCAAACATATCTTTATAATATGATAGCTGTTGGAACGTTTATCTATTGAGCGTATAGCAACGTGTAACAAATGAAAATAAACATCAAGTTTAAATTTTTTTGTTGAATCTTCCATTAGTTCGTCAATAGCTTTGTATTCAAAATTCCGTTTTCGTTTTCTAATTCGCACTTCCTCAAATTTGGGTTCCAAATCAATTGTTTCTGCTAATTCACGAGCAGTGATAAAAAAGTTCTGGAACTCTTCGTCGGTTCTGAACCTACATATAGGATTACATAGAATTACATATAGTTTTTCACGTAATGAAGTTAATTTATATTCCAATTGAATAGCAATTATATGATACTATTAAAAACTATATAGGCCTAGTTATAATAATAGCCTAGATAATTGCAAACAAAGGTTTGAAGCATGTGCTTTTTAAAACAAACAAAATTTAAATACACAGAAAGAAAAATTCACTTACCTTCAATTTCAAATTAGCGTGAACTGTGAAATTTCTAATAATAGTACATACGATAAAGAATTTATTATCGCCTCTGGCCATTCAGCTGAATACATATATAGGCCTATATAGCCATAGACTATATGTAGTCTAATCTTATCAGATACAAAAATTCTCGAATATGATTAAAAATTAGACTCTACCTCAGTCATAACGTATTGAAAATTTTATCTGTTCTTAGTTTAAAACAACACTCAAGCAGAAAATAATTAATTAAATGTAAAAACTTTACAGACCATTAATGCTCATTTAAAAAACATTAATTTTAATTAGAAAATTAAATCGTCTCTGTATGCGGTACAAGTACAAAATCAATGTACATTTACATCTATTTGACCGGAACATTCATAAATATTACAGTTATCCAGTATAGTATATCAATTAGCTGTATCGTACTGTGAGCGTTTAAGCAAATCCCTTTTTTCCCATCCACACCAAATAAGCGCGAACAAGCCTCCTCTAGTCCTCTTTGATGTTCCGAGATTATTCTTTTTTTTATTTTTTCACACGATATTTTTTTTAAAATTCTAATATTGTTTTACAATTTTTACATGCAAGTATTAAAATTACGAGGGACGCATTCGGCCGCCCTCATTAAACGGCCGCCTGCTCTGCCTGTACGTAAAGCCAGCTCTGGCTGCATACTGAATTAAAAAAATATTGCTAAAATATATTTTAAACACAGAACTTAACATTTACCAATATTTAGCCCAACTGCTAATGTAGTATTGTTGGGCCAGGACACAAATAGCCTTGAGAATTGTTTAAATGTATCAGTAATACAACACGAAACCTAGCACCAAGATAACTTAAAATATAATATACAACACCAATTAAACATTTTAAAATCTGAGAGAATATAAATAAATATAAAATCAAAACAAAAAGTAAAATAAAATAAATACAAAATGCATCAAGAACCGCACGAAATTTACATAAAAAATAACATAATAACAAGAAAATTCGACCGTAAAATGACCATTTATATAAAAGTAAAAATTAATGAATTAAATGAATAAAAATAAAATATTTTTAGCTGAATAAATTTAATTAAAAATGTTAAAAATAAATTACCAATTTAAATTAAGAAATAAATAAAAATTTAATTTAGATAATATAAATAATTTCAAAGTCGAATTTTGTTTAATCGTAATAAAACTAACACGCAAGGTTAAGGCCAAATTATAGGTATATATACTGATACGATTTGACAAATCTTAATCTTAATTTTCAGTATTGATTTAAAATCGTATTTTGACACTGGTTGTCAGCAGTTTCACTTTGGATTATTTAATTCGATGTTTTTAATGAATTTTTATGGATGCATTCGATTTATTTAGGAAGGATATGGATTTATGGATTTTTATGGATAATTATGAATTTTATGGATATGGATTTATGGATTTTTATGGGAAGTTTAATTCAATGTTTTTAATTTGGATGGTTGAATTTATGAATTTTAATGGAAGTATCCGGTAATTTAGCTTTGGTTTTAATAAATTATTATGATGCTTAAATTATTTTCTAATTGTCGAAAATTTTCCGGCCCACAGCCAATACATTGCAAGATAGTAAAATCATACACAGTATTCAGATTCGTGTAAGTGCGTGGAATACCGCCGATGATCTGTGCTCGTGAAGACCCGGCGTGCGGAACGCAGGGATTGGAACGTCAATATTATTCCGTATAGAAGAAAGGAGGAGTAAGGAAGTGGTCTTTTGGTTGCTTCCTCGTTTCTCGATTTTCTTTAAAATCGACCTAAATGATTCTACAATCGGCTCAAAATCTCTAACACCGAGTAGTCCATTGGGCACTCACTAACTATGAAATGAACATACATAGATCTTAAGGACAAAAAGAGGGAATGGGTAGCGGGGAAAATTGCATAATCGTTGCAACACTTAAAATGAATAGCCATCGGAAAAAGATTGATCTGAACGACTCAAAATCACGAAAAATAATATTTAAATAAAAATTAAATAAATTATGTCAATTGAAACTGTAAAATAAGGGCGGAACGCTGCTCAAATTTTCCGAATCAACTAAAATACTTATAGAATATAGAAAAATAAAAGTGAAATGCGACTCAACGGTTGGTATAAGATTATTATGAAACTGAAAAATAAGGGCAGAATCCTGCTCAAATTTTCCGAATTAGTTCAAATACTTAACAAAAATAGTAACGTAAAAATGGAACGCGTAAAATAAGGGTGGAACGCTGCTCAAATTTTCCGAGTCAGTGAAAATACTTTGTCGGAAACGGTAGAATAGGGATGAACCGAAAAATAAGGGCGGTACGCTGCCAAAATTTTCGAACCAACAAAACTACTTTGTCTAAAATTGTAAAATAAGAATGGGTTACGGCTAATGTTGTATATCAATAAAAAATTATTTTATAAAGCTGAGGAATGAGGAAGGATCCCTACTAAAAACTCGATAATAATAATTATAATAATAATAATAATAGTAATAATAATAATAATAATAATAATAATAATAATAATAATAATAATAATAATAATAATAATAATAATAATAATAATAATAATAACAATAATCATAATGATAATAATAATAATAATCATGGTATTTGTAGTAACGATGATAATAATTATGATAATAATAATAGTAGTAATAATCATAGTGGTAATAACAATAATTATAATGGTAGTTATAGTAATAAAAATAATAATATAGGAAATAGTAACAACAATTAATAAAGGTAATACATATGATGGCAACAATAATAATGCTAGCAATAATAATGGGAAACATTGTGGTTATAATAGGGATAAGGGTGAAAGAAATAATGTGGGTGTATTTAACATAACCAAGGGTGTACCGACCAAAGAATAATCTTCGACATGGACAACGATAAGAAGGACTATGGGAATGGACATAACAATGAATGATATGAGAGTATAGGTTAACCTTGGAAAGAGATAGGAGAATAATGGGACCTAAAAATCAAAATCGAGCACAGGCCTCCTATCGGCAGCTCATTGGACCCATGGATCGTTCGGTCAATTATAACATTAGCAATAGCGCTCACTTTTTGCGGACGAATATTTGCATGGGGTTGTCTGGGTAACAACCATATAGTTTCAAATATCTCCACCCAGAAACCCACCAGTATTATAAAAAGATCACACTAATGAATATGATAAATAATCGATTATAGCGACCTTTATAATGTGTCGCTATTATAAAGGTTCATTTTATCGAAGATTTTGAGTACAATTAGCATCTTCCTATACAACTATAAATATAGCATAAAAATAAAGAATACGCTAAAGAATTAGCCAGGAAATAAGATAACATCTGAGTTAACTGAACAATTAGGAGATGATGTTTCGCATTTTCTTTTTGTTTTACATAGAGCTATCTGAATCTTTGGTTTTTGAAATTTAGAGTACTCATATTGATGTTTACTTTTTATGTGACGTTGTAAATTTGCACTGTGTAATTACTCACTCTTATAATATACTAATCTTGATATACTTATAAATATACATTTTTTATATTTTGTATTTTTTTCGAAATCAAAATTTTACACATCTGTTCTTTTATAAATAACCACAAAATTGTCATATTTCGCCTTTTTCAGATTTTTTATTGAAATTGCTTATTGGGAAAACCATAGTTAAATGACATAAGGATATGACATAAGCTTTAGGAAATACTCATTCGTATGATGAAAGGAAGAAAAATAAATTGATTAGAACACATTTTAAATTGAAAAATTACGTAATTTTAATCGGTTTTTAGAATTTCGGTTAAAGGTAACCGGTTTATATAAAGATATATTTTTCGATTTTCTATCTTCTGTGCTCATTCTGTAATCCACAATTTATTGTATTGACTCCATCGACAAAATGAAACCCATGGAGTAGCTGATGTTTTTTTGTCTCAGGAACATTGTATCTTTCTTCTATTTCGCTGTGAGTAATCAGGATTGTTCTCAGTATAATCTTGTTTTCCAGATTTTGAAACTTCTTCTATACATACTATTCTTTGATATCGCCGTGGGATTTCTTTCCATAATGAAAGACCATCTTGGAACACATGACGCTCCTTGCAACAAATTAGGCATTTATTCCCAAGTGGGCACTAAAATCTTTTATGTCCCCTTTTACCTCAGGAAAAACAATCACTTACTCTTAATTTTGGAACTGCTGAATGTGGAAGTCCTCTGCTTTCGTAATATAGTTTTTTTGCAATGTTCTTCATAGAAACGGTTGGCAGCTTCCTTTCAAATCTATTTGAAATTCTATTGTTTCTGAAAGATTTTTCTGTTTGGAATTGTTCTCGGAGCCCATCGTAGTCTTCTGCGTGTCGTATTGATTAGCGTTTAGGATATTCGTCTCTCTTTGTTGCATTGTAATTGAATGGTTCGTCTGATAATCTTCTTTGGGCTAGTGTAGATCTGGTATGTTGAGTATTCTGCTGGGCTATCATTTAGCCTCTGTCAGCCACGTTTAATTATGTTCTTTGATCGATAGCTTTAATATATTCTGTTATATTGCTTCGATTTTATTTTTTTCTAAACTCTTTGCCAGTGCTCTTGTTTCTTCAATTTTAGTTTCAGTCTTTGTCAGTAATAATTCTCTAAATCTTGCATCTTATGCTTTGTTTGTAATAAGATCCTGAACTATGTCTTCGTCTTTTTGCCCTGAATTCAGAACTTCAGATAAACATTTTCTATCTCGAATTTCAAATGCTGCAAATCTTTCATCATCTTTTTGATCGAAATCTTCCAATTCTCTGATTTTATCAGTCATGATTTTCTTTATTGTGAAATTCTAGAAATAATGCTGAAAACTTGGTTCACATAGATAAGTTGTAGAAAATAGAAACAAATTTTCAATGATATTTTTAGGAATATGTGAATATCCCTTCTGAATTTCACATATTTTACAGTATTTCTACTAGGGGGGGGGATATTGTTCCGTACCAAATTGGCTAGTTAAAAGCTGAATTTTATTTTCAGGAAATTTCGTTAGATTTCAATTTGGAAACAAATCAGAATCAAAAGATTATCATAGTTCAAGTAACTTTTTTGAATTTCATTTAATTTTGTGAAATTAGATTTTTAATGTTTTCGCTTTAATATAGAGTTTAATAAGAAATAGTAATATATTTTTTGTATAAATCAGAGGTGGTCAGCCACCGGAGCGTTACAGATTAGTGTGATAAGTGAGCGTTGTTAATAGGCGTTAGAAGTTAATAAGATTTACGTTACTAAAGTCAAGCAAAGTTTATTTGTTGTCATAGTAACACCAGTAATACGAAATTCGATAGCAGAATAAGATTTTAGTTCATGACAGAAGGATAAAATAAAGATTTCAACATAATTCAGATATAGATTTTTACGATTATTGATTTTTAACGATTTTTAATTTTTATTGATTTAAAAGTGCAAATATTGATTTTTAAGTGAAATTTTACTTTTTTGTTTTAGCGCGCTATAGCGCGGGTATTTGAGATTTTCAAAATTTTATTTCGACAAAAATAAAGAGAATGACTTTTCTATATAATTGCTGACCACATTCTTTTGATATCTTTTCTAGATTTTTCTAGCGAAAAATTTAAATTTTTCAAAGAGAAAAACTTGTCTACGAAAAGAATCTTTGATATTTTTGAAATTTTCTTTTTTCCAAAGTATCGAGAAATACAAGATCTAAAACTTTACTGACCACGACATGTTTGAAATTTCATTGGAAAATGGTTAAAATACGAAAAATAAAGATTTTGAATCTTATGTGGCATTACACCCATGACATATAAATTGAAAACCAAGATCCGAACAAAATCTAAGTAGAACTTGAAATCCACTTATAAACACAAAATTCAGACAACAATTGTATTCACTGACATTAATCAACTCTTTCTGTCGACAGTTATCAAGAACTTGAAAACGGAGATGACGGGCAGTCATTCCAATGTATGTGGCATTACACCCATGACATAAATATCCATAACCAAGATCTGAATACCATCTAAATAAGACTTGAAATCTATCAATAAACACGATGACAATCCTATAATGCAAAATACAATCCCAAAACCAACCTCGCTATTTAAATTAAACAAAACTGATTCATTCATTGAATTTCTGCTCAAGGCTTCGATCACAATCGACTGATGGAATTGATTGATATTAGTAAGTGCAATTTTTTGATGCAGGATGAAACTAAGTGTAAAATAGTTTTGGTAAAATTTTTTTTTAATATTTGGTTGAAAATTTTATTTAAATTTTGTAAAATTTGTGATTTTGAGAAAAGCAAAGTTTTGAATTTTTGATAAAAGGTTTTGAGAATTTAAAAGCAGAAATTTATAATATTGATTTGTTCTAAATAGTTTAAAGTTCAATACGAAGTACCTGACGATGACTGTTAATCAGTCGAAATATATTGTAGCTGAATATATATTTTGGATTGGTGTTCTCTTTAATTTAGTTCTCTTGCCAATTTTGTGTGATTATGATTTGATAAAAATATAAAGTTTTTTAGAAATGAAATAAACACGAAATTTCATTCATAAATTTCATTCTACATGTAGGGGCACTATAAATGGGCACTACATATGGGTATTATAAAATACATGTAGAAATATATACTGTGCCAAGATGAGGTCGACCTAGCTCCATATTTAATTTGCTTTAATAGTTTCATTATGTTAATATGATCATTTTTACTCGCAAACTGAATGGGAGACCAATGATACTAGAAAACTCACTAATTATTATATAATAAATAAACATTTAATGTACTCGGCCCCCAATTGCCTCCAAATCACAATTAGGAACCTATTGCAATTGCTGTAAATGTGCCATTTATCAAGTCATATCTATACATTTTGCAACCGGTAGTCGTACAAACCGCATCATTCGCAGTGAATGGTGGGGAGGAGGGAAAGAAGTCCGTCACATTTCTGAAAGTATCTGCTGGACAGGCTGTAATTGTTCTCGCGACGATATTTTGGCTCGATGAAATTGGTATTATTTCCCAATTTGTCTTCGCCATACAGCCAATGCAGTTGCTTGAATCACAGGCGGATTTGGAAGTGATATTCATCTGATAAACACCTGTAGAGCTGTTATAAGATGCTTGGTAGCCGACACTTGTACAATTCCCTGAATTGCAGCTGATGTCCCTTCTTTCATTGTAAATTAAATCGCAGGCGGCACCTAGTAACAACTGCAAAAATAAAATAAAGCTCATTATTATAAATGAAATTCAATTTTGAAGCAGTTGCCATTAAATAGCTGAGACAATTACCTTTCTGTGCTTTGCATTGGATTGATCAGACTGATCAAGAGAGTACAGATATTAAATGTGCGCAATACAGAGCAATTAAATGACGTCACAGATAATTCTTGTGGCAAATCACTAATCAAATGATTATTTCTGCCTTTTATTTTGTCAATTTAATATAAATTATCATTAATCATTATTCAAGTGATTTCGATCATTACTTATTTATTTAACAAATAAAAATTGGTATGTATCCTATAAAAAAACTATTGCAATTTTTACAACGTATTTAATATAAATATGATTTAGTTCAATATTTACCTCGAAAATATGAGCTTGTAATTAGTGTCAGATGTCAATTTTAAAAATATTTTAAAGAATATTTACAACTGTTAAATGTCGGCAAATGCAATCACGTTTCTGTATATATAAAATTTAATTAATTTAACACATTTAAAATACAAGTATTTAAATAATTTTGCATTTACAAATCCAATATAAATACACCATCCATTACACATACTCACTACTTATACGCTACTTATACACTACTTATTGTACTGTACTTATTGATTATTCAATCCCTTTGGTTGAGACTGTTCAAGAACTCAGGTACAGGAGATGTCGGGTATGTCAAATTGCACCAATGATATTTAAATTGATAAACAAGATTCAAGCACCGTCAGTCAAACCAGAGATTATGAGAGAATCACAACTTGGTATCAGAAAAGCTCTTTACTCTAAAATTTGACTTATCATTTTTTGGGTTATTATTATTGAAAGTCGGCTCTCTCTGACTCCTCGTGTCCTTTTCCAATCAAATAATCAAACCCAACGAAGAATAATTTTATTTGCACTTTATCACAGTTACAACTCAATCCGATTTATTTCAATGTCTTATAATCACAATTTCACTGATTTATTTTCCCCCTTCAACCACCGTATAAATTTGATTATCTTAAGGTAGGTTATCCAATGGATAATCACCCTTTCTGATAGATAACTTTGACTTTACTTGGGTTTAGATTCTTCTACTGACCTGACTAGACTACTCGTTTTATTCGACCACTGGTCATTTCGTGTTTTTCCCTTTTCCTTTTATATTCCTGCTCAGACTGTTTTCAGACGATTGTCAACAACATTTGCTACATTATTAAATTATTAAAAATAATTACTTCCCACAGACCACCTTAGCCGACATTTGTCAATTTACATTGGACTCCCGGGGAACTAATTAGACAATTTGCTTTTATCTTTTGGCCGTTCCCCAGGAGAAGACTACGAAATAAATCACATTAGGGAATAATCAGTTCCCTTCGTAATTAATATTTATCCTATTCTGAGAATTTCTCCCTAATTTAATTTATTTGATTTCGTCATTTTAATTAATTAATTAATTTGTATTTTTTAAATAACTTTTTAGGGGTCTCCAATTAATTTTATATTATTATTTTCATAGTCGTTTCGTCAATTGGCATCGACACATACACATTTCTCTGGAAAATATTGATTTTAATTTTTTGATTATTTTTAATTAATTATTTTATTTTCCCAACAAAATATATTTTTCCGCGGAAAACCCTGAGAATTTAAAAAATGTATTTTTTGTCTATTTTGCAATATCATTATCATCATTTACCAATTTCCAAACTAGCGAAGTATACAACAGACATAGTTACCATAATGGAGTTGGAGCGTTTATCCATTGTGGACATCATGATGCTATACAGGGACAAGATTCTTGTTGCCATCATACGGCAATGCTTGATCAGAAAGGGTTAATACATGATTATAATTTAACATATAAGATGGGGGAAGGATTTAAACAAATATCATTAATATTAAAGTGACCAACTATACTCATTTACAGAGTTTCGTACTCTTTTTTCGCAAACCGAACTCTTTTCAAATCCTGTACTCAGAAAATCTCATTTGCATAATTTTCACTAGGGAATGATTATTGGAGCAGTGAGAATTCGCAACTTTCTGTAAAAACATTATCTGCCGTCTTAATAGTCAAATTTAATATGCAAAATGAAAGTTGTTCGGATGTGGCTACATTATTAGACTAACATCCTCATTTAGCAAAAAAAATTCCACTCCAAAGAAAAATATGTTTTTAAAAGAAAATAAAGTTTTTATCGTTTTTTCTTCTTTTTTTACCTATGAAATACTTGCAAAGTGGACTCTTTTTGAACAAAAAATAGTTTGTCACCTTATTAATACTAATAAAATAACAAGAAACACCATTCAAACACCCGATTTGTTTATATATATTTGGACAGATTCACTCTATTAATCAGGTAAAAAACTAAAATGGATTTTAATTTATTTATTCAATCAATATTTTATTTTTTAAAATTTTTAAATCATTTAAATTTACTTTTTAAATTAAATTTTATTTATTCAATCAATTTTATACTATAAATTTAAATAATAAAAATTTTAAAAAATCAATTCTACTTATCCAAAATTTACTAACAAAGTTTTAAAAACATATAGAACTGTTACGCATTAACTTTTGGATCCAATCAAAAATGCTTCACATTTAACAGTCACACAATAATGATTAAAACTTTGTTTTTGAAACAAAATTTAAAAATCCCCAATGAATCATCCAGGCAGGCATCAAGTTATTTGCATATTGCAGTAACGATACTAAGAAATATTATAGAACTTCAGTCATCATCGGGTAGAAAAGAAAAAGTTTAAAATTTCATTATCCAAATAGTTATCTTTAAAAATTAAACATTCAGATACAAAATTTAAAAATAAATTTAATTATGATTTATTAATTTTAAATAAAACATTACATTTACTAGATATTACTTCCTAATTCAGCAGTTCCCAACCTGTGGAATAATTTGTTTACGCTAGTCAGTGGTTTCTTACTATCATTTTAAATTTAATTTTATAGTATAAATTATAAAATATAAATAAAATCAGATATTTACAAGTCAAAAACATAATAGTTAGCTGCATAATACTTGCATGTAAAAATTGTAAAACAACACTCGAATTTAAAAATAAATATCGTGTGAAAAAATAATAAAAAGATAATTTATATTAAATTGACAAAATACAATGCAGAAATAATCATTTGATTAGTGATTCAATTGCTCTGTATTGCGCACATTTAATATCTGTGCTCTCTTGATCAGTTTGATCAATCCAATCCAAAGCACAGAAAGGTAATAGTATCAGCTATTTAATGGCAACTGCTTCAAAATTGAATTTCATTTATAATAATGAGCTTTATTTTATTTTTGCAGTTGTTGCTAGGTGCCGCCTGCGATTTAATTAACTATGAAAGAATGGACATCAGCTGCAATTCAGGGAATTGTACAAGTGTCGGCTACCAAGCATCTTATAACAGCTCTACAGGTGTTTATCGGATGAATATCACTTCCAAATCCGCCTGTGATTCAAGCAACTGCATTGGCTGTATGGCGAAGACAAATTGGCAAATAAAAACAATTACACCGAGCCAAAATTTCGTCATGAGAACAATTACAGCCTGTCCAGCAGATACTTTCAGAAATGTGACGGACTTCTTTCCCTCCTCCCCACCATTCACTGCGAATGATGCGGTTTGTACGGCTACCGGTTGCAAAATGTATAGATATGACTTGATAAATGGCACATTTACAGCAATTGCAATAGGTTCGTGTAATTATATTAGTACTTGCAATGGTTGCTTATTACTTTCTCCATGGCAACTGAACAACTCGGTAACATATTCTATCATTCAAAGACAAAATCCAAATACTTGCCAGACCGTGTCGGTAATTACTTTATCGGATTTCTTTGTGTTTTTTGGTGAGAGTTATTGATTTATATATAATTGTGCCAATTATCATTTCCCGTAATTACAGACCCTTCTTAGACCACCACAACTCCACCTCCGGCAACTACAACTCCATCTCAGACAACCACAACTCCACCTCCGTCATCCACAACTCCACCCCCGACCACCACAACTCCACCTCTGATTAAGGCCGGCCAAGCAGCAACCAGCCTCAATTATAAACTTTATACTAACTTATTCACTCTAATGCTTTCTTATTATATATTTTTATTGTTATGATTTGAATTATCATTGAATACATTCAAATTTATGAAATAAATTAACGTAATTTTTTAACTAATTAAATAGTAATCACACATATAATTATGATTACATATAATTTCATTATTCAAAATCATAAATTTACCCATCGAGATTCAATTCAAATAAGAACGCGGATTAATATAAATAAATTTATCAAAATTCTCACTTTTCTTCATTTCTTATTACAGATAATTTCCTTTTAACATCCATCTCAATAAACATCAAATTAAATAGTTAATTAAATATTTTCCAAATCAATTAACAAATTCTAAATACACTAGAGCCTGAGTTGCGTTGATAATTTTCGAAATGCGTCGAAAAAAAGTTTTAAAATGAAATTTAATCAAAAAATAGCATAACATCTATATTCAAAAATTAAAATTTAAACCGAAACTAGAACGCCATGATTTATTTTTAAATTCATCTGCAAATAAAATAATTTTTTATTCAGTATTTATTAGTATAAAAGTTTAGTTCTTAGTTGTTTGTATAACTTATAACGTTTAAGTGTTTCTTGGTTTTTTAATAATAATTTTTTTAAATTTTAAAAAATCAATGTACAATATATATACATTTCTCAAAGTTATCTGAATAAATTCTATAAATTTATGTTGTTTCATTATTTTACATTATTTTAAAATTCTATTAATGTTTGCATTAGTTTTTGGTTTAATAAAACTTATTAAATAATAGTTAATCTATTCATACGTACTTTTTATTTAAATATGTAGCAATATAACTAGTTTTTTTTAAAAAACATGGATTTCAGATTTTATCGGAACCTATTATATAAAAACAGGTATAAATGTATACAAAATTAAAATTCGAATTGCGCTGTTTCGAGATGCGTCGCGATTTATTGTAACGCATTAACGACGCAACTCGAGGCTCTAGTGTACTTTCTAAACAACTTGTGGTTAATAATTCCAGCATTATCAAAACTTGAACACAATTGAATCAAATCTTTCACAAATCTAGTAAATGATTTGTTCTTGCGGATTTAAGTGTTGACATTGAACAGAGCCCTAAATATCTATCTACTCCAACCACTCTTAAACCTGATCTTGTAATACGCTACAAAAGAAATTAACCTGTACACTTATTGGTCATAAAAGCCTCTTATGATTCTAAAAATAATATTGTTTTATCCTGGTCAAAGAAATACATTAAGTACAGGAAACTCTCCAAAGAAATTGGTAATTCCTTCAAAGTCAAATGTATGATCTCTGTTTTCGTAGTTGGCTTGCTTGGCACCTTTGATAAATAAAACGGCGTTGTAAAGAGACTGCCATGAAGCTATTATATCCTGCTACCATATTTATAGGAAACATACATTCAATTCATACTGATCTTGACCTTCTTCAGACGCTCAAAATACACCAGATTGGACATCTATGATACAAGCCTATGATGGATATACCGTAAAGTAGATAACCTGCTCCTTTCCTCATATGTGAACTGGCTGCAAGATGGATATGCCGTGAAGTAGATAACCTGCTCCTTTCCTCATGTGTGAACTGTCTGCAAGATGGATATGCCATGAAGTAGATAACCTGCTCCTTTCCTCATGTGTGAACTGTCTGCAAGATGGATATGCCATGAAGTAGATAACCTGCTCCTTTCCTCATGTGTGAACTGTCTGCAAGATGGATATGCCATGAAGTAGATAACCTGCTCCTTTCCTCATATATGAACTGGCTGCAAGATGGAAATGCCGTGAAGTAGATAACCTGCTCCTTTCCTCATGTGTGAACTGGCTGCAAGATGGAAATGCCGTGAAGTAGATAACTTGCTCCTTTCCTCATGTGTGAACTGTCTGCAAGATGGATTTTATTCATATAATTGCCCTAATCATTAAAGTTTGAATGATGAGAATGCTCGCATGTAATAGCCATAGTTGGCCGATGCTTCATAAAAACAAACTTTGCATTATTTGTTTTGTTGTGTTCCGTTTCGTTTGCTGCTGTTATTGTATTTTGGTCTCCTGTCCTTAGTGCTATTTGGTTTGTATGCGTTTGATATATTTTCCATCGATTTGCGTTTTCCAATGCTTCTTGTAAATTATTTAGTAAATTATTTGCTAAAGTTACGTTTACCTTGTGCAACTATTCTTATTTATTATAAAAGATTTTCATTAAAAATACATTTCGACATTTCGACAAAATCTTATTTATAAAATTATTAGTATTTTATTAGTGCACAACAAATGATTATCATTAAAATAAAATCTGAACTTATTATTCAGGCCAGGGTAACTAAATCAGCAGTATAGACACTGATCGATGGGTCCCGTAACTACAGTTGGTAATGGCAACGGATCAAATTATATTTGATGGGAAGCACGCGAGATGCGGATCGAAATCAAAATATGACCTGAATTGAAAAGTTGTGAAGATATCAAATATTTTCTACAGGAAACGTTCGGAACCGAGAAAATGTTGATTTTTTTCATTGAAAACAAAAATATGCGAAGTGAACCGATAATAAAGGAGAGAGGCATTCGAGTCGAAAAAGCATCAGAAGAAAGAGAAATAACTGTATTCATAGATGTAAGGATATTTGAATAACGTTGAGATATCGAGCACCAAGAAGCATTGGAAAACGCAAATCGATGCAAAATACCCTAACCCTAACCCTAACCCTAACCCTAACCCTAACCCTAATCCTAACCCTAACCGTATAGCACAATTATCATTGGCAGATTGATTTGTCAGATTAGTGGAATGAACACTAAAAATTAAAGAATTTATCGTTGTTAACAACCTTTATATTTGATTGATGTAGCGAAAATAATTATTTTTATTTTCGCCTCAATAGATTTCTATCACGAGTCAAATATTTTCTGTATTTTTCAAAACTCTTGGTTCGACAAGAATATAAAATTTGCAAAATACTTAGAGAATCTTTCCCAACTCAAAATTTCCCAAATTTGAAATTATTAGAAAACCTTCCTTACAATATGTAATGACCTTTCTGTTTGAAGTCAAATTATATTGATTTATACATTCAACAGATATAAACACTATCGATTTTTAAATATTTTTAATCATTGATTTTTAATCTTATTTTACAATAATTATATGAATCGTTGAAATGCCTATAAAAACATATACGTATCTTTTGTAAAACGATATATCTGCACATTATTATTCTCTAAAAAGTTGTTATTTTCTGAAATAATATTTATTACAACATCTAGATATTATGGATACTATATGGGAGTCATCGGTTTCAAATAATATTTTTAAACATATTATATTAAATTCCTATTCACTTAGTTATTTCCAATGTTCTGATTGTTCTACATTGTTTGTGTGGTGTTTTCCTATAAATTGAAATCATTCAACGTTTATAAATGTTAAATAAAATGGTGATAGACTTGAATTAATTTTATTTTTAAAAAAACTCTAACTAATCCGATCCGACAACACAAAACATATACATGTCTAAATTAATGACATCATAAAAAGTGAATTAAGTCGCCTTTTGATAAAAAGCTTAATCTGCTGATCGTTCATGTTCTCCAAGTCTGTTAATATGGAATCGAAACCTTGACTTCCTAAAACAACATTAGAAGAAGAAAATAACTTGCACACAAAACAAACAGTGCGTACAGTTGATGGCGAGTACAAAAGCAAGCTTAGCTCAATTTTTTCACCATTTGGAGATTACTTAAAAAAAGCAGCTTCGTTAAGCTGCCTTTTTGACCTGGATATTGGCGTTCTGACTTTGTATAGAAACCGTCACGGGCACTGTTCCGTTCCCATTCGAAGCTAGTAATTTGCAAAATTGGCATCAAAAGACCACAGACCTGCATCTTTTTCAGGTACTGTGATCTGAGATTCGTCGGCTACATCTTGTTGTAGTCCCAACTAAAACTTCTAATAGTTCTGGTAGCAAGTCATTACTCCCAGATAATTCCATTTGATGCTGTCGCGCAGCTTTTTCAAAATGACGTTTTAAACGTTTCTGAGTACCAGATTCAAATTTTTTACTCATTTTTATTTTTGAAACATTTATCATATTTTTTAAATCTATCAAAATTTAATTAAGTAAAACTTTAAAACGATGTAATTTTTAATTCAAATTCAAATTCATCAAAATTTAGAAAATTTTCTATTCTAATTTGTAATCACTTCCGGCATAGATTATATAGATAAACTGGTAGATCATGCACAAATATATTATCCAGTCAAATAATACTGACTCTAAAGCAAATACTTTTACGAGTTATTTTAAAATGACTGAGGAGGCTAGATATCACATCTTCACATCACAGTATACCAATGAATCTTATGCCACTGAGCTAGTTTAGTATTAGTAATATATGAAATTGAATACTCCTTAAGGTACTAATCTGGCAGTCTGAGTCTGGTAACTTTAGTAGGGTGTTATATTTACAAAGTTGGTGTGAAGCAACTGCAGCTGCAGCAGCTCATTCCAACATCAAGAGTCACTGATTTTTATTGATGAAATACACACACGGAGTCTATATTTAATACTTTAATAGTTTACTATTTTGTTTCTCAGAACAAATATAATTTTAAGATTTGGAGATAGTTTTGAAAAATGAAAAATTCGACCTAATTTTCTAACATTTTTTTCTAAATGGAGGCCCTTTCTTTGGCTCATTTTGATAGTAGGCCCTGTACTAAAGTACCATTATTACTGTGGCTAATCTGGCCTTGGTAGTTATACATTCTTCAAATATTGTTTTTCCTGGCGACCACAACATCGGCATTGAGTCTACATTGCCGAGTGTGAAGAATTCGAGAAATCAATATGGATCGAGTGAAGTATAGCTGATCGGATATCTGTGCGAGTTTTCATTGAGTAAGATATATCTTTAGTTCTAAGTGTTTAGTAAACTGATAATTCTGATTGGAAAGAATTTTAAAGATTTTTAAAAATCCTGTTAATGTAAATATAAATGTCTTTATCTTTCAACCATTTTCTTTTCGAACCAATACGTTCATATTTACATCTGTGTCGTGTAATTTTTAACATCTACCAATTTTAAAAATTTAATTTTTTAAATTTAAATGTTTAAAGTAAAATTTTATATTTTTGAAACATTTTGTTTATTTTAAAACATCTTATAGGATTATACCGGAAATGTTAGCTTAATATTTTTTCATCAGTAGGAGGTGGGGGTTTACTTCATTGGGACTTGATCCATCTACTGACTTAGTATCATTTTAATGTGTTGAGTTACCTCTGCATTTAAACAAATTGGGAATTGCCTTTGTTTAAGTCCTACAGATGTAATTAACAAAATAATTCAAATTTACAGAAATATTATATTGCCAACTTTTTTAATATCGATGTAAAATTAATTAAAAAATTATAAATTTAATAATTGTATTACGTATTTTTTAAATAAATAATATTATTTACTTCAATTCTCTGTTAAATGTCCAAAACTCCTATATATGTTAAATGGAGGATTAATTAATTAACAATAAATTTTATTATTTCTTTCATTATTGAGTATTTTATTCATTGTCAATATTTTATAATAATTGTTATGTTTACATATATTATATGCATCGGACTTTTAATATTATTTATAATTTTGATAATTTACAACTACTACTTTTTTAAGTCAAATTTTAATTTTGGAAAATTAAAGTCAAATATAAATTTGGAAGTGGTTACGATTTCGTCTAAGGATCATTCTAGCAAGCAAGGAACTTTTACATATGCTATTCCTATAAGTGATAATAAATGGATCATTTCTGGAAGTGATTCACATTTATCATAAAATAAAGATTTCATTTTGATTAAATTTTGAATTGTTCTACATTTAAATATATTATATAGTTTTTGATTAATTTAAATAAAAGTTTATTTTGGAGAAAAAATTACATAATCAAATATATTATTTCATCTAAATTTGATTTGGTTGTTTTAATATGTAAATTGAATTTCGAAATCCTTATTTAAGTTTAGGCATATTTGAAAAATTTATTAATTATAAGAACTTAAATGGATAAACGTTTGAAGCAAAGTTTATCAACAATCGATCAAGAAATTTATAATTTGTGTCAACAAGAAAAACGTAGACAAATTCAAGGTCTAGAGATGATCGCTTCTGAAAATATGACTTCAAGAGCTGTTTTGGAAGCACTGAGTTCTTCATTCCATAACAAGTATTCAGAAGGAGAAGTCGGTGCTCGGTAAATCTTAAGAGATTTTTATTTGTATTTAGACTTTTTATATTGAATTCAAATTCATATTAGATATTTTGTTATTAAACTATTTCGAAAAATTAAATATGGAGTCACTAAATTGATTTCATGTATTTACTTTTTTATTTGTTAAAAAAATTAATTGTTTTTAAAATATTTGCATTTTGTACATAATGTAGATATCTATGTAACAATTGACCAAAGTTAAAAGAACTTTCTCGGGAGATGAATTCCATTGTTATTCTTGTTATTAAATTTAGTTTCATCTGCATTTAAATATCGCCAATTTAAATACTTTTCACCTAATGTTCTTAGTGATTGCTGGTTCTGTTTTTGATGTGTTCACTGAGTTGAGGAAGGAAGGTTCTATTTGTTTCAACTATATTTTGGGAAATTTAAGTTTATAAACAATTTGTAATGATTAAACTTGTCCAAACCTGTAATTTATCATTCGTGGGTAAATGCGATAAAACTGGGCACAAGCAACGATAAAATATACAATCCTATACATGATTTTTGAAACAATTTTTTTATTAATCTAAGGAAGTTATTATGATATTAATATTATTGATTTTTTATTATTATTGATATTTTTAAATATATATTGAGTATTATTATTATTACTTGGTAGTTATTATTACTTGTATTTATTGTAATTTGTCTTTACTAATATCGTGGTGATATTTAAGTTACTGATTTAAATTTAACTAACCTACTGAAAACTGTTTACAATCTTCCATAAATAAAGTTCCTGGTTATTAAAACTAAACAAAAACAGTTTATTAAACGAGAGTGAATTCGAATGCTATTAAGTTTAAAGTAGAATTACCCTTAACTTTGATACGTCCAATACGAGGAAGTTCCCTTTTGTATTGAATTTTAAATGAGTAATATGATCAAGAAAAGCAATATATTGTCGGATTTAGTTAATTATAAGTCGACTTGCTCTCTGAGTCATCATGTTCTCACTTTACGAAGGAAATTAACAGAACCCAACGCAAGAAACTTATTTGTAAACACAGTCGTCAATACCATATCTTTTTATTTGCACGCTTGCGACTGGAGTAGATCACTCCTTGTACTCATGTTAATTTGATTTGGTTAATATTAGGTTTCACTCGCTTTCATTATCACTGCTGCAATTCAAATATAAATACACTGATCAATTTCAACTCACTTTTCCTTTTTTTATACTGTTTTTAGTCAACAAACTAATATGAAATCTTAACCAAATAATTATATTGATTTTATGAGAGAATCGATTTTAATATGTATGAGTAATTAATTTTTATTTATTGAATATATTTTATTAGTATATTTGTATAATTCCCCTCATTTGCATTTTTTAAATTTGGACAAAATATATACTATGAGGAATGTGCATCAAGGTCGCATTATATAATATGTCAATGTCATTACATAATCTTCATTTTTGTTTTAACGGAGTGAACGACATTTTGAATTTCCGCCGTTCTCAATTGTTGTTTAAATGACCAGATTTCTGTCAAACACCATCAATTTTAGGCTAATTTTAGTGGAAATAAGCCAATTTTAGTGCCAGGTTTGTTTATTATGGAATAGAAATAAATGTCATTTTTGCATAATTGAGAAATTACATTTCTTGTCAAATCTTATTCACAATATTTGAATGCAAATCATCAAAGGATCTCTGTCAAGCTGTCGGTAAAAACAATTGATAATTACATGTGAAAATAAGCAAATCATATTTCTCATGAACTTGTGAACATGTTACAATAGATCTAATCGTCATTTACGATTCAAATTCATAAGCCTCCTATTAATATTGAAATAAATCTCATTGTCCATTGATTTGCCTGTTAAACAATCATTCCTCTTATGTGTACTATCATTGTTAAAAATGCAATCAGGTCGAAACATAAATAAAACTAAAAAATTAGTCCAATAACTGATAAGAAATAAAATAAAACCTTTATTAAATCAATGTTAACCTTATGAGATGTAATTTTATTTTTGGAAATCAAAAAGTTTAGCACTAATGGATAGGATTGAATTGTGAATGTTTTATTGTCTCTAACCTCTTAAATAACATTTAATAGTATGATGTGAGCCCGTCAGATATAGGTCAAACCCCCCTAGAAAACTATTAAGCTAAATTTTTTTTTTAAAGTAGGTCAAGGTCATTCTAAGATGGAAAATGTTGGTCAAGGTCATTTTAAGATCAAAAATGTAGGTCAATGTCATTATAAGGTCAAGGTTATTTTAAGAGGTTCCAAGTCAGTGTTTCGCGAGAATGTTAGAAGTGTTTCATAGTATATGATTTTATAATGATTACTTTTTTAATGTTTTTTTTGTAATCTGTATAAATAAAAACAATTTTCATAAACATTTTATTGTTAAATTAGAATTTTTAATAATTTTGGTTCTCTACAAATTTTTCTTGTAATCAAAAGTGATCCATAACTTCAAAAAGATTAACTGTCAACTGTTGTGCTTTGAATGCTTTTAAAAAGTTTCGGTGTAAATTGTGGATGTGGATTATTATTGTTGTTTTGAAATCTAATAAATATTTAATTTATAAATTATTTATTAAAATTATAAAAAACATTTTAGAAATTTTTAAATATTTTTATTAAATTAATAAAATTATTGCCCTGTTTTTTTATAAATTGAAAGTTTATCTTTTATTTCCTTCCATGATCACATATGCCTTTTATTGATATAATTTATTTTGATTGCTGTTCTAATTTGGCTAGGAATTATACATGTTTTGAACTTTAACATTACTAAAAAGTTTATTTAACATAATTGTATGGCGAATATTGTTGAGCATGACTGATTGCCATCAATTATATATTGTTTGGTATGACCCGTACCGATTTCATGTCAATTATCGTGCGTAAACTGAATTGTAATATAATGAAAATAGTTTTATTGATCAGTGCCCATCTTATTTTTCTCTCATTTTGTATAAATAACATTTAAATTGTTTTAATCGGCGATAATTGTTAATGATATCACAGCAGAACGAATACATTTGTTTATTGACATAACACATTCTTAGTACATTTATTTATTAATTGAATAATTTACAGTTGTCTGATTTGAGATTCGAGGATCAATCAAGTTCACTGATTAGATCCTTTTAAAGCATTTTTCATTTAATAAACTTTTATTTTCATTTCCCCACTAATTCGAATTTGTAAGATTGTGAATTTATCTCTAGATTACTTCATAAATCCGTTTTTAATGAGTTTGTACTACTTCGTAAATTGAAGAACATAATGGCATTTTAACTTGACTCCTTAACTAAGAAAATCTTATTTTTAATATAAATAATACATTTGTTTGGGTTAGAAATAGTTAAGGTGAAGACAGAATTATATTAAATTTAAAAATTTAACGCAAAAATTAAAATCAAGTTCAAAAATTATTTTAAAGGGACCGTCCATAAATGACGTCACGCGATTTTGGCCGATTTTTTACCTCCACGAAAACATGACATCACAAATCTTTGGTTTCATCTAAAAATTCCCGGGAAAGCTGAAATTTAAGTGGAACTTTTAATTAAAGTTGTTCTTTTTGATGTGACGTCACAGTACAAACCCCACGTTACAAATGTGTGACCCCCTTCCCTCTAAGTCCGTGACATCATTTATGGGCGGCTTCAAACTAAAAAATTAATATTGTTGCGAAAAAATATATGGGCTGGTGATTCAATTAGCTTATGATGATTCAATTACAAAGGGATAAGGGTAGAATCAAACAAATTCAATTGTACTGTTTAAATTAACAGGTTGTTAATTGTTATGTTAACAAAAGTTATTGCGTCGAATTTATCATTCGAATCGAGAGCACTTGAAGTTGTATCCTGCCAAACAATAATTCTAAACTCAATTAATTTACGAAGTTTTATAACATAAACGCGTTTCAGACAAAATACAGAAATATTGATTTTTAATTCAAGTGTAAAATTTAAGCCTCAATTTTATTTTACAATACATCTGTTTCAACTGAGTAAGAGCCATTATAAAACGAGTTGGCGAGTTAATTCAACTTGATAAGAAAAAGAATAACTGAAAATAATGAACATTTAATGAAATTTATATATTTATTATTTGATAACTTTAATTTTTTAGAAATACATGTGAAAATTTTAGGATCTATTGCTAAAAATGTAAAATTAATTTTAAACTAAAATTTATAATTATAATATGGTATTATATAGAGTTATTCAACAGAACATTTCCAAATTTTAAAAGTTTGTATACATTTTTCACTAGATGTTGTATTTGTGATAAATATATTTTTCTTCTTTCAAACAAATTACGTCTCCACGCAGGTAAGTGTGTATGTCCAATAATATAGGTTTTGTTGGGGTTGTCTGTGAAATTAAGTATTATCAATTGATCTGACTTCAAAGGCAATCTTCTGTAATGAGTTCCAAACAATATAAATTTTATTGATTAATATAAATTATCACCAATTTACAGCGACAAAAATATATATCTGTTACGACGACAATTTGAGTGCTTATTACAACCCTTTTGGAAAAATAACACGTTTACAATACATTTTGGAATCAAGTAGTCAACATTTTAGAATTACAACCCCTAACCCTAACCCTAACCCTAAACTTGACTACCGTTTCTGGTTTAAATAATCGGTAAATATGATTAGTTGCTTTCTTAGTTCTGACTTAAATTTATTCATTAACTTGAGTTTCGTTGTAATTCTGTTTCTACTTTTCTTTACAATTTCTGTTTTCTTTTTACTTTACAAAGTAGCAGCAATAGTCGTTTAAACATTATACATAATGGATTAATGATTTTTTTTTAAATGATTCTATTATCTTTTTTATATACTATGTATGGTAAGTAAATAAGCCGCATGTTTCATGTTCCCAATTTTTCCTATTTGATAATTTTAATTATTTATGCATGTTTTTTCTATATTTTACAACCAATATTGTGTACTACTACATATAGTTTTGAAATTAAATTTAGCCGATATGCTTATCAATTATTTAAATTTCTTCTGAAAATAAAGGATATCTGTTTTTGGATGAATGTCCCCCCCAGGTGGTGCTTATGAAAAAGGACAAGGAAGGATCAAAAGTTGCTTATTTTAAGGGACGTCTTAATGGGTGGTCATTAATGGCACTTAATGATAATTACTTTAATTTATATACCTTTTCCCGCACATTTGGTTTGGTCCATTTCAATAATTTCACTATCTCTGACTGCTGTCAAGATACATACTATTTTGAAGATATCTCTCGGGTTCATCCTTGATCCATTTTCCTTATCTCAAACAAGCTATCGAGATGTCAAATTAATTTAGATTTTGTTTTCCATTCTTCGATTTGCACCTTTTAACTAACAATGAACTTATCTCCTTTTATTATTTGATTGTTTTTTTAAACAAAGTTTATGTTTCCTCTACTTCATATCAGATAGTGCTTTCATATTAATCCTCAACAAATCTGGTATCAAATCATTTGTAGTACAAAAATATTTTGTTTAATTTACTAAAAATAAATTTTATTTTCAATTTTTATAGTAATTAATATATTATATTAAAACTCGAATAAATAATCTGAGAAAATTCTGTCCGCTAATTTGTTTTTTAAAATTTTGATTTGATCATGTTCCGCGTTCCAATAAAAAACATCTGGTCACTTTAAGTTAATGGTCTATTGCTTTTAATGTTATTATTATTTACTCCTATCAACTTATTATTGTGATAACTTTTCTATCAGATATTTCTGATAGAATAATATTTCCTCAGATATTATGGTGGCAATGAAGTTGTCGATGTAATGGAATCATTATGCAAAACACGATGTCTCAAAGCATTTAAGTTAGACCCGGAATTATGGGGAGTCAATGTTCAACCATATAGTGGATCTCCAGCTAATTTTGCTGTGTATACTGGTATTATTGGACCCCATGGTCGAATAATGGGTCTTGATTTACCTGATGGAGGTCATCTCACTCACGGATTTCGTTCTGCGGCAAGAAAAGTTTCGGCTACATCTCTCTTTTTTGAGTCTATGCCTTACAAAGTCAACCCAGAAACCGGTTTAATAGATTACGATCAATTAGCTAGAACTTCACAATTATTTCGACCGCAAATTGTAATCGCTGGTATCAGCTGTTATGCTCGTAACCTCGACTACGCCCGTTTTAGAGAGATAGCTAATAATTGCAATGCATTGTTGATGGCTGACATGGCTCACATCAGTGGTTTAGTTGCGGCTGGTGTGGTGCCGAGTCCATTTGAATATTCGGATATCGTAACGACTACGACACATAAAACATTGCGTGGTCCTCGAGCTGGAATTATATTCTACAGAAAAGGATTAAGAAAGGTATTTATTTTATTTCCATTCTCGATTCACATAATTTGTATTTGTTGACTATAATTGAATTACTGTGAAACCTCTCTAATGTCGCACATATTCCTGCTAATTTTATCTATCTTAAATATACTTTTAACAAGCCTAATATTAAAAAATGAGTATCCAATCACGAGGGCCCCGTTTGCCGACTTTATTCGTTTTCCTCGTCCATAGAAATTTGAAATCGATAATTTTTGTTAGTTTTTTCGAATATTTTATCCAAGGTTTTGCGTATTTCGAATTATATCGCCAATTACACCTTATTACTGTCCACTTCTCTTTCACTTGCTCACATTCACGGCTTCACAAAAAAGATAATACAGAATATATTATTTTCTTCTGTTATTTCATCCCTTTTATCATAAAGCGTATCATTTAACTAATTACCTATTATTATATCATTGCTTATTTTCGAAATCTTTGAAAAACATCAAAATATTGTAATCGCTGCATCTGAAAAATATTATTTTCATCATTCGCAAGTAGTGCTGATAGTGTTGAACCCATGCGGTTAATGATTTCACATGTTGAAATGATAAATGTGTAAATTGGATGTCACTTCGGGTCAAATAATAAATCAACAACAGCATTATTTCATTTGATCCCGCATAGGGTTTATTCTATTGAAACATTTTCATATTCCGATTTTCTTCAGTTTTCATAATTGTGGCAAATTTTACCAGTTTTCTTTTGGCTTTCGCAGTCCATATCAATTTTTTAAAGCAATTTAAATAAAAATAATTTTATTCTTATAAGAATCATAAATTAATTTAATTTTAAATCGAAGAAATAAATTGAAATATTAATTAAATCAATAATATATAATATTTACCTGCCAACATTGTCAACTGTATAATCTCACTTCCCAGAATCGCAAGTCCCGGAATTCTACACCCTAGAAATGGAACGTTCTGGGATTCAGCTCTAATATTTTAAACAGTGGCCAACATCCTTCCAGAGTTAGTAAAAAGTGTAAATTCGATTGATAGAACCTCTGTCGAATTCAATTTCGTATGTGCCTTTATTTAAGCTGTGGAATACAATTTACATCTCTAATAGTTCATTTTTACAAGTTGTGCAACTAAATATTTAAAGGTTTGATAATCTTTTGCATTAAAGATCTCAAATTCCATTTCGAAGTTGTTCAGAATCTTGACTTTCTTTCATTAAATTTTTTACCATTGGAAATGTATAAAAATGTACGAAATAAAATTTAAAATTACAAATTGTTAAAAATTAGAAGTTTTGTCGTTGAAATAAAATTGATTTTGTTGGAATTCAATTATTTTAATTAAAAATCAGGAGCCAGATTGAGTAAAATTATCCATTTCCCAACACTGTTTATCCTCAGATGCTTCTAAAATCGGTGTAATATAGCTTTAAAAACTCAAAAAAATAGAATAGAATATCTAAAGAATAATTTAGAAAAATAAAAGCAATTGTAAAAATGGAAAAGGTTATTTTCTAATAATGATTATTCCGTATGTTGTACTTTATTGAAATTATAATTGCTACTAAAAAATCCATTCATTGATCACCGACTCCAGGATTCACGGTTGCTAAAATATATTTTTCACAGGTTACCGCAAGTGGGGATAAAATAATGTATGACTTGGAAAAGAAAATCAATGAGGCCGTATTTCCTGGATTGCAAGGGGGTCCACATAACAATACATTGGCTGCTATTGCCGTTGCCATGAAATTGGCTACGGAACCCGAATTCGTAGAATACCAGAAACAGGTACTCGAGAACTGTCAACAGTTCTGCAAATCAATGCAGGAATATGGATATGAGGTGATTTTATGTGTTTTAATTTGTTGGAAAGTGCCCTCGCTTTAAATTTAGTTATAAATTTTACAATGAAAATTTTTATATACTTGAATAGGCATTTTAGGAATTTATAAATGAATTGAGTAAGTCTATAATAATAAAGTTTTCTAACATTTTTTTCCAAAATCACAATTCCAATATTGATTTTTAGAAATTAACCCCGAAAAACTTCTTTCATCAGTATATTGTAAATAATTTTCCCACTTGGTATTTATCTATTTAAATGTTATTTCTCTCCGGAATATCTATAATTCGGTGTGTGAGGAATCATAATTTTACAAAACTAAAAATAAAATTTAAATTTTTAAATGTAAAAATTTCAAAAAGAATATTCACAAAAAAAATCAATGAAATCTTATTTCAAAAAAATTAAAGAATTTTCAAAAATATTAATTTTGGAATTATCGATTTGTACAATTTTAAAATTTATTGGCTGAATTTAAATCTCAAATATGAAATGTTTCTTAAATAATACTGTAAGTAATTATTGATTCAATTTTTATGTATAAATATTATCGAAACCAATCCTATGATTGGGATATTTTATCATCTATTTCATATTTAAGTAGAAAAATCTTTTCATTATTTAAAAGAATTCTTTGCTTAACCCTTTCGTGCCCAGTGGGAATACCTTTTCCCGATATTTACTACTACTGCTATCTAGTTTTTTTTTCACATAAAAAAATTAATTAAACAAAAAATATTTTGTGCATATAAAATATATATTAATACACAGTGGTGTTGTGCTAATTTTATTATTATTTATTATTATTATTATTATTATTATCAAATTTTTTGTAGGTCCTTATTCCTCAATATTTTACTTATATAAAAATTTAGCCGTAATCTATCCTTATTTTACAGTTTTCGATAAAGT
The DNA here is from genome assembly GCA_022537955.1 of Schmidtea mediterranea. Lineage (NCBI taxonomy): Eukaryota > Metazoa > Platyhelminthes > Tricladida > Dugesiidae > Schmidtea > Schmidtea mediterranea. The sequence goes on from CM039682.1 coordinate 2,191,475, forward strand.
ATTTTCATTGAGTCGGAAAATTTTAGCAGCGTACCGCCCTTATTTTACAGTTTTATACGGATATTATACTAACAATTGAACAACATTCCACTTTTACTTTACTATTTTTGATAAGTATTTTATTTGATTCGGAAAATTTGAGCAGCGTTCCGCCCTTATTTTATAGTTTCATGATAAATGTCTTAATTATTTACGAAAATTTGCGCAGCGTTCCGCCCATATTTTCCGTCTCAACTTAAATAATTTATTTACTTCTTATATATTATTTAAGACATTCCTTTTCATGATTTTAGTCGTTCGGATTAATCTTTTTCCTATGGCTATTCATTTTAACTGTTGCAACGATTTCGCTATTTTCCCCGTTACTCATTCCCTCTCTTGACCTTATGATCAGTGATGTTGTGCTAATTTTTTTTTACCGGAACGCGTATATATAGTTATATAGACAGGGCCAATCCTGGGTAGGCGGCCGCTCTGCGCGGTTTCATGTCCAAAATTTAACGACGGGGGAGATTTCCTCCAATTTTCGCCCGTCGCCAGGATCGGCCCAGTATATAGCATAAAAAGGAAAGGAAACGAAAATCATTACGAAACCCATTTTGTATATATATATATATATATATATATATATATATATACGTGTATGTGTGTGCATGAGATTTTTATCATGTCATTTTAAAACTGTTATTTTATAAAATAAATTGATTTTGACTGATTTTTTAATATTTTTCATTACCATTTTTTATTAATATGGTAAATTATGGTCTAAGCATTACCTTATAAAAAGTCTAATTTAGGTTGTAACAGGAGGCAGTGACAATCATATTTGTCATGTCAATTTTCGGAAATTAAGTTTAGAAGGTGCAAAGGTGGAGAAGTTGATGGAAGATGTGCAAATTGTTATCAATAAAAATACTTGTCCAGGAGACAAAAATGCGTTAAGGTGAGACTGCTTAAAATTTAATGAAATTGCAAAAAAGCTTTTGCTAATTTGTAATAGTCTGATTGGGATATTTCTAAGATAATTGATTGACATGCTATTAATTAGAAGGACCCATTATACTAAAGCAAAATAATTTCAAGTAAAAAATTCGAGGAGCTAAAAAACTACCTTTGTAAAATTTAGGGAAACATAATTTCGAATAAGTAAACAATGATAAACTCAAAATTAAATATTAAGAACAAAATAATTTTATTCTTTTTATTTTGCGTAAATTTTTGTTAAATAGGAAAATTGTAGAAAAATCATTATTAATAATACATATTATCCGACTTAAATTTAATACTTGAATATTATTATAATTGTTGGGGTTAACAAAATTCACAAAAGTAAAATGGAAAATCAATAAAAATTTTAAAATAGATATTTATCGGGGGAAATGGGTATGGGGGATGCCAAATGATGAGACGAATCCAAAAATAATAAAATTAAATCGATTGGGGTTCCCCAGAAGGAAATATTTAATAAAAATAGAAATTAATTGGATAATGGGAAGTCCGAGCCAACAGAAAATCCGGAACGTCAACAAATTTTCTAATTACGGAAGACGAAATTAGTTGACGAAGGAAACCCCGGGAGCCCAGAAATAACTAATTTGGTTTTGGGAGATGTCAAAAATTCCAAAACCAATTTAGTTTGCGAGTATAAAAGGAAAAAAAGGCAGTTCAACAAAATTGCCAGTTGGTCGAAGAGAATATTTCATAAAGCGGAGCAAATGAGGTAATAAGCTTAAAGATAAATCAATCAGCCTTTGGAAGACGTATCCCTACGCATTGAAATATTGTGAAATTGTGTAGAGTATTGTGAATTGAATTGTTATTTGTGAAAGTTGTGAATAAAGTTGTGATATATAAATTGGAAATAAATCTTATTGTGTTGGGTTAATTGATCTTTCATTAAAGAAGGACACCAAGGAGTCAAACTTAAGCACCGACTTTCTATATAAAACCCCAACATAATGCTAGAGCATAGGTAGGTCAGATTGATGGATGGAAGAAATTACATGTTATTGATTCCTAAATATGACATTTTATAAAGAGTATTACTGTAATCACTGGCTAAAACTAAAAAAGTTAATTTTACAAAGAAATCGAAATCGTCCTGTGTGTTCGTAAATCCATTAATTATTTGATGCAAATCATATACGATTGCCTAATTTTTACCACAATGTAATATCTGGGAACAATCACTACGATTTCTCACATATGGCGTAATACATCCTAGAATTTTTAGATGATCATTGCGCAACATCATTACAGCGAGGATAAGGTTTTTTCTTATCCCATCTTAACGTTGATCTTTTTAATGGATATTCTTTATTTTTAATTTGAATAATTTTCTTAGATTATATATGTTTCAGAAAAAACCAGTAAAATTGATTCCATATCTTTAAACCTTTAAAAAAGGCCATATGAAAGAATTCAAAAAAACAAATTTAATTTGTTTATATATTTATGTAGATTTGATTACATAAAATTAAAGAGTAATAAAATTCTTTGAGTAAAAATAACAAATTAAAAATAGTAAGTGAGGAAAACAAAACTCTATTTGCGTGGTCTTCATTGGATGCCATACTCGTCTGTTTGCGAATGACTTACTCAAATGCATCAAAATTACTCAAAGTACTTTGTACTTTATTACCGCGTTTCAATAGTAAGGTTTCTCTGTAGTATTTTCAATAAGATAATGATTTTCTCACGTTCATTGGATATATCACTGGATTTAACAACGAATTCGGATATTAGTCGTTGTGATTCAGTTTTTTTATAGCTCTTGGTAACTCTTTGTATACAGTCATTCAAAACTCCAGGAAATGAAAATATTAAAATTTGAAATGTTTTAACCTTGCTAAATCAAATAAAATCGTGTAAAAAACATAAAATTGTATGTGTTGCTTATAACTTATATAAATGGACTAATGATATTTTAATATTTATCCATTTTCTTTTAATTATATCTTTTATTTATACTCCCCTATTTTGTCTATTTGATCATTTTAATTATGTATGCATGGTTTTTCTCTATTTTTCAACCAATATTGTGTAATAATACATAATTTTGAAATTAAATTTAGTCGATATGCTTATCAATTATTTAAATTTCTTCTGAAAATAAAGGATATCTGTTTTTGGATGAATGTCCCCCCCAGGTGGTGCTTATGAAAAAGGACAAGGAAGGATCAAAAGTTGCTTATTTTAAGGGACGTCTTAATGGATGGTCATTAATGGCACTTAATGATAATTACTTTAATTTATATACCTTTTCCCGCACATTTGGTTTGGTCCATTTCAATAATTTCACTATCTCTGTCTGCTGTCAAGATACATTCTATTTTGAAGATATCTCTCGGGTTCATCCTTGATCCATTTTCCTTATCTCAAACAAGCTATCTAGATGTCAAATTAATAAAAGACATATTATTTTATAACTTAATCTTGCTAGCACCTAAATAAAAAGAATGTTTCTGGAGTCAGATTCAGTAAAATACTGTGTTAGATGTTACTGTAATCCAAATCTAACGAACCTAACATATACATATTAAATTATCCATAGTAATAAAATCGTTTTGTCTGAGATATGGCCGAGATAATATTGAATTCCACAATGAACCAATACTAAGATAAATACCTGATAATAAATTACGTGAATTTATGCAAGAAGATTTTAATTTCCCCGCTTTGCCAAGTAATGAGGAATCACGATTTCAAATTCGGAAATAAGATGATAAAATAAAATAGATCGCCAAAATTGGTTTAGCGGGTTTTTATGGCTAGAATATTTTATTTGTTGATTCTTTCCTTTTTACGTTAAATATATGTTATAAAGTCAAAGCAGTTTAAAAAAAGTCAATCATTTCTCTATGAGTTTATTTTTGTTGATGAAAAATAAATCATTGATAAAATAATTTTTAATTCGAAAAAAATTTTTGAAAAATAATATTATTCTAATTAAATATTGTCTAATAATGTAATCAGGATAAATTACATCATTTTGTAATTAAATACCACACTTACCTTATATTGGTAATTAGTGAACACGATATTTATATTTATATTTACAATTATTAGGATTTTAAAATTTAAATTGATAGATAATTTTTAATATTTTTATAATATGTTCAAATCTATAATTTAATATGCAACTGGTTTTTTGTTTTTACCTGATGATAGTAATAAGATATTTTATGCATCATTCGATAGAGAAAAGTTAATTTCTGTTTATTTTCAAAATTAAAATTAATTAAAAAATATTTGACAATGAATCAGTAAAGATATCGATGTTTTTTGATATTCATGAATTTTCGCCGCAGCCATTTCTGATTATTTTATAATATTAGAAAAAATTAATTAATTTTATATTTTTATTGATTATATAAATATTTATTTATTATTATAATCAATTCAAGATTAAGTAAATGAATATATAGATCATTTTTATTTTTAAACTAGCTTATAGGTTGCGCGTTGCTGCTATCTCAAAAGAAAGGAAATTCAAGGACAAAAAAAATTTCAATTTAGTAAAATAATGATTATACTAAATATTTTTAATTTTTAACCTGTTAATCAGTGGTTCTTAATCTTTTGGTAATGAAGGAACCGTTTTGATGTCTCAACGTTTTTGGTGTAACACCGAGGGTCCTTTGAACTAAGTACCGAAGTACGAAGGTGCAAGATTTGCACGAAGCGCAATACCTTCCTAAAAGCTAAGGTTGGTGTTGCCGAGAGTGAAAATGCCCCCTACTGCTAGATTTTTTTTGTAAAAGTACCCGTGAAATTGCTATAGTAAAACATTTCAATGTAAAAATGAAACTAAATTGAATTCAAAATAGCATATATTTCTGAATATCTAAATTTGGCACAACACTTCACCTTATTTCACGGAACACCGGTTAATAACTATTGATGTAAATAAATGTACATAAATGAATAAATATTTAATTTATTTGATTTTCAAAATTTAGTATACAAAATTTTTCAGTTAAATTAAAATATATATTCAAATTTAACTAAATTACTGCATTTTTGTCAGTAGTATGTAACATAATAATAATTTTTAACTGTAGCGGCTCTAGTGGACGATATTTAATAGATATTTATACCTAAAACCTTGGCAATAGTGTACTCAATGTCTTCTTTAAGTTTCATTTAGGACAAATAAACACACGTACATATATATATATAGATATAGATAATCAATTGTGCTTCTGTAAAAAGTAAGGCTGTAAGAATAAAATCTGCCATTAAAGAATTATTTTAGTTTGACATTTAGAAGGTCACGTTGTTTTAATTCCAGACCAAGTGGGATTAGATTAGGCACCCCAGCATTGACCAGTAGGGGTTTAAAGCCTAAGGATATTGTAGAAGTGGCTGAGTTTTTACACCGAGGAATTAATCTGGCTATTAGTGCGCAAGCTCTACAGAAAAAGAACACAATGGATGAATTTAAAGTTGAAAGTTTTTATTGAGTCGGTTTTCATATTTTCCTAGGAAATACTGAAGGGCAGAGAGGAAATTAGCCAACCGATGGCAGCATTGAAAAATGATGTCATCAAGTTTGCTGAACGATTCGATATTCCGGGAATCGATGAATTTTAGAGAAAAATTTATAAATTACCCATGGCTTCGATTTTTATTGATTAGCGCTTGAAATTGACGTATTATATTTGTGTTTTTAATAATAAATTTTTCGTATTTCAATTTTGTTTTCTAAATATGTTTTTCCCCATTTATCTCTAATATCGATATAATTTCAATCAATAACAATATTTTATAATTCTTTTTCATTTAATAATGAAATCGCACAATTTTTATTCAAATATTGATTATTTATATAATCGATTACGTAGGTAATTTATACCTGTCCATTCATGTTGGTCGTGTCGAAAGATTTTCTAGTAATAATTCCCAAATAGTTATCCAATAAACACAGCTTAACGCCTATGCGTTCTGCAAAATTGATTATATTTCTTTTTATTCTTATCTCGCGCTTCAACTCCATTTTCCAGATGTGGCTCGCTATAACCAAAATGTGAAGTACTCACATTTATCTCAGTACTTTATGACACTAATTGTAACTTATTTGCGCATCGATGGTTTTGGGTCTTGTCTGAAACAGTTTTACAATTCTTGTAAGCAGGCTTTGCAAAGTGTTGGAATGTGACAATGTCGATGTTAAGGTTGATGCAGTATTTGAGGTTTTAAGATATGTGTTAAGGAGGGATATTTGTTATCTGTATATATCCTCGAATATTACTTTTTGCATTTGTTTGTGTATATTGTCTATTTATATTGTGTCGGAAAATTTGTGTTTTGTAGATTCTCGAAAAATGACTTTCGATTTATAAGTTACGTAGAAAAGTTGCATAATGATAATAATTTATAAGGTTCACTTATAGTGCATGCCGTAATTATCCGAATATAAGACGCTTTTTTTTCATCACTTTTGGGGATGATAATCGTGGTGCGTCTTATACATGGGTATAACAGGAAATATTTTTTCCTACTCAGAAAATTTTCTGATAAACCGGTATGGGCAAGGGAAATAAAGGCTTTAAATATTGAACCAGGATACATCTCCTTGACTAACTCTAAAGCCTTCAACCTAACTTCTACAGTGGATATTGAGGAACCTGAAAATCGCCTTTCATGAACATATTCAACTAATTTTTTCTCCACATCAGGAAAAAATAATTTCCTACCTCTGCCAGAGGCCTTTGTAGAGGATCTGCACTCTTTTAAAGTATTTTTATTTTTTCTCCAACGCCTTACATTAGCTTCATTGAATCCATATTCTCTAGATGCTCCTCTATTTCCGATACGTTCGGCTGCTTCAATTACCTTCAATTTGAAACCTGTCGTATAACTGCAGCGTTTTGAAGACATTATAGGGAAATAAAAATTTAAATTTGAATTTAGGTAACTGAAATTTTAATTTTAAACAAAAAATAAATTTAATGTAAGGTAATAATTATACATGCGTCTTATATTTGGGTTACTTATATTTTCTTGAATTCAGTCAATTTTTAATGATGCGTCTTATATTGGGTGCGTCTTATATTCGGATAATTACGGTAATATCAATAATAATAATGACTTTAATGTCATAAATGTATTGTTATCAGAAGGTTCTAACCCAACCCAAAAATGAAAATTTAAAATATTTCACCCAGATACCAAGGGCGTTGATTTGAATGCTCAACTTTGTGTTTGATGTCATTCGTCATTTAGAGAAACAATTTAATTTGTAAATGGTTTTATATTGATTGACTAATATTTATTATGGGGTTCGGGTCATTAAAGCTCCTTAAATTAATCACCAAGTAATCGTTAACGCGATATCACCATATATGATTTGCTAGGGTTGTTTAGAGTTGTGCAACAGGACATTGTATATGGAAATTAATCAAAATTGTAAGAAAATTGATAAAGATTAATAAACGACATATTGAGAAGGCAACAGGTATGTACGGATAGCAAATGAGTAAAATAATTTAAATATGGTATTATAAAAACAATCGGGACCCCACAAAATGATCTTTAATAAATATTAATTAATTTTAAAAAATATGAATAATTCATTAGTTATATAGAAAATACGAGCTATATGCAAACCCGAGGTATTTGTAAAACCATACAAGATTATAAGTTCGATTGTTTTGTGAAATCAGTAATCAAAATTAATGGCGAAAAACCAGCTAACCAATTATAGTAGTATAAAACAAAATTATTATTTTGTCGATACTTAATCTGATTAGTTTGTTGATTAAAAACAGTTATAAAAAATTGATTTACATAAATCATTATTTCAATCTTTCGTAAAACATCACAAAAACTTACTAATACTACATAAAAGATTACATAATATTGATGTATTAAAAATATTTATTTAAATGTTAGTTAATTAAATTGATATTATTTTTGAAATTTTGGAATATCTTTAAAGGCTTTTTTAAGAAATCTTAATACAATTGGAAAGTAAAAATATTAAAATTTATATATAATATTGCAAATGCCTGAAAATACAATTCAAAGATTTTGTTTGAATAATCAGTTTTATTCTATTTTTATTCAATTCTATTTCTATTCATGTTATACAGTAACTGCAAATTTCAGCGCACTTCGATGAGAAGTGTTCCTTTTATATTTGCTAAATTAGTCTCAAATGTTTGAGCTATTAATATTTTTATATTAATGGTATAAGAATTTGATACATGATTGTTGGATGTTTATTTATTGTAATTTTAAAAATTGAGAATCACAAACTGTTGAGTTATTCTGCCATCATATTGTATAAAATTTTTTTAAATGGATTTATGTCAAAAATTGCAATTTCGTTAATGGTAAAAGTTCAAATTAGGTTTTAATACTTTTATAAAAAATTTTTTTACTCTCATTTTTGATATTGATAGCATGAAGGTTATGCAAATGCATTGATCAACTGTAACTTATTAATGGCATATGTGAATGACAATTTTATTATTTAATGATTTAATTGATTCTGGAAAGCTTTAGGCAGTCGGCAACTTACCATTTAATTCGTCCTGAGTGTTTAATGAGCCTCTACTGTCTTGACTAAGCGTACATTATGACAATGATCACATTTTTGATATTCTAACTTTCACTGAATACAACTTGATCCCTTGCTAATTTAGGGCTTTCCCGTTATCATATTTCTCTCTTTCCATAAACCTATTCTTGTTTTCTTCGTGCCTGTCCGATGTAGAATACAAGCGGGCAAAGATTTTGACTACCCTTTTATAGTGAAAATAATATTTAGAATAAACGAATTATCGTTTTTTACAGTGTTTGATTTACGGCTTTCCTTCAAGTTATCATACAATGAAAAATAACTAATTAACCTACGTGCGATTTACCTTTAATAATCCTTCTCTTATTTATTCAAATTAATCTTTTACTGATAATGGTTATTTAAATACCTATTTCAATACCTACTTAGTTGAAAGGACCCTTGGTGTTACACCAAAAACGTTGAGACATCAAAACGGTTCCTTCATTACCAAAAGATTAAGAACCACTGATTAACAGGGTAAAAATTTAAAATATTTATTATAATCATTATTTTACTAAATTGAAATTTTTTTTGTCCTTGAATTTCCTTTCTTTTGAGATCGCAGCAACGCGCGACCTGTAAGCTAGTTTAAAATGTTGGGCTCAGAGCCACAATTTAAACAAAATAAAAGTAAAAATTAAAGTCAAAGAGCGGAAGTAATGGAAGGAATCCTGCACATAAACATGCACCGCACAAAGATACTAAAAATCAATAAATAACATAATAATTAAAACAAAATAAAAATATAACAAAAATTAAATAAAACAAATAATTAATTAAAATTCGAAAATGCCTACAGAAGCAAAAAGAAAACATAAAGAAATAAAATAAACTGCCAAAACCTTGAAAAATAAGGTTTAGAAAAAACATAGGCAGAAGTGGCGGCCAGAAAATAAATAAAAAGGGCTAAAAATAATATTACAAGAAAATAATGATAAAAATAAAAGTCAAATATAATATAAATTATGTAACAAAAAATAAAGAAAAATATACAAAAAATAATAAAAATAATTTTAAAATAATAAAATAATTAAAAAGCCCTAAAAATGGCGGAAAATCGCCTATTGGTCGCACATATGCACGAAAATACTATAAATACAGTGATGAATCTCATTATTTTTAATCTTATGCTTTATTGAAAATCAATTTTTATACTGAAGCCTTATATTCAACGAATTAAGTAAGGAACTTTTTAATTGTCATTTGGTGTAATTAACTTTTATTTTTATGACACGTTTTCATTTAAATTAAATTTTTTCGATGTTCACGTCTCATTTCATCACTAACTCTATATCTATATATGTATATCTATACGTTCGGACCCTACAAAATCATATATCGTTAATGTATAGAAATAGATGGTTCATGGGACCGACCGTGTGCCGGCTAGTGGGTGAAAACCCTTAGTTGAGCTCGTGGGTCATGCCTCGTGAACCCCTTGGCAGTTCGCAGTCGGTTCCGGCCTTGCGCACGGGACCGCTACGCAGGGCGCCATTGTATACTCGAGGCGGCTGTTGAAAATGTGGCCGGAGCGAGTTGTTTAAAATCACGGGAAGAGCGAACGACTTTAGTTAAAGGGGGAAATTAGGACAGATCGCGCTTCGATCAACACGAATTTTTCAATTATTCCGAAAAAAATGTGGAGATAAAAACCGGGCAGCAGGGATAGGACATAAGTCGATAATGACGAACAATTTTTTGTGAAAATCTCTATTAAATAAGTAAATCAAACGACAGTGGAAAAATTTATTGTAAATAACAAAAATGATAATTACTTTTCCAATAAATGCTCCCCAGAAGAGCAGCACGATTGACCATTCCGACTGTTGGCATCGAAATAAAGAGCCTAACGAGCGAAGTGTCGTTTTCAAAATCCACTATCGTCTTATAGCCAAGACATCCACCATGAACATAGATAGGAGATACGGTAGACGATATAGGGAATCCGCATATCCAGTAGGGTGAGCAGACGCGAATCATAATGCAAAAATCCAGAACAGCTGTACTTTCCATAAAACGCGTAAATCCATAGAATTCTGTTCACGGTCGGCCAAACCTTCACCACACTAAGAATTTTCAATAAATGCACTGATCCGTGTAAAATTCTTGTGGGCCTTGCGAATTGTTTTCATAAAATCGATAGATAGCTAACGTTAGCATAAGTTACTTGAGCTAAAGAATTTTTGAGTCGCTTGGATTTAATCGTTTCCAGCATCGGGACCCATCGCGAAAAGACGTAAGCTTACATGATACTAGTAATTCATTTTATATAAGTTAACATTAAAATTAATCTTAATTTGAAGTCCGTAACCTCATATTCGATGCCAATTTTAACCTTGAAAATTATAAATTATCATTAATTTTAATCTGGAAAACTGCAAATTAATATTCAATGTAACCTTGAAGATAATAAATTATCATTAATTTTAATCTAGAAAACTGTAAATTAATATTCAATGTAACCTTGAAGATAATAAATTATCATTAATTTTAATCTAGAAAACTGCAAATTAATATTCAATGTAACCTTGAAGATAATAAATTATCATTAATTTTAATCTAGAAAACTGTAAATTAATCTTCAACGTCAATTTCAACCCTGAAAATTATAGATTATCATTAATTTAAATCTGGAAAACCGTAAATTATTATTCAATGTCAATATAAATTCTGAACACTATAAATTATCCGTAATTTTAAGCTGGAAACCTGCGAATTATTATTCAACGTCCATACTAATCGTGGAAATTGTAAATTATCAGTAATGGTTGATATAAATCTGGAAGACTATAAATTATTATTAAATGATAATAGTAACCTGGGAAACCCTAATGTATTATTAAAGGATAGCACTAATCTTGAAAGCTGAATTGTTATTTAATGTCGATATCATCCCCGAAGACTATAATTTATCATTAAAGGTTAATATTAATGTTGAAACCCAAATCCTTACTCAAAATTTGGAACTTGCTCCACGCGATGCACCCGAGCGAAAGCTACCGTTGGACATTCGAAAATTCGTTTTGGAGAGAGGTACGGACGTGAGCTTCATTTAGTGATCGAAAACTAACTCGACCTCGTAAAATCTAATCTCCATCACTTAGCATGGAAAATTTTCGGGTTAATACAACTGTCAACAAGGATTTTTTGACGAAATTGATAATTATAGTGATAGTCGGGTTACGGATAGGAAAGTTAATGACAGTAATAAGGTTTTTGACGACAATTAAAGGAATGATTATAATAATAGCGCCAACCAGGAGTTTGAATGACTACCATGGCTATAATATCAATACTAGAGAAAGTAATACCTCTACCATTGGTTCCAACATGTCTAACATTCGCATAAGTAATTTTCCTCGTAACATAACCAACTTTATTACCCATCTATAAATATAGTCGGGGACATTAACCGATTAGGTCAGAGTATTCCGCCAAAGACGGAGTAAAATTTTAGGGGTTCTGTTTGCACCAATCTAGGGACGACTCCGTCGGTAATACGAGGGAAGACCCACCCAGACTACCGCCGACATACTTCCTTTATCGACATGACTCAAATTCTATAAAATAATTTTTATCTATTATTCTTGTTCAATTTTTTCCTTTTTCCCACTAGTATGAAGAATAATGATGATTCCACCAGTTCAACGAGAATTCCCCGCCTACCTCCTTCAATCGTGGCAATCCGCCACAAGTACGAGGATCTGAAAATCCAACACAGAGACCTTCAGACGAAACATGAAAGGGTAAAAGGGACCTGGGCTCCACCAGAAGTCGTCAGGGAGCTCAGGCAGAAAATCTCCCGACTTACCCAGGCGCGTGACGAACTAATCGTCGAGTCACGCGCCCAGCGTCTACTGATTCGCGAGCAATCGGTGGCGCTTCGACAAGCCTTTTCAGATACTGAACTCCGAGTTCGTGTTCCCGGAAACATACGAGCAGAGCAACTCGACATCATTCCGGCCCATCACATGCCCCACGTTGAAGATCTTTCTAATTCTGTAACTAGTGTTCCTACATCAAGCACAAATTTGACGCACTCACTACCTTCAGTGCCAGTGGAAGTCCGGGCGAACTCTGCCGCCCCTACGGCCCGCCATCGGCCGAATCGAAATAAGCGGCGTCGGGATCGACGCCGACAATAAGAAGCACGTCTCCGAGAAGCTCGGTCAGCGGAGGGGGTGTAACAAATAGACGATTTGCCACCCCCGTACCAAGAGTTTGAGACCCCGGGACTCGACCCGGACATCTGCTATGCCCCGCGGATTATGTTCTCCTCCCCCCAGAATCGATCCACATTAACTTAGTGGACGAGGAGAACGAACCGCCTCAACTGATTCGGTCTCTAAATAATCTCGAATTGAACCTTGAAGAAATCGCCATTCTCACCGGGGAAGTTCCCAATATCGGCCCCCGAGGCGAAATGCAGGGCCGTCTTCACGAAGAGACGAAGATCTTCAAGGAGATCCCCCGCCATATCGACCACCAAAGAGGAGATGCCTCCCAACCGATATGGAAGCAGAGGAAAATTAAGGCATCCATTCGATTATCCTAGCCTTTCACATTATTTTTATCATACTGGGTGATCCAACCTTTGTTATAATTAATATAGTGTTATTTTTATGTCTCTTGATATTTCGTTTTATTCAAATTGTTTTGATTCTGTTTTAGTTAACATTGTTAACGATTTCTTTCTTGGTTTCATCGCTCGAAAAACGGAGTATTGGGGCGAGGGAGACTACATTGCGCTTGCTGATACGAGGGTAATGATTTTAAGGTTTTCCTCCACGAAATTAAGCGAAAATACGGAATTTAAAAATGGGTCTATGAATAGGAGCGTAAGTCCTTCTAACGGCAGCTATAATCCGGGAAAGACGAAGGTCCTTCGAAGAGTAGTGCTAGTAATGGCGCTCACCTGTTCGAACGGCATTCGGCTACTGTTCACAGTTCCAACGTGGCTCCGGTCGCGGGTGTACAATAGTAATTAAAATCATGTGACGTACGGAGTAGTTACCCCTAGTGGCGGAAACTGAAGGTACAGTATTGGGATGACTCAATGGTCTTGTGCTTTTAACACTCGCCTACGTCCAACAAAAAATAAAAATGATCTATATATTCATTTGCTTAATCTTGAATTGATTATAATAATAAATAAATATAAATATTTATATAATCAATAAAAATATAAAATTAATTAATTTTTTCTAGTATTATAAAATAATCACTTAAGAAATGACTGCGGCGAAAATTCATGAATATCAAAAAGCATCGATATCTTTACTGATTCATTGTCAAATATTTTTTAATTAATTTTAATTTGAAAATGAACAGAAATCATAACTTTAACATGTTATCTAAAAATTAACTTTTCTCTATCGAATGATCGATAAAATATCTTATAACTATCATCAGGTAGAAACAAAAAACCAGCTGCATACCTATTGTTTTCTTTTTTACTCAACTAGGGCTTTTCTTAATTAATTAACTATTTCCTGTTTTTACATATTACATTTGTTATGGTTGTACTAAATTTTTCGATGAAATTGAAAATCGATCTTTATTCTTGTGTTCATAATCAATATAATTAAAGTATTCAATACCAACAAAATCTTTATCTTACAATGTTATAATCAATTTTGAAAAGATTTCAGCAGAATTCTAAATAAACCAAGTTTTAGAATTGTGTGATTTAATCGAAAATCAAATATGCAAAACAACAGATTCAGAGTAAAGCAAGTAACAGAATTGATTATCCATAAATACAAATTTTAATCAATATTTACGTGATCGTAAATCTGAGTTTATTCAATAGTGCTATTCTCCATGAAGAGCTGAAATAAGTACTGAAATTTTTCAATTTATGTGATTGTAATCAGTAAAATATAAACTCAAATGTTTATTGTACTGATCAATAACAATCTATATTGTTTTTAATTCGTTGTGGTATTGAGCAAAAGCACACATAGGTCAGTTTCATAATTGTCTATTGTGTGGGGTTAGTGGTTTCAAATCTTGACCCCTTTACATACAATGCTTTCTTCCCTCCAATGGTTACCCATTGCTAGGCAACGTTGGAACTGTAACCACTGGTTATGAGACCACAAAAGGTGAGCTCTAACTACAGAACTGCTAAGGCCCGGCCTCATGGTGGGTCCAACGCGCTACCGATAGAAGGTATACGCGCGATTTTCTTCCTCAGTCCCTTCCGTATGTACTCGATACTTTCATAAATTAATTATTGCGCGAACCTCATTCGCCCATTTCAATTTAACAGATTTATTTGCCAAATCAATAATTTAACTTATGAAATAATGATAAATTAGTGCTGGGTATTCTCCCGGAGGCAATGTCCGCGTTTATCCTGGCTAAGCGCCTTCTAGCCATGGTCATCTGCCAGTTAGTTTGTTGCTGGTGAATTTCGAGGCAAGCAAGGGTGAATTCTGCTCGCTGTCTGGCTTCGCGGGCTGGATTGCGGCCTGGGTCTCTCTTGATGGCCACATATGGTTAATCCACTTCATCGAAGTCGTTGAGACGATCCTCTCTGAATTCCTTCACGGGAGAGATCGAAAATCCCGTGTCCCACATAGCTTGTCGGCATCTGGCTGCCGTTCGTGCTGGGAAACGCACCGTAATTCAGGACGCATTGATCCAGGATTCGTCTACAATAGTGAACTATAATAGGCTTAATTCTATACATGGTTTTAAAATTAAGAATATTTGCTGTGACTTTCTCGAGAAAAATTAGTAGATATCTCATTGTGTTGGGGGAAAATATCATGACGCTGAAATTTTTCTTACATCTCATGCTGATTAGCAGTGTCTAGCTAAGATATTCTGGTGGTTAAAGTTTCCTCTAAGGTCATTCGACTTGGCTCTAAGGACATCTCTATCTAGAAGTAACGAATGGCAAAGTAGTGAGCGAATTATTTTTATTCGGTTCGATTTCGTCACCAGACCTTATCTATTTTATTTATTTTCCGATTTCGTAACAACCGTACAATAGAAGGATGATCGCGATTAATTCGGGTCCTTGGCTAGTGTCGTGGCGAGCCATAATACAAATATAGTTCCGGCAAATATTATAGGGTATGAAGAGCCTAAATTTGAATGTGGAGGATTTCTTGATTATTGGCCTGACAGTTATGCATAGATAATATTCAGAGTTGTTAAAAATTTATGTGACGATTCATTCCTCGTTAATTATTTTATTGATTATAAACAGGGTTTTGTTTGCAAGAGATAGGTGAATGACTGACACGCTATATAATATGGAATGAGACAAAACAAATCATTTGTTATTGAATATTTTATTCGATATAATTGGTACTCCTATGAGAGCGTTAATCGTTCCTTCATTTTTAGGCTCTTCAGTGCTCGTTCCTTGAGGATGTTTCGGAAGATTTGCTCGTTAAATCGGGCCATCGCATATAATTCTCAGGAATAAATGATTAAAAGAAAAGTTACTATCAAATGAAACTGTAACTTTGCATTCATCCTCTTTTCTCTTTGCTTGCTAGTCTCTCCTGGCTTCGCTCGTCGATGGATGTTAGTGCCATAATTTATCTTCAGAGTCATAGTTATGCTGTCCTTTGGCGCATTCATTCCTTGTGTTAAATTTCAGTCGTAATCAAATGACTTATTACTCTTATGATCGACTATATATATCTGTCCATATCGGCATAGCATTTAGCCGATATCGATCAATAAAATTTCATGCCCTTCATGTGACGTGGCATTTAAAATTTCTCTCAACACAAAATTTTTATTGGAAAATGTGCTATTTTGTGCACCCCTTCTTCTGCATTGTCACTCATTTGTTTGCTGACGTGTCGTGACGTCATTCAATATCTAGTCGTGTGATCGGTGATTTTATTTTTTATTTATTTATACTGCAAAAATTTTATTTAGTTAATACATTTCGTGTTTCCGGTCGTTGTTCTACCCGTTGAAAATCCTAGTAAGTATTTTCTTCATACTCTTTCAGTCACTTATGTCTACTAGGTTCTAAGATTCATGGAATGTCGTGGTTCTCTACATGTCTATTCTCAATTGAGTTGCTAAGACGTCAATGCACTTGATCTTCTCGAAGGTTCTCAGTGGTAATTTCTAGGTGATACACAGCAGGTTCATGCATTCCCACAGATTTATAGAAGAGAAAAACCTATTACTTGGGATTAAACGTATTGAGTTTCGTCGACCAGTATCTTTTTTAAGTGATATTATGCAATGTTCTACTCTCTATTCTTACTCAATTATTAGTGAAAATCCAATGATCTATATTTATGTATGGTTTTCAGATCTATTTTTAACAATTACGTACAAGGAAAATTATGCTCTCTATTATTGATTCCATCATTAATAAAAAATACAATGTATTTATGTATTTATGTATGACTCTAAGAAAAATTAAGTACAGGGGTTTCTCTATTACTATGACTAATAACGGGCGACTGATTTTACGAAATCTCACCCATTTTGGTATTATTGGCATTATACGGTGCCATTTTAATTAACCTTTTATTTATTATTAGCACTGCTATTCTATTACCGTTAAAGTTTGGTATTATTACTTTTATTTCGCCTTAGATTAATTATACTTTTGAATGTTATTCGGTTCGGTTCCCCTGGTAATATTTTATAGATTACTGTTACGTTATTTCACTAATTCCATTTTATTTAACTATTCTCTCTATTCAGACTCGCATCTTAGAATAATGCAAGTCAAAATATTTGGGTTATTTAATTAATTAAAAAACCTTCACGCCACTTATTGAGATCGTTAAACAATACATTTATCTAATTTTTCACTTACCGTTATTTGGGGTTTTAGTGATTCATTTTACTTACTTTATCGTCGTTGAATGTTCCTACCTTACTACAGACTGATCACTCGGGTTGTTATGTCAGATTATTCATTCTATGTTAACATTATCGTTATTAGGGCTTTTAACTCAGATTATTATTCATTTTGATTATTCATTTTTAAGATTGATTTTCAACTTAACGTTGTCGATATTAAGGCTTTACTCGGATTAGTATTTTTTGATTATCTTTTTAACTATTCATTTTGGCTTATTGATCTTTAAAGATAACGTTGTCGGTATTAAGGCTTTTAACTTGGATTAGTATTTTTTGATTATCTTTTTAATTATTCATTTTGGCTAATTGATTTTCAACGTTGCAACGATTCTCTGCTCTTTACCCACACTCACGTCACTTATTTGATCTTAAGGTTAGACATGTCAATTTATGTTATTATGAGTGCCTACTGGACTACTCAATGTAGATGATTTTGAGCTGATGAGTAACGTGATTTTAGGTCGAGTTTTCGGGAGATGAATGACGAAGAAGCAGCCAAAAGACTACTCCTCCACCTTCCATCTTCCCCTATAAATAACATGAATTGACGTTTGGGTTCTTGTGTTACGCACGCAAGAACCTTCACAAGCACGAGATATTGGCGAATAGACCGCACTTACACACCTCGATAGGTATATATTTTACTGACCTGTGGTGATGTTTCGGCTGTGGGACGTAAAAATCTCGACATAGCATAATGCTTTTTATCAATTCATATATTTCATAAGACATTGTTTGCATCATTCATAAAATATTTCTCCATAGATGCGTTCAAGTAGAACTTAGTTGAGATTGCTTCAAACGCAGTATGGAAAAATTGTCGATAATTGAGATTGTGCGCTAAACTTGAATTTGCTCACAAGAGTTTTAAACACTTTTCATTCAAATTTCTGTGAAAATGAATTGGTATATATACCTGTTCTGTGACACTAACCTTGCGTGTTTTTTTATGCATTTTAAACAAAATTCGACATTGATCTTATTTGTTATATCTAATTCTTATTTTATCAATTTCTATATTAAATGAATAATTCTTTTTATTTTTATTTTTAATACAATATTTCTAATTGAAAATATTCCGTTTTATGCGTTCGCTGATAATCTTTATGAATTATCCATTTGGCGGTCAAATTTTTTGTTCTCTTGTTATTTTTATGTTAGTTTCATGCAGATCTTGATGCGTTTTGTTATTATATAATTTTACTTTTATGTTTTTGATTTTATAATTTTATTGCATCTTTCTCGTATTTTAAGGTTGTTGAATTGATGTTTATGGGTCTGATTTTAAATTTGTATGTTATATTTGCATGATATTTCCAATTCATTCAAACAAAATCCAGTGCTGGCCCAACAATTGTTTTCCCGAACTAACACCAACAATATTCAATTTTTCAAAATATATTTTATTTACCTCGTCTCCAATTTTTAGTTCCATTTAAATGGATTAGATTCCTTAATCTAATTTAGAATTTTTTTCTCATTAAATTTGTCCATAATTATCTTCACTAAATGTATTATTATCAACTGCGTTTTTATATTAATGTCAATTTTTTATTCATCCTTTTGTCTTCAAAATAACTTATTGCTTTGTTTTTTCCAAAGGTTTGGTTTGTGTGGTTTCTATTGTTGTAAAAAGTTTACGTACGAATAATTGTTTGTAGAAACTGGTAAACATTTGCACTGTAGGTTCTAACTTTTTTCTAGATCACTACTTCATTTTCCAGAAATAAAAATTATACCGCTCTATCCCTCAGTAATTTTGAAAGGTTATATAATAAATAATTTTTTAAATACAGTTGGGTTGTCCTAATTATTTATATTTATATCTTAAGTTTAAAGTGAACTGCGAAAGGCTTCAGTATTCACTTTGAGGGAGATACCATCCCCGTTCTGCACCACTGATTTACACAATAAACTTGTTTTTAGAACCAAAATAATATAATAGGTAATATATGAAGTAAATGAATTTATATAATAAAACATATTTTACATACTTATATTTTAAATTAAATTAATTACATTTGAATTTACAAATATATATATATACACTAGAGCCTCGAGTTGCGTCGTTAATGCGTTACAATAAATCGCGACGCATCTCAAAACAGCGCGATTCGAATTTTAATTTTGTATACATTTGTACCTGCTTTTAAATAATAGGTTCCGATAAAATCTGAAATCCATGTTTTTTAAAAAAAAATTAGTTATATTGCTACATATTTAAATAAAAAATAGGTATGAATAGATTAACTATTATTTAATAAGTTTTATTAAGCCAAAAACTAAGTGTATATAAAATCAGAATAACATAACACTTTTTTTAGTAAAATATTGTAAATTCTTATTATTCTACAAAATGTTTTAATTGCTGTAATTTCTTAAAAAATAAATATTAAACTGTCATAATAAACTTAATAATTTCATTTTACTTATAAAATTAAATATTGTTTAAATTTTCAGTTGGTTTTTCAATTTAAATTTGTTGTATTTTAATATTTAATTTAGAAAATATTTAGTATTTTTACAAGTAATGGAAAATAGGCCAAATCATACATTGTACGTTAATAATCTAAATGACAAAGTCAAGAAACCTGATTTGAAGAAGTCACTTTATTATCTTTTTGGCCAATATGGGGGAATTGTTGATATAATAGCTAGTAGAGCTCCCGTTATGCGTGGTCAAGCATTCATTATTTACAAAGATATAGTTTCTTCAACTACAGCTTTTAGAGCTCTGCAAAATTATCAGCTATTTGATAAAGTTAGTAGTTCTAAAGTTGTTTATAATCTGATGATATGTTAATTAAGCCCATGAAAATTCATTATGCTAAAAAAGATTCTACTCAAATTACAGAAATGAAAGGTCTTCTAAATGAAGCAAGCAAACGTAGAGATGAGGAAAAAGAAAAGCGGAAAAGAAAGAAGATAGTTGGAGTAGTTAAAACGACGCCCACGATTCCAATTTATGTGGAGTCCACGGTTATTGTGCAAAATGATCAAATTCAACAAATACAGCAGCAGCAACCTCCAGCTCAACCGATACAAGAAGAAATTCCCACTTGCAATACTCTCTTTGTGTCTAACTTGCCACAAGAGACAACAAAGGCGATGTTAACAATGCTATTCAGTCAATTCAAAGGATTTCGAGAAGTTCGCCATTCTGCCGAGCGTTATGATGTTGCATTTGTCGAGTATGAGACCGAACGACAGGCAAAAGATGCCAAGGAAAGTTACGATGGGTTTCAGATTGTTCTAAATCACCGGATGAAAATTGAATATGCGAATAAATAATTTGCAGTTTTTGTAAATATTAAATTTTGTCGTTTGTAAATTTTATGATTTTATAATTATTGATAAATCAAGTTTAATTTCGTTTTAAAATTGAATATTTGACGTTAGCCAATCAAATTGTTGATTTATAAAGTTCATCCAATCAGATTTCGTAAGGGTTTTTGCCCTTTAAGTAAGATATATTTTATTCAAGTTTTCTAGGAAAAAGTTTGCTTACAATGTTTTGGTTTTCATGCAATCGAAGTTGAGACAATGTGATATAATTTGCGCGATCTATATTGAATAACACGATTTGGGTTAACAATCATAGGATTCCAAAATAACACTGAATTTATTTGATTATTTTTATCTCCATTAATACACGTCTCATGATAAAATTTATAATTTCTAGAAAATTGAAATACCATGCTAACATTCAACGAATCGTATAATAAGCAGATAATGGGAAATTAATGAATTATCAAATAGATTAAGAAAGGGGCAAAAAGCAAAGTCATGTGTAAAAACATTTATTTTTTAAGAATGCCTGAGTTTTGTAAAAAAGAAAATAAACATAGTGTATTTTGGAAAGTCTTTATCATGGTAACAAGTGGAAAAGAGAATGTAATAATAAATACGTGTGGTAGATCAATTAATTATTTTCCAACAATGAGAACACGAGGAAGCTGCCAAGTGAATATTCTCAGGTAGATGATGTTTGATTAAAGGACAATAAATCAAACTGATTATTTTTACTAAGTGAATTCAAAATCGTAAAAATCTGCCATTCTTCTCCGATAGGGATGAAGAAAATGTGAATAGGTTCAGATGAGTTAATATATAATTGACTTTTGAAATAGCTTTTACACAGTAATCATCTTCATGGTCAAATGTAAATTTGTCTATAATGCTTAGCAAAACCGTTTGATCATTGATCCTGAATTTGAATTGGACGAACAATTCATTGCTATATTAAACTACTGCTGTCTGGATAACTTGGTGAAATTATTTCGTCTAAGAGCTGACGTTCAGCTGAATTGTCCCTGATTTCTGGGTTTGTTTTTTGGAATCCAGACACTTCTATGAATCTCTGATCAATTTGAAATATTTTCGAAATTTTATTTGTCACAGGTTACCACTTCTCACTGAAAAATATTGATTTTTAATATTTATAAATTTTTAAATTGATTTAATCTGCGATATTTTATATACATTAACAATTGTCTACCTCAATGGGACCTGAATATTCACTTACAAGGACGACCAAGTGACTGATGGAACACCTTTGTCACTGGTTACTATTCCACCTGAAAAATATTGGCTTTTACATATTTGAATATTCAACTAGTTAATTTTTATTTTATTCAATGATATGAAATTAAATTGAAACTTATCGGTTACAGGCAAGTCATGGTCCATGAATTTAGAGTTATTTATTTGCCTGTTATATGAATAAACTAAATTTACACAAAAATATGCTTAACATATATCTTTATTCCGATTAAGTATTCGGAATAAAGGTTTTTTTATTCGTTACTGCAAGAAATTTTTAAAAATTAATAAAATGAATTAATAGTTAAATAAAACATGTTATATAAGCAATGCAATTTTTACAATAATATAAAAATATTTAAAGCATTAATTGATAATCTAATTTTAATACCGTTGTTTTAATTATATTTTAAAAGTCATTTTGAATTTATATTTTATAATGAAAATCTTTAATCATTTTTTCATAAACAAAATGATTTTTAAATCTCAAAATTATAGTTTCCGTATGAGAATAAAGGGTTGTTAGAATATTCGTATTTCAAATGCTAGATTCTGTATATTTGATTACATCTCTTCAAGGTAATACGAATATTAATTAATTTTTTATATTTATATTATTCATTTATCTATTTGACTTGCTATAATATAAAATTTGAAAAATCTATGCTATTTATGAATTACAATATTTTTGATTATGAATACATAAAATATTATAATTTGAATTATACTTCCAAATCAGTTGTTATACAATTAATTTATCTTATAGTACTTTTGTCACCAGATTCACAAACCCCTATATTTAAATAATTATCCATAGATTAATTTAAAAACATTAATTTCTAACAAATATTTCTTTGTTCCGCTCATCAATAAATTTTTGATTCTTTGATTATGATTTGTTGGATCAATAAAATTTTCATGATTTACGGTATAGTGATTATGATTATATTATCAGTCTGGTTTAAATGTATATATTTATGCTATTAATGTCAGATATTCATTATTGATCTATTAACTGATCTTGATTACTTAAAAATGTTATATAAAGTCAATAAAATTCTGCTAATTGTATTCCATAACTTGTGGGGTTATAATTTGCATCACATCAATTTTATTTGATTGGGTGAGATGAAGATGTTGTTTTTATCGATAGAGCTTATTCGATTTGATTGAATTGGATTATTATAATTTTAAACTATTTTTTAAATATTTTAGTTATTTCTAAATAATTTTAAATATTTTTAATTATTTTTAAACAATTTCTATTTATTATTAAATAACTATAAAATATTTAAAAATTATTTAATATTAAAAATAATGTTTTTCAATAATTTATATTTGTTTTGTTTATTTGGTTTATTTATTTTACACCACATATTTCAACATATTATTGTAAAAAAATAATCAACAGTAGTGACAGTATTTTTCCCATTCTCAATAGCTAGAGGTTAATTCAGTTTCGTTAATAAATAATAAATAAACTGTAAATAAATAAATAAACCAAATATAAATTATTAAAAAAATTTTTAATATTAAATAATTTTTAAAATATTTCTAAATAATTTTAAATATTTTAAATAATTTTTATTTATTATTAAATAACTTTAAAATATTTTAGAAATTATTTAAATAATTTTTAATATTAAAAATAATATTTTTCAATAATTTATATTTGTTTTATTTTTTTTTACAGTTTATTTATTTTACACCACATATTTGAGCATATTATTGTAAAAAAACAATCAGTAGTAGTGACAGTATTTTTCCCATTCTCAATAGCTAGAGGTTAATTCAGTTTCGTTAATAAATAATAAATAAACTGTAAATAAATAAACCAAATAAATAAAACATTTAAATTACTGAAAAACAAAATTTTTAATATAAAATAATTTTTAAATATTTTTAAATAATTTTTAATTATTTTTTAAATATTTTAGTTATTTCTAAAAAATTTTAAATATTTTAAAAATTATTTAAAATTATTTAAAAATCATTTAAAATTATTTAATATTAAAAATTATGTTTTTCAATAATTTATATTTGTTTTATTTATTTTACACCACATATTTGAGCATATTATTGTAAAAAAAACAATCAGCAGTAGTGACATTATTTTTCCCATTCTCAATAGCCAGAGGTTAATTCAGTTTCGTTGATTGGGCTTTGGCGCTTATTGAATTCCTTCCACTTCGAAAACATATTTTCGATTGGATTAAGGAAAGGTGATATCCTTTTTCAACAATGAGATCTTTGACAGAAATAGTTATATGAAACTTTACATTATCCATAATCAAACTTTCAATATCTGTTGCTAATTGGTTAATAAATGTACAAAACGTTCGGCATTAAATACCCCATTTCTCGACATATAGCTAACAATTCCATTTTTGTTCATCGCACAACAAAAAGGAAATATATTCGGCACAATAAGAGTAGCGGGACTGCCAATTGCAGCTCTTCCACGAGATTATCTCATCGATAAAAATATTCTTCAAACTCCGATGTGTGATCTAGGAACTTTAATGACTAAATCTTTCTTTCGATAACGAACCAAAATTTCTCCTTTTTAAGGAATAGCAAAAATTATCGATACATTTTGCAGTAGTTGTCTTTGAAATAATTACATCAAATCCTAATAGGCACATTTGAGTCATTTATTTTTTTAGAGAAATTGTGCAATTTTCTTCGATCCATTTCTTGATTCTTTCAATTTGTGTTCCTTTGAAAGCTTTGAAAGATTTGGTGTTCTGCGTTTCAATTTCTCAGAAAATCCATTTTGCAAGTAGCTTTTGATTACTTCGTGAACTGTTGTTGTGCGTCTGATATTCGAGATTTATCATCTTTTGAAAGTGTTTTATTTTTTCTTGGCATTGCTGAACAGATATGGTTAATGTAATATTTTGAATTTTTATATTTATTTTAAATGTTAATGATTTGAATAAATTTATTTTAAAATAATTAATTGTTAAAAAACAATTTTACACAGTCAAAAAACAACCGTAAACCCTGTTTTAACAACATTTCTGCCTTTTGGAGGCTTTTTCTTATTTCAGGGATTGTTACGATGATTTTTATCTATTCCCAATATTGCTCGCTTCTCTCTTACATTCTCTTCTTCTAATATTTGAGTATGTTGTTTAAATTACGTATCTTTTCGGATTGATTTATGTCGTGATATTCGAGTCCTTGGTCGACTTGGTCCAGTTTCTTTTTTTCTTTGATATTTCTTCTGAACTGTCTTAACTTCTGTTTCCAGTCATTTCCAAATAAGCTATCTGCTCAATTTACTTACATATTAAAGCCAACTAAACATTTTCATAATTTATGATTGAAATTTTCTTGATAATTTCTAGTTTTTATGATTAGATAAATAAAATAGTTTCAGTATTTTATTTGGTTTCTTACGTTAATACAAATATTATTCCGATATCTAGTTATTTTTTGAGGTTCCAAATATATCTCGTCAAAAACTTGTAAAATCTCTGTGGTAAACTAATTGACAGCCAAAACCAATCCGATGGAAATATCTATCGCAAATTTATATAAAAAGCATCAAAATAGTGTAGACAGTTTTAAAAGTACAGCAGACTATACAGCTGATTGTGAAACATAGGATTTTATGAGCGACGGCCAGAAGGAAGAAATAGGGTTTCCACCCCAATAAAAAAAATAAACAAGATTCTTATGAGACTCTTAAAAGTGATTTTTCTTGTCTATTAAATGATGAACAATCTAATTCTGGGTATAGAAATCGTGTTTTTTTAATAATACAAAAGGTTTATTTAACCCAATTCAAATTTTATTTAAACTAAATTTACATATCAATATTAAAACAAAACATACTTTAAAATTATTGAAAGTTTTGTTTTTTGATTTTTTACACAAATTTTCAAATTTATTATTTTAACATAAACTCCTACATTTTTAAATCCAAATTGTTTACATAACATTTTTAAACAAAACATTTATTATTAATTATCAACGAAAACGCAATTGCCGATGCATCACAACCGGTAGAGATAGCATCAAAAATACCTCGTTCAATTCTTTCTAGACCAGACAGTTAGCGGCACACGAACAGAGTTACACATTATGATAAAATATGGGTCCGCCAAATTGGCGAAGATACTTCTAAACCACTACGACTTGCTCGAGCCTACTCTAACGAGGATTTGACACATTTGATGGTCAAATTTACTTAATAACATACTCTTTCATTCATGAATCGTTAGACTTTATAGAATTGCATTAGCTAAGACACTTTCTTATTCAATCAGTATCAAATCACTTTTGTTTATTTCTTAACAAATCTTTATTTCTAATTTTAACATCTTAAAATTAAATCTTCATTGGATCATACAACCAATACAAATTATAGACTGGCTATAAAACCAAACGCTTAAATTACTCTTCTGACTTTGATATACTTTGACAACACGTTTCCTGGCAAGTGTTGCATTTCAATTATACATATTTTATATGATTCTTATAATTGGGTACTGGTGCGCTGCGCGACTTTCCGTGGGGGCTGATGTAGTGAACTAATTAACAGCCAAAACCCATCCGATGGAAATATTTATCGCAAATTACAGTTGTGAGCTAATTAATATGAACCAGCCTCCGGAAAATCTCTTTTCATTCAGGAAATCATGAAAGTTCAGCCAGAAAAGGAAATCCCAAGACCACTAAAATCTCTCAAATTTAATTTCCCTCAGTAAAACAGAAAACAAAAATCGTTTGGTAATGCCTTTTTCCAAGATCTATTACTCCCCGAGGTTTTTATTCAGCTCGAATCGCGAATCACATTTTTTCTTTATTTTTTTCTGAAATATTTTTTATTTATCCATTTTTTCGTTAATATTTTATTCAATTTATTCATTTATTCTATTCGCCAATTGTTGCATCAGTTTTATCTTTAATCTTCTTTTTAATCTATACCATTTTCTTTTTTCTGGATTCTTCGTCTTTGTAGTTATCTTTTATTCATCAGTTAGGTTCTATTTAGTTTCCTATACTTTCTTCGTATTCCTTTTAATCATTTTCTATAGCTTAATTTTTCCTAGTCAGGTAGAGAGAGATAAAGATTCAGATAGAGATATTGTCTTTCTGGGCGTCTGGATCTTTGGGATCTTGATCGATTTCGTATATTTATTAGCGACTGCATGAGAATTTTTTGGAAGGGTGAATCCCGAGCTGGATTACATCCTTTGTTTGAACGTAGAAGCATTATACAAATCAGAATAGCTAAGCTAGAAGAAATATTTCGATCTTGCATATTTGTAAAAAAAGCAACTGGTCACTTATTTCAGTAACCACACCTGCTTTCCCGCACTTCACCACAGATTGTACCATGCTATTGCTATAAATATATTAAACTATTGACTTTGCATTTAAAAACATAAATATGTACTCGAACAATAGTACAGTTAATTGAGTAATCTGCAATTCTTACACTACTTGCAGTCGAAAGTGATGATTGAGTTTAATTTTCTAAAGTTTGAAATTCCATATTTTTAAAAAATACAACTCATACTACGGCTTAATATATAATAAAAATGATAAATAATAACCACTGGTATAATTTGATATATATTCAATGCCGTACTGTAACAGATCAAAATAAGTTTTCAGCGTTTTTAATGTTAATTTATATATAACATTTAAATCCATACGAGAAATTGACAAAGAAATAGTTATACTTATGGTACATAGCGATAAACCATTAGATGTCAGAAACGAGGACTTATTGAAAAAAATAGAACAGTCGAAGAGAAACAGAAAATCGAAGAGGTAGCCAATGTGCCAAATGTTGAAGAAATAATCATGTCGCAGAAAGATGTAGAGCCACTATCTTCTAATGTGAAAAATCGTAACATAAAGGGCATTTAGCTTCGGTTTGCAGGGCCAGAATTTCGCAAACGAGCTGTAATAATAATAATTTCAATCAAGTAAAAAACGATGCAAATTAGGAAAATTCGATCATGTCATCAGAATCAGAACAGTAACAACAATAGCAGAAAAACCGAGTGGTAATGCAACAAAATCAAAATTGGAAATTAAGATCAACCAAGAAATTTGTACGAGTTTAAGTCATATTTTAAAGTTTAAAATATAAACAATACAAGTTATGAATTGGTATACTTATTATATTTTATAATATAAAAGTCTAGGTTGAATGATTCGAAAATGAATCGAACTCATGCATATGAAATTTAATATTTTTTTCGAATGTCTCGCGAGCCAGATAATTGTCGCGCGGGCCGGACTTTGGCTACCTAATGACTTAAAGATTAAGCATGAAGTTTTTACATATAAAACTATCCCAGAATATGATCTGATACTAATATACTTGGGTAGTACAGTGTATAGGTACCCGAGTAATTCTACCGTTATACTACTATTAGGATTACATACATGGGTTCTATTAATGGAGTAATTTTAGTGAGTATATATAGTCAGTGATAGTGCAACTAATTACACACACACACACACACACAACTTGATTAGATACGTGAAAGAGTTGTGGTTAATCAAATGGGGGGTTTAGCACATGTATGAGTCATGTACTTATTGATTTTTAATTAAAATTTATTTCAATAAACAAATTTCTGTCTTCATCAATTTGAAGTATTATAAAAAATAATTTACAAATAAGTTCTAATTTAAATTTAACAAACCATTTTTAAAAAAACAAATTTTTATTTGAAATTTAACATTTTTTAAAGTTGAAATTCAATCATTTCACTACATTTTAGAATTAGTTTTTAATGCAATTTATTGTTGTCTCTGAGTTTGCTGGGGTTTTCAAAAACTGTTGGCTGGGGATAATTAATTGGCACACGAAATCCAACCTAAAAAAAGAAAATGAAAAATGAAACTTGTTCTCAACATAAAAAGTTAATACAGAATTATTTTTATCTACTCATTTTTTACTTTGATGTTTAGTTTATTTTTTCATTTATCTATTATAAGTCAACTCTATTCACATATCTTTTGTTGAGATCTAACTTTTAGATTGACACCTTCCTTATTAATTGCTGGATTGGGTTGATCTCTTAATCGAATGATTCTGGACATTCAGGGCACATTTTTGTTTTTACTAGTATTATCGTAACTGTAAAATCTGTATGTATTCTGCCTCCACAGCTCATTTGTCTGTCTAATCTGGTGCATTTTAATCTGTTTTCGAATTTATGGCGTTTCACTGGGTAGTTCTTCATCATTTGGCGGGTTACCGATAACTCCATATTTGCTCTAACCTTTTAGATACCCACTGCATTTTCTAGAACTGTGGTCTTCAACCTTTCACAACCTTCGGAACCCTTCCTGCTGATAATATTTTTCAAGGAACCCTATTTTTGGATACCCTTCACGAAGTTAAAAAATGTTTGATTAAAAATTAAAATTCATTTATTAAAAATTAAAATACATTTATTAAATTAAAATTCATTTATAGTTCATTTTTTATTATAAAAAAATTCACTAGTTACTTGGTTGTGCCTGTTTTTCGTTACAAATATCATCGAAATTTGGAATTATTGATGCTATTTGCAATCACATATCATTTTCTGCATCTAGTCGGTTTCGGTACTTGGTTTTTGTGGCAATATAAAGTGAAAAAGTTTTTTCACAAAATGTATAATTGCTCGTTTTGCATGTTCAGGGTATTGCTTATAAATTTGAAGCCAAAAATTTAAAATATCGCCGCCTGTAATCAATTTTGATTTTAATGATAAGTCACATGAAATGTCTATAAATTGTTTTGTTATTATTATAGTTTTGTTCCTATTAGTCATTTTCTCTCCTTTATAAATATATAAAGGAACGAACTTTAAATATGAGTATCTTTCACCTAATTCGTCTGCTGATAGATCCTGTAATAACATATAAAATTTCAATAACATGAAATTTATATTTTTCGTAATTTCACGTGGAACCCTTAAAAAATTGCGCGAAACCAAAAGGTTCCGTGGAACACAGGTTGAAGAACTCTGTTCTAGAATAATTCACGAATTAATTTGGTTACTTTAACTTTACATTATTTTATTATTATATAACGGGTCGGCAAAATTTTTGAGTTTAGCCACTAACATTTTTTTTTCAATATTTGATTAGGATTGGGTATATAAATTTGATTTCTGATTGGAAATAAATAGCTTTAAATATGAAATAATATTTATTCATAAAAACATACAAATGTTTCGCACAAGACATAATAAGATATTTTAGCTAAATCAGCTAGAATAATAGAATTAGTTATCAAATAATATAACTATAATCATTGAACAATAGATAGTTACATCAATGGGAACATTGGCCTTTGATTAGTGTGGACAGTGGCGTAACTGGGTTTTTGACGCCCTTGACAAATTTCAGCTTTGCGACTTTTTCAATTGTTAGAAAAAATAATTAAATTTCTCTTATTTTATTTATAACAATAATTACGTAGTCTGACAGTGACAGTCATACAACATGGATATCAAAAATGCAAAAATTTAGAGTTTTTTATTTACTAAATAATACTAAATAAATTGGTGGATAAAACTGGATATTATTGCATTATTAGAGACTAGAGCAATCCTTGATTTATCATGTATTATAAATAAAAACAACAGTGCCAATGTGCCATACATAAAGATAGAAACTCACAATTAAAAGTAAATTTAAGTAACACTACACTGGTACACTCCTAGTTCTATATCAAAGGCTCAAAGCTTAACTTTTCTTGCTTTAACCTTCGAGCGGGCGCGGAGCTGCAAAATTTACGGTGAACTTTTTAATTTTCTAATGAAATGACTGTATACTTGTAATTCTATTTTAATTTTTTTTAAATATTAATAATGTTATCATAAAATAGTGAATATTTCTTGCAAACTGTATGACGTAACGTTTACGAGGCACGCTCGCTCGTGTTAAAATAAAATTCTTGTCCACTAAAAGGTTAATGCTTGTGATGTAAAAGGTTAAAATTTGTGATTATTTCATTGAATTTTTTTGGACTGGTAAGTCCACGTTCAATGGAAAGGAGATAGAGATGATGTGCTTTGTTGGCCTGACGCCGATCTCAAAAAGATTTTAATAATTTTTAGTTCACATTGTAAAAAATGTTTTCAGAGTTCGTTCGATGTACGGGTATGTTTTTTGCAATTCCCATGTAGCGAGAATATTTAAACATCTAAAATCAAACAAGTATTGATAACATTCAAATTATTTTTAAATCGCTTGCCTTAATAGTGTATAATTGTGTTTGTTCCTTCCGGTTGCGGTAGATTGCAGTGTTGCTATTAACATTATATTGACATTAGTATGATAAGAAGCCCTTGTAAGACAACAAACCTAATAAAAAACAATAGTTTTAATAAAGTATATTTAAATATAAATAATTATCTTTTTTTATCGAGAAAAAATGTGAAATTTAGCAACTGTCCCAAAGCCAAGCCGTTGTTACGCCACTGAGTTATGATAAATCTGGCTTATATTTTGTTGTTTTCAGTTTCAAGCACGCCTCTGTATTTGTTGGCTTTTTAGTTTACCTTATATTATATTCATGCAAGAGAACGCTTGCTCGCACAAATATGTTGACCTGAAGATCGTCGGCAACTTCTTTACCTCACTGTAGCATTCTAAAGGCTATTTCATGCGTCAATGTGAATTTACCAATCCACAAGTGTTTGTTTGCTGGCTGAGTGCTAGTAGTACACAATGACGACGGCAGTAAGCAGTGGCAGGCCACAGCACGGCTGTGGGGCTGGGCCTGGTGCTTAAGCGGATGTCAGCTCCCCGTCTACTCTATACATACATAAATCTCACTGTTTTTAACGTGTTTGCAGTATAAAATTTTTTTATGAGTTTTAAAAATAAAATATTTATTAATATTTGCGCATGAAACTGGTATCGTAACTTTGGAAGAACCACGGGTTACCCATCCCTGTTAACATTTATTGCATAACTAATATTTTCGCCTTCAAATTTTGTGTTTCCTAATTTAATCCTATTTCATTAGATAATTTTCTGTAAATTAAAATATCAATTTTCGGACTACATTACGCAATTCTATATTACTGATATTATATTTTCAAAATTCTTTTTTATAATCTAATTGGATTTTTTAAAATCATATTCTATCTTTGTTTATTTTGCTTCATTTACCTCTTATATAAATAATATTATCTTGCAACTAATAATCTTTCCTTATTTTGACGGGTTTATCGATTTTTCTACTTATAAAAGTTTTCACAATTTATATTAATTTCGAAATTATTTAAATGATGGTGATGGCGGTTATAAAAATCACACTATGGTATTAATTCACATGTTTTACTTTATATCAAATATCTCAGACTCTTTCAACAAAACTTCATCATAAATATATTTCGAATCTTTATTATTTCTATTTCTATAATAAATTTTGTTATTAATATTAAAATTCGCGATTTATAAAATAATATCTAAAACTATCATTAAAAAATCATAAATTTAATAAAGTTGATTATTAATTGTTAGGTTTCTTAAATTCATAACATCTATTAGCGCTTGACGTATCTATGTCCAAGCGTCACACAATACTATTTTTTTTACCACTGCACCACGAGGTAATACAAATTACTTATTTCATTGTTTTTTCTATTCATCTACACACAGACAATGATATCATTTAAATGGCACAGAGGCCATGGCTAGATTTAATGGCGGATTTTTGGCTAGTAGCTGTATTCATTGGATTTTATTTTTTCCTGACTTTAACACTAGATTTACCAGACCAGTCATTTAGACTGGTCGTGCAATTTCAATCCAAAATTCCTACTATATTACACTTTTTTTTCCAGAAATGATGTTATGACTTTTGTAGCTATAACTAGAGAGTACATTTTATAAACTTAATGTTGTTTTATATACATTAGTAACAAATATAATTTTTGTTGTTGACATTTATACCAGTATCAGTCAAAACGACAGGTTGTGTTTGTATGAAAAAATGTATGATTTTGGGAATCATGAGACCGATGCAGTACATATAGCACTGAAGCGTACTTTGTTATCGTCTTTTGTTTTCTTTCACTGTCGTCATTGAGTTGATGACGTCATTTTGATGAGCATTTGTTTTGTAAATGCACTAGACATGTTCAGTCTTGTTTCTAGCTTTGTGCAACGCGCAGCATTTTTCTTATAAACAAGATTTTTATAGTGATTGTGATCCCCTAAAAATGTCAAAAAAAGCAAAACTTTCTACATATTTAGAAAATGCCACCAACATACCTCTGGAATGTTCAGATGTAGAAAGTGAATCATATGATAGTGATAGTGATAATAGTAGTGCTATTATCGAAAGTGGTGATGAGGAAATTCCTGATGAAGACAATATAGATCAGTCAAGTGACAGTGATCGCGAAAAGATTCTAAACAAACGCACAAGACGATGTATGCGATTCCCTTCCAGTTTTGAAGATGAATGTGGAAGTAACATACCAAATCAGCAAACTGAAATTGCTTCAGACGGAACTATTTGGACGAGAATTGAAGAAGGAGGTAGTGCTGGTAGATCACCACATCATAGTGCTTTCAAAGATGAACACGGGCCAACAGCACATGCTAAAAGAAACATTATGAACGGAAATCTAAGTAGTGCGTTCCTATTACTGATTGACAACCATATCTTGGAACATATTCGAATTTGTACTGAGTCAGAAGCCTATCGAGTCTTGGGGAAAAACTGGACAATTACGCAAGAAAAATTGAAGGCATTTCTAGCAATATTAAATGCACGCTTTTTGAGGCTTCAATATTTGTGGAATAACAAGTTGGGACCATCATCACTAAATCATATTTTAAAAATCATAAATAAAAATTCATCGATAAAATTATACTGAAAACAAACCTTGTATAAAAAATCTCATTGTAAAAAATTATCCTAAAAATTTTATCTTAAAAATTAAACTAAAAAAAAAATTCATCAATAAAATTATACTGAAAACAAACCTTGTATAAAAAATTTTCAATATTTAATTATGTTAAAAATTTATTACTTTGAAAAATTATATTTTAAATTAAAAATTATCCTAAAAATTTTATCTTAAAAATAATTGATAAAAAATTTCATCGATAAAATTATACTGAAAACAAACCTTGTATAAAAAATTTTCAATATTTAATTATGTTAATAATTTATTACTTTGAAAAATTATATTTTAAATTAAAAATTATACTGAAAAAATTTCATCTTTAAAATTCGTATATAAAAATTCATCGATAAAATTATACTGAAAATTCTACTTAAAATCATATATAATTTATATATATAAAAATCATATTTTAAAAATCTTATATAAAAACTACATTGATAAAATTAACTGAAAAAATTTTAATTAGAAATACTTAAAAAATTTAATTAGAAATACTTAAAAAATTTTATTTTAAATATTGAAAATAAATTCGAAAATAAATTAGAATTTAAAAAATCGCGCCAAAAACTCGAAAAAAATTTCGAAAAAAAATACACACAAAAATTTAATTAAAAAAATTAATACACACAAAATTAATTAAGTTGATTACATCATTATGTAATCAAGATAATCCGAAATTTAATCTGTAAATTTGTGTGTATTTTTTTTCGAAATTTTTTTCGAGTTTTTGGCGCGATTTTTTTTTGAATTCAAATTTTTGGAACATTTTTCTAAATTCAAATTTTGGCGAATTTTTGAAATAAAATTGAAATATTTTTTTTGAATAAATATTTTTTTTAATCACACTATAGTCGGGGTATTTTTAACTCGTAATAAAAAACAATGCAATATTTGGTCTCAATACTTTATATAGGTAAATATAGGCATAAAATAAAAATTGCTCAAATCGCCTAAGATGGCCAGAGAAGGTATTTTCATTCACAAAATTTTTTTTTAATCACACTATAGTCAGGGGGTATTTTTGAAAAAGACTAAAATAAATTGGCTTGAATCGCCTAACGATAAAAAAAGCATAAAATTAAAATTGGCTCAAATCGCCTAAGATGTGATAATCAGGGATATTTTTAATTCGTAATAAAAACTAATACAATATTTGGTCTCAATACTTTCTATAGGTAAATATTGACATAAAATAAAAATGGCTTGAAACGCCTACTGATAAAAAAATAGTCAGGGGGTATTTTATAGGCTTGTTAAAAAAAACACTTGAAATATTTGTTCACACAATTTTCATAGGCAAAATTAAAATACCTAAAGTAAAGCAAGATAAATTAAAGTACATTAGGATACATTAAAGTATATTAAAGTAAATTTAGATAAATTAAAGTACATTAGAATACATTTAAGTATATTAGAGTAAATTAAGGTTCCTCAAGTAAATTAAGATACATTAGAGTACATTAAGGTAAATTAAAGGTTCGAAAGTCAATTTAAGTACATTGGGGTACATTTAAGTAAATTATGGTTCATAAAGTAAATTAAGGTACATCAGAGTAATTTAAAGTACGTTAGAATAAATTTAAGTAAATTAAGGTACTTAAAGTAATCTAAGGTGCCTAGAGTAAAGTATGATAAGTTAAGTAAGAATTTTTTTAAAATTAAATAGAGAGTCAACAGTTAAGTTACATAAGGGTAATTTTTAAAGCTGAAAATTTTAAAAGCAGTTATAGTAGGCAAATTACATAAGCTAAGAATTTTTAAAGTTAAAGAGTCGACAATATTGCATGATAAAATTTATTAAATAAAATTTTTAGTATAGTTTTATCGATCAATTTTTTATACATGATTTTTAAAGATGAAATTTTTAGGATAATTTTACAATGAAATTTTTATACTTGATTTTTAAAGATGAAATTTTTAAGATAATTTTACAATGAAATTTTTTATACATGTTTTTAATTGAAAAATTTTTTAATGTAATCTTACAATCAAATTTTTAGTATAATTTTTACTATGACTTTTTTTATACATGTTGATAACGATCAAATTTTCAAAGAAATTTTTCAAAAACTTTTTTCAAAGAATTTTATTAAATTAAATTTTTGAGTTTCAGTGTTACATAGTATTGCCTAAGGTAGGTAGTAGTCATTCGCTAGAGCAACCCATCTCCTCCACTCTGCAGCAACCCATCCTTAATAAAAAAAATAATAAAATAATAATAAATAATAATATTAATAAAATAATAATAATAATAATAATTATAATAATAATAATAATACTTTCAGAAAACATAAAAATTTAACTTACTCTCTATATACATATTAGGCATTGAATAATTTACTTATTCATTAAAATGACATATTTAAATAATATTTACTCTTTCAACACAGATATTGAATCAACTCAACCACTTAAAAAATAAAATTTTCTCTCAATCATTTCCCTTTAAAATTCTTAGTTATTCACACACTAACAATATGTTATCAATAACTAGTTACTGAACAAATCAATATCAAAAACTAATTACTGAACCAATAAATATTAATGATGGGTTACTGACCAACTAATTTTGAAATAAATCACATAAAAGGTTAACAAAAAGAAATACAAGTTGAAACTTTATTAACTTTTTCACTATTTTATCGATCATTGATGTGTCCAAATTGGTAAAATTTTTGGTTGCTTAGTTACCTTGTCGTTATCAGGCGATAATTAATCAAATTCATTGAAACCAAATCCATTGTTATATTTACTTGGTATCAACTTCTGAACACTGATAACCCATACACAGTGAATAATTCATTAATAACTGAACAACAATCACTAGGTACTGTGTACAAATAACTGAGTACTGTACAATTCTCTATACATACTAGGCATTCAATAATTTACTTATTCATTAAAATGACATATTTAAATAATATTTACTCTTTGAACACCGATATTCAACCAACTTAACTCATTTAAAAATAAAATTTTCTCTCAATCATTTCCCCTTAAAATACTTGGTTATTCACACACTCACAATATGTTATCAATAACTAGTTACCTAACAAATCAATATCAAAAACTAATTACTGAACCAACAAATATTAATGATAGGTTACTGACCAACTAATTTTGAAATAAATCACATAAAAGGTTAACAAAAAGAAATACAAGTTGAAATTTTATTAAATTTTTCACTATTTTATCGATTATTGATGTGTCCAAATTGGTAAAATTTTTGGTTGCTTAGTTACCTTGTCGTTATCAGGCAATAATTAATCAAATTCATTGAGACCATTGTTATATTTACTTGGTATCAACTTCTGAATACTGATAACCCATCACACTGAATAATTCATTAATAACTGAACAACAATCACTAGGTACTGTGTACAAATAACCGAGTACTGTATTGCAGTGTGTTCCAACACTAAAATATGACTCACTTTTCTTTGCGAAAATTACGGAAGGCAGAACGCTCGAAGATTTTTGATTCAACTAACACGATACGTACTCAAGCAAACTACAAGTGTTGGGCCAGAACATAAACGGCCTTGAAAATGTTTAAATGAATCGGTAACACATAGGCAAATATAACATGCAGATTTAAACTCAAACCTATTAAACCACCAATTAACCCTACCAAAATGCGAGAAAGAGAACAACTAAATATAAAATTATAAAACACAAAAATAAATTAAAATAATAACAACGTGCAACAAGATCCGCACGAAATAGATATAAACATAACACGAAAACCCAACAATTTGACCGAAATTTGACAATTTATCAAATAATTTGAATTAGAAATAATTCAATTAAAAAATTTAAAAGGAAAATTGTCAAATAAAATTTCAAAATATTAAAATTAAAGATTAGAATATACCAGAAAATCACAAGGTCAAATTTTGTTTTACTAAATCAAAAAGAACACGCAAGGTTAGGGTCGTACAATAGGTATATATACCGATTCATTTTTACATAATTTTAATCGAAAATCAGTTTTTCAGACTCGAAATCGAATCAATTTTCGTCAAACCAACCTACTACGATGTGAGTGAGAGAATGTTCGAAACTCTCTCCACGTCGCATCCTCGCAACCTCCATTGAGCTCTGGTTGGATGTCGGCGTGGGGAGAGGTTGTTAATGTAATTACGTGCAATGAATTGTCCGATGTATTATGCTCGAAAAATTGTGTAATCTACTCTATATGATAAAATATATCTTTATGAACTAATTTTTCCATCCATGCTTTAACTTTTCAGGCCCACAGCCAAAACATACTACAAGTTAATAAAATCCAACACATGATCGTAATCGTGTAAGTGCGTGTACTATCGCCAACGATTCGTGCCCGTGAAGGCTCCGGCGTGAGAACGCAGGAGCTGAAACGTCAATATCAATCCGTATAAGGGAAAAGGGTGAGGGGGAAATAGTCTTTTGGCTGTTTCTCCGTTGCTCATTTCCCATAAACTCGACCTAAAATTTATTTCTCACATACGGCTAAAATTCAAACATCGAGTAGTCCAGTGGGCACTCATTAACTATAATATAAACACAGATGCGCCTAGGATCACTTAAGGGAAGGTTACGGTGATCTTGATAATAAAATCGTTGCTATGATCAAAGTATAACGAGGTGCAATGAAAAAATTGATAAGCTTGTTAATTAAATGCTACATTTGAAATGCAATGATTTGTAGAAAAGGAAAATTGTTAACGAAATTAAAAATGACGTGTAAAGAAATGTATTAAAATACTGAGGAACCCGTTAATACTATTCTAGAAAAATAAAGAGATTTATACCGATAAAAATTATCAATGAACCAAAGTACTACGCTAAAAAACTAACGAAGTTTTACTAAATCTGTAAAAAGTAGCGAATTATCTAGTACTCGTAATGTGAAAACTCAAAATATAAAATGACCAGCCCATAGAGTTTTGAAAAGTAGTAATTAAACAAAATTAAAATTCGAGACACTCCGATCAAGGAGGAATATAATTATTATAATCAACAAATGAGTTTGACTAACCAAATTATTGAAATAGAAAGATTACCGCTAACTAAGACCCAAAAGGTAATACGATTTGTGAAATAACATACGATAGCCTATATAGGAATCATAACCGAGTCCATTAGGTTAGTAGAATAATTCCCCACACAAAGGTAATAAATCCCAAAAAAATTTTATCACCCTTAGACAAAAGCCAATTCTATCAAATACAGAGACTATTGAAGTAAAACAAACTCAGGTGGATCTACTCATAATGAAATTAGGTAATTAAATAGCTAAAAGAATCCCACAATAAAATAAATCAATTTTTTTTTAATTTTTCTCATCGAAATTACCAGAATAGGATGAAAGGAGAACATAAAATCAGATGAATTGGTTCCCAATAAAATTTATTAAATAAATAACAAAATTCCCGCCTTAAAATTAATCGATATTGACTAATGATATCACAAAAAATAGAATACACTTGATTGAATAAATAATCAAAAGAAAA
The DNA here is from genome assembly GCA_022537955.1 of Schmidtea mediterranea. Lineage (NCBI taxonomy): Eukaryota > Metazoa > Platyhelminthes > Tricladida > Dugesiidae > Schmidtea > Schmidtea mediterranea. Next base: position 2,230,840 of record CM039682.1, read on the forward strand.
ACGCCCATAATAGAATAAATCAAATTTTATAAAATAACACACGTAGAATCTCTGAATAAAGTGAGAAGAGACGCTCTTGACCACAATAGGTTTACTCTGGCAGTTACAGGAAGAATTCGTAATAGAAGTGGTGAGAAGTTCCACGATAAAACCTGACCAAATCTACTTGACGCATCCATCCGATTCTGATAACGTCCCTGACCAAATGTAAATATTCATTGAGAATTTCAAGTCTCAGCATGGTCATCTAGGAATGGCTAAACTTACCGATAAAAGGTACGACATAGCTTACCATGTTGCCGTAGGTTATCGTGAAAAATGTAAAAATCTGAAATTATAAATACATCTGCAAAAATCGCGAAAGTATGACATTTTCGTGAAATGTCAGGGCGAACTGGTTCGCCAAATCAATATCTAGCGTGTTTCGAATTATCAACGTCATGGCGAGGAGTGAATTGAATACCTACCCAGAGTGTGTGCGGTCACAAATTTCTATCCTAACGGACACACTCCAATATAAAATTCGCCGACGGTAGGAAATAATTTATTGCAACTTATTAGAAAACATGTCTAGAAATGATAATCGACCTCCAAAGACCCACCACGGACGCTCGGAAGTTAACGTCACGAATTTCGACGAATATTCCCCGACAAGTAAATATTAGGCAATCGATTCTTTTCCCGGATCCATTTTAGCTCCATTTCCAACCAAACCAGGACCCAAAGAAACCGTGTGATGAAATTATTAAATTAATTATTCGTTCCAACGATTTATTTTTCCTTATGCTCATTTTTCATCACCATACAATTGATAAGTACTCAACGAAAACCAGTGGTAGATTCACCAGCCGACATACATTTAAGCCACCCACCGCGACGTAAATGACAACCAACCCATGAATGATGATTGGCAGTGGTTGGAGTCCTTTCTCACGAGTCGTCGATGATACTGAACGTTTAGAACTGAATTCGAAATCTGAAAATCTTTGATCCCAAGAGAACGAGAACAAGTAACATATTAACGTAAAAATCTCCATTAATCCATCTACATGATTAAGAAATATGTATTAAATATTAAATAATGTATAGACGTATTGATTCCCTTTGGAGATTGAGTCAAATTACCTACATGTTATAAAGTATTCCAAAGTTATTATTAATATAAAAGTGTATTTAAATTTACCAACAGTTATCATTATAAAAGTATATATTTAATTTATCCATAGATACCATCAGTATTAACACAAAAATATATTTAAATTTATCGATAGCTACCATCATAAAGTATGTCCAAGTTATCCATGGTTACCATTATTATTAACAGAAAAGTGTATTTAAAGTTACAATTAATTCGTATTATGAACAAAATCGAAGATCTCAATTACTTAAGAGATACTAACTATTAAGATGAAAGCAGAGTTGGTTTTATTAATAGATATAGATTATTGGTAACATAACAGGATTTTCCGATTCAAATCAGGGATATCGTGTTGTGATGACGTAAGAGCGAAATTCGATGCTTAGTAAGAGAAAGTGTCAAGTAAAACTATCCACAGGGGAGGAAAAATCTTAAACTTCATCTAAAACTTCGTTTAAGCATTGATTCCTGACGATTGTAAAAAGGTCAACTTCAAGTAGAGTAGGTAGTAGATTAGGAATACTCATAGCATCAAAAGGCTCAACACGCAATGATTAACGCTAATTACCAAATAATTCGACATAGATTGCTGTTGAGGGCAATGAGACCCGCGGTAATTTATAGATACCCTCAGATTCTAAGATTTTGTATTTAATTTCAATTTTGTTCGAATAAAATCACTAATAGTAGTTTAAAGGATCACACCTACAATTAATTGTTTTGAAAATACTCATAATTACTCTGGTGATTTCGTATTAACATCGATGACGTGAGCAAGTAAGGACTCTGAACGACTGCCAACGACCCCACTAACCACAGACCCACGAGTTGAGCCCGACATCTAATGACGCGGATGAGACGCATTTGTTTATAAATCCCCGTAGGCGAACGAACGAATAATTCCGATAGATAACGATATATGAATAATGTTGTAGCTATTTTCAGAAGACTCATGGATAGATGCATCTAGAGTCGTGGCTCGGTTCCCCACCCACTCGGCTGCCCGATGCAGGCAGGCGATGTTGGATGCGGGCTTCTCCATATCCCCAGTCCGCAAAGCCCGAGGAGGCACACAAGGCGACTCCTACGAAGTGGACCTCCCATATGTTGCCATAAAAAGGGAGCCCGGAAGGAATCCGGCAAGAGAAATACAAGGGCAGGCGGAGCACCTGCTGTCTCGCCCGAGCGTCACCAAGCCCAGACAAATCGTCAAGTGGAGCAGGCAAGGCAATACCTCCGGAGAGTGAACGAGGATATCGCAGCGGGCCGGATACCAAGTACTGACGGGTATGCCCCGCCATATAATGTATCGTACGAATTAGACGATCCCAGACTCCAGAGACGAATGCCCGAAATGCGAGTAGCAGTTCCTCGACACATTTTGCCAAAAGCGATGAGAAATAAAGACGAGGTTACCGAACTCCATCGCGAACACTCTTACGCGAGGGAGCGATACGTCAAGAAAAGAAGATAGTCGTTGAGAACATTTTGTGCATGATAATTTTAAGATAATCCTAATAAATGTGTTCATTTTCATGTCTTAGACTCTTATTAGAATTTTCTAAAGTTTATTTAATTTGGTTACAGCCTTAACTACCCGTTCACTAGATTTTGACTTGTAAAATAATAGCCCAAGGTTTTTTCTCGACAAAAATACTGCTTGTTTTGTTTTAAATGAATATTATAACAATCCGTCTCATTTCAGAAATGAACTCTCCACAATCCTCCTTGTTACAATGGGAGTTAGATAAAGCACAGGCGGCCAACCGGAATTTGCACCAACAGTTAATCCAACTTTCCAGAGAGATCCAGCAGATGAAAGGCACTTAGATCGAACCCAAGAGAGCCAAGATCGTCTACCAAAGGATGAAGCCGCGCAAAAAGGTTGGGCCGGCGAGAGACAGTTAACGCAAAACCTGATTAAAGGGTTGGAAACAGCCCTGTCGGCAAGCCAAGAAGGGGCGGTGGTAAAGTATCCATTGGTCTTCGCCCCGGCGCAATTGGCTTATCGCGACACAATGAACCCAACTACATCCATGGACAAGCCCAGCCGACACCGGCCAGGAAACGTCGGTGGATTGTAAATCTATGAATGCGAATTTTCTTTTGTTATTGTTGTTCTGGTTAATAAAATAATATCGTTGATAGTTTGTATTATTAAGAGACCTAATTCATCCGACAGATTCGACGTGCAATTATAGGAAATCGAAACAACAAAAAATTGAAGAGTCACTTAGAGACCCAAATAAAATCTAAAGCGAGCACAGGCCTTCTATCGGCAGCTCGTTGAACCCATGGGTCGTTCGGTCAATTATAGCATTAGTGATAGCGCTCACTTTTTGCGGACAATCTACCCACTCGAACACAATTCCAACGTTGCTTAGCAACGGGTGCCGAGTGGTAAGCAAAAGAATATTTGTATGGGGTTGTCTGGGTATCAACCATATAGTTTTAAAACCTCACCACCCAGAAACCCACCACAAGTAAGTCTTTTCTTGGGCGTATCCTCTGCAAGTGTGATGTTTATGCATGTATTGTGATGTTTTAAGAAACAAGAAACTACTAATTTGAATTGCGGTCAATAAGCAACTGTACATGAATTACACAAATTAGCCTTAGTCTTTGTTCTACAGCAGTTTAAATAGGTCATATCAGGGCATTGGGATTGGTTCATAGCCCTTTCATGCTAACTCCGCTTTGGTAAATTGCACTATTTTAAATAATGCATGTTCTAATTACATGGAAAATAATCATACAAAGAACTAACATAGTATAATAATGTTAAAATCATATAAACTTATTAGTTTTATTTCGTTGCCCACTGTTTCCCAACCAAAATAGGCCTTATAAATATCATGGAAAAGAACTGCAGGAAGAAACAACGACAAAGCTCAATAGAAAAAAGAAATTTGAATATAGAATAAAATGTTTATTGCGTTAATTTAAAAAACTTTTATGTTTAATTACATTTTTATTTTATTATTAAAAATTAACTGATAACCATCTCAAATTTACCTTAAGGTCAAGCGAGAAAATCGTTAGGACATGGCATGTTTTTAAAAAAGGGAATTTTTCTTAAATATCATTTTGATTTTATTAACTTATATTAGCAGTCATGGTAGTATGGCTCACCCATTAGGATAGATTTCTAACGTCATTTTGACTAATATCTAATGGTTGTATCTCTTATCCGCGCATCTAGTGAGAATCCCTTGCAAGTGACGCGAAAATCATATATCTTTTACAGTGAGTCTTATTTCTCGGCTAAATTCCTACAATATTTTCAAGCAATCTTTAAACGATATATTTAAATCCTCAAAACCAACTTTCGCTGAGTAGACTTCGAGGTGTCTTTGACAAAATCTCTTTTATAACACTTAAAATGCAACTTATCCTTAGAATTTGGTCATTTCACTTCAACCTTGTGTTGAGGTCTCACTATTTTAGATCTCAACGTGCACTGGTATTAGTATATATATAACTTTAATATATCAAAACACAAGATTATTATATAAGATTTATTGAATAAAAATTACCAAATATAATGTTTGATTTCGAACAAATTTCCACACGATAAAATATTCAATTCTAAACAATGCGTGCTAAACTGTGTTTTTGTTAAATGTTATATATGCGTGTTGTGTAAATGAATGCAAAAAGATTTGTTGAGCTCTGCTCCGATTTTAGGTTCTTTTTCGAGATTAACTCTAAAAGAAATATGTCGCAATATTTTTGGGCGAATATACTGCGCTTTAGCTTCAGTATATATACTAAATTTTTATTACTTATATTATATTAATTTATTTTTCAAATGCTCTAAGAGCATACTTATATTATTTTTATTTTATTTTTTAAATACTATAAGAGCATACTTATATTATTTCAATTGCTATAGGAGCAATAATAATAGATTCAATTTATTTTTTTTATTTTTTTTTCTTCATTTTACGAGCACTTCATTAGAAATGAGTGAAATGATTTCAGTTGTTTTAAAAACAGTTAATTAGTAAATTTTAATAATAATAATAACAATAATAATAATAATAACAATAATAATAATAATAATTAAAAAGATTATCTGTACTAATAATACTACTAGTAATTTTACCCTTTTATTTTATTTTATTGAGTTGTACAAAAAAATTGAATAATAAAGAATGAATTTAATAGTTGAAATAAATTACACCCTCTACAATTAAAAATGAATTACACCCTTTACAAAAATATAAAATACACAGATAAATCATTATTTACAAATGTTTAAATAATTGTTAAACAGATAACAATAGATGATTGTCGATACTCGAATGAATTATTGTCTCTGATGTTGATTGTCTGCTTTTCTTCGTTCTGATTTGGGATTTGCTTATGATCGTTCTTCTGCGTAAATGTTGATTCTATATTTGATGGGCCCGGTCCTGTAATACTTTGTCAGCACGAAGGTGTCTAGTGGTTTTCCTTCGTCATCTAACACTTGTAAAATCTGCCTTAATCTAAACTTCGTAGAAGCCTGCATCAAAGGTTCAATTTCTTCTAAATAAAATCGACGCATTTAAATATTTAAGAGTTTAAATTGTAATGAATATTTAAAAAGATCATAAAAATTAGATTTTTGTTTATTTAAAATTATTTTTATAAAGATATAAGGATAACAAAGCAAGACTTCTAGCTCCTCTATTTCTTTCCATTGCATTTTAGTTTTAGTCACTTTCGGGTTGGCCGTGATTTCGAGGTAAACTTTAAGTTCAATAAGTCGCTGAATCATTTTTCTCGTTTTTCTCTTTGTTATTGCATGTACTTTTTGTGTTCTGGGGCTATTGCGACTTGTCGTATATTTTCACAGATACTTGTCGAACACTCGTCATGGATTGCTAAATGAATCCAGAATACAATAATCATCTATAATACTATATTCATTGATATTGTCTTCCACATTCAACTGTGTTGTACTTAATTTTTCGGCAGTACTTAGCATATTGCGAGAATTGGCTCTCATGATCGATACAAGTTGTACTATTTTTATATTAAACTTCTGCAGAACATCCACCATAAGTATTTTAAATAGTCGCTTTAGTGGTTGAATTTATAATTTCAATAATGCCCAAATGGTAAGACCCTGAAGCCATGATAACGCATGGTGAACGAGGAACACTATTATTACAGAGTTGTAATTCATGTTATCGTAGGGTTATTAGAACAGTCTTATATAACTGGTCGTCAATTTGCTTGAACGTTAACATATTTGTTTGGTTGCCCTCTCGCTCGAAAGATTTAGGGTCATAATGAAATCTTAGGATTACATTTGGTAATGATGAAGTCCGTTTTTGGTAATTTGGATTACTGTTAATACTGTAAATTACTGTTAAACCTTACTAATGGGATTACGATAATAGTTTCATCATTAAAGTGTAAATTAACAATAATAATCGCAGTAATAACAACCGTAATATTAACTGAGTTCAATTTTAGGTTATAATAATAATAATAATCAAAAACATTATCCATGAATAATGTTTATAACGACAATAATAATAATGATCATAATAACTGCAATAAAAATAATGTTAATAATAAATGTGATTGGAACAATAATCATACCAATACCGATAATAGTAACCATTCATATGAAAATTGAAATAATAATGCTAATGATGGTAGTAAAAATAGAATAATAACCACATTAATTAATGATAGTAATATTGATAAGTATAGTTTTAATGATAATAACAAGGACAACAACATTAATAATGAGAGGTTTAATAGTAATATTCGGAATGCATATCCAACTATATGAATTATTAATTTTCATAAAACGCGCAGCAAGACCCCCCCAAAAAGCAAACCCTCAAAGAACCTGCTTCTCGACTCGTCATGCCCGACTGACTCTCCCCGCATTTTTAGGAATTTATGGATTTAATTTTAAGAACTATCGAGACTCAAAACGAATCTGAAATATCTCAATCACAATTCACATGGAAAACAAATAAAAACAATAACATCTCAACTCTCGATGCAACAACTCGAGGAACTCTTTAACATACTCAAAAATGGCCCACTCCCCACGGAGATTATATACTTGGTTTTGTCAGCTGGAAATCCATCAAATAATCAATAATTAAATAAATTTGGAACACAACCTCGGCCAACACCTCAAGACCTCTCATAAACAGCCTCTCAGGCTCGACCACAAACCCAACACTAAAGGATATGGCTTATTTAAATAAGAATAATTGATTTCATCCCAGATTTGTATGTTTCTGTAATATGATTTTTCCTTATGTTATAGCTGATGCACCTCATCGAAACGCAGGAGTGTAGAAATAGCACTGTTGTCAAGATGAGATGACACTGAATAAAACATTTGAGGAAACGCGGAATTACTTGTATATAGTTCTAATCGACAATGATTGAAAATTGTTGGTAAGCATCCAGTCATCCTAGGTGGCCCAGTGTCTGTTGTATGATGTCAGTCGATGAGTCTCATTTTATTCAGTTTGTCGATTACTAACTACATTTTATATGACGATCCTCGCTTCTCTTAAGTACATTTTTTGATTTTATTTCCACAGATTTTCCTTACCCCTTTTTCCTCAATGAGAGAAGAGTATTATTGCATTATGTCTAATTTACGGGTAATTTAACAATAGTCGACCCGATTCAGGACCCCCTGGATTCCTGCTTTATCTAATGATTTTCAGGATTACTATAAATTGTGATAGGTCATTCAAATTATTCCTCAAGATCTCCAACGGAAAATTGTATGCTAATTCAAAATTTTATTTGTGGAATATTTATCTATTGACTATATAATTTTAAAAAAAATGTTTTTCGACTTTAATTTGATTTTGAAAATTTTGGAATTAACCAAAATTAAATTTTATATATTAAATTCCCATTTCATATACTACTAAAAGTTAAATATCGATTAGGTCGTATCATATTATAATTTTTTAATATTTAATAATTCGATTATTCAGAGATATTACACTATATGAAACGTTCGATTATCGTCTAGTTTTGATTTTAAGTAATTGTCTACATTTCTTCCATAGAGTTTATATAGTCGGTTTTACCTCCTAGCTTTCTACCAATATATCAATGGTATTCTATTAAATCATTATTTTTCTTTGTTCCGATTTACTTCTTCACTAGTCTTTTGTGTTTCTTTTTATGCTATTAGAATTTAATATTTCCTCATGGCCACTCAATATCTCCGTAGGAAAACTCTGTGTCGATATGACAACCGCCCGCCTAATTTCTTCACTTCCTGTGAACTACGGCTTGTGGCGTTTTATTAGTCAAATTCGTTATTTTCTGTGTGTATTTTGATGCGGTAAAACAAGGAATTTTAAGTTTTAAAATTATTTCTAATTTTTTGATTTTATTATTAATTTTTCAAGTGTTATGTATTGTTGGGTTATTATTATTGAAAATCGGATCCCCCCGACTCCTCGTGTCCTTTTCGAATCAAATAAGCAAACCCAACACAGAATAATTTTATTTGCACTTTATCACAGTTACAACTCAATCCGATTTATTTCAATGTTTTGTAATCACAATTTCACTAATTTATTTGAACCTTTTAACCTCCGTATGACTTTGATTATCTTAGGGTCGGTTGTCCAATGGAGAACCTCCCTTTCTGATAGATAACTTTGACTTTACTTGGGTTTAGATTCCTTTACTAACCTAGTTCCACTGCTCGTTCACGTCGATCCACTTGCCCTTTCGTGTTTTTCCCTTTTTTTTAAACTCCTGCTCAGACTGTTTTCAGACGATTGTCAACAACATTTGCTATATTATTAAATTATTTACAATAATTACTTCCCACAGATCACCTTAGCTGACATTTGTCAACAACGTTTCTTCATTACTAAATTACAAATTACGAAATAATTACCTCCGTAGGTCAGTGGCGCCCATTTAATATTGTTTAGGCCAATTTACCCTTTTATATTATTCCGTCTACACGCCGGGTTTTCCTCATCTCTCGGATTTCCCATTGCCTCGGGCATCCCATTTGACTCGTGCTTCCCATTAGTAATTATTTTTAAAAATTAATTTCTTGTTTTGTCTTATATTATTTTCTAGGGACCCCTCAGTAAATTTTTATTATTATTTCTGGACTCCTCTCTCAATTTGGCGTTCAACCATACCAATTTCCTCCGATCAATACTACTTTCGAATTTTTATAAATTTTTTAATTAATATTGCACTTTTATCATTTTGGTGTTTTATTGATTTTACTGTGCTTTTCCGTAATACCCCAACAGTATTAAATTTTATATTTATTTTACTTTCCTTTAATAGTTTTCATTTTGCTATATTATTTTCAGTTTAACGTCTCAAAAGTATATAGACTGGCCAAACAAAATTAAGGGCTTACATTTGATTTTACCCTACAATATATGGATAATAAATTTTATTCCTTTTCATCGTTTCTTAAATTTTTTTTTGAATTCAATCAGCCGAATCATTTGCAAGACACGGGAAGTAAGTATCTTGGCGAACTTTGAATAATTATTCTCCTATTCAAAGTTTATTTTGATTACACTGTTGCAAGTTAACTGAAATTATTATTCCTGCGTGATTTGTGAAACGGAAAAATTATGTAAAAATGTGAATTTATTACGAGTAATTTATTGAAAATTTGGCAACTCAGGTCGAATCAATTCGAATATAAATTAAAGTCATTTTCACCACAGGAAATCTAGTTCAGATCAGATCGATTTGTGCTGTAATGGTGCTAATGGTGGAGATTGTATTCGGTTTCCAAGGTTTGTGTGTTTGGTGAATGCCTCAGTATATGTTTGGGAGTAAATTATACCATAAACATTTATTGCTGGCGAATGATTATCTCCAAATGATTTTATCCGGCCAACGGAGGGTTTTAAAACATAATGATGTTTTTGCCCAAACCTTTTTATTTTCATAAAGATATATCGAAAAACTACGCGGCCAACAAAACGGAGTTGCTGTACTTGACCAAACACATATATTTCTGTAACTCAAACATAAAAGAAATTTTATACGCATGTGAATTTTGACGGTTCTCGAATAATTCCACGACCTTCTAATGATTAGAATTTTGTATTTTCAAGTTACAATAAAATAGTATTAATTAATAGTATCTAATGCTACCTTATTCATAATGATATTTTTCAATTTGTATATACACGTGGCCCGTATAATACGAATCTCGTAATAGCGAGAGCCAAATGCAATTCGAGAGATTGCGAGTTGCTTAGATGCTATCGCTATGAGTTTTTTTAAGCAGTTCAGTGCAACCTTGACAGCTGTTACTGTCCAGGGAAATACGGGGAGAACCTTGGCGAATCATTCAGTTCCAGTCACATATCAAATTGCAGTAATTATGTGTTATAATCATCACCATGATGATTGTCATTCCAGTGTTCGCAAGGAACAATTATGAGCATAAGCTTCTGAATAGAGTCAATGGCATGTTCAATTGTAACATAGATGGAAGCTTTGCGACAGTTCAATGTTTAGATTCAATATGCTACTGTGCTGACAGACACGGAGAACCAGGCATCAGTATATTACGAGTCCCAATAGCTCCTAAAGGTCAACTCAAATGTCCAATAATAATACATCTTTAGTTTTGCTTTTACTATTTTTATCTAGTTTTTATAGGTGTTTTTTATTTCACCAGGTTTTCTAATTTGTGTATTATTTTAATAATATTATTTAATTATTTATATTAATTGGTTATTTATTTATTAAATTTATTTATTTATTGTGAGGATATTTACGCATAATTATCAACGGACAAAAATTAAGTTTTAAAATGGTTAAAATTAAAAAATAAGATTTAAATTACCTTATGATAAATTAGTTAAAAATATTTTAAAATATCTGATTATAAATTATTATATTGATTATTAAATAAAAATAAATGCCGTTGTTAATTTAGTTATAAATACTCGGAAATTTATAATTCCATTCGATCTCGCATTGCCCAATTTATATTTAATATTAAAGAAATAAATTTTAAAATATCGTTCTTGGTTTTCGTTTTTATTTTCCAGTTATCCTTGCATGTTGGATTATTTTATAAATTAAAATAATACTATTTACTAATCAACATCGTTGACTGCTTTTGGTGACAGATAATCGAATACAATTGATTTGGTTGCCTTTTTGTCTTGTTTAAAATTCTTCTAATTATTCACAACACGTTATATATTCAGTACGCAGATTTTTCCCATGTTTCAATTTGAAATAATTTATCCTTGTAATTTCTTCCCCCTTCTCTGTTCTTGTGTTACTTCGTGTCTAGCTTTTATACTTTTCCAACTAATGGCAGTTCCATTGGACACTACAGTTTCAAGCAGTTGTCGAGGTAAATATTTTTGACGATGCCAATAATTGGTCCTTTAATGTTTATTAATGTCCTTTTCCGTTATCTCTTCACTTGTACTTGTTAATTATGTATGAGCTTCTTTTATTCAATTGTCTGCGTTGATTGATTTTTTCCATTCCTGAATTTTCGATCTCTTTTCCACTCTTATTTTACTGAGTTCCAGAGCCAACACAGAATTCATTAACCATCATTGTCGTAATTTTATAATTGTTGTTGTTTTGTCATTTAGATATCCCCAACAAAATTAACCTATTATGTAACAATGTGTCAGAATTGTGATTATTGTGTTTGGATGTTTGTATGTTTGTTTAATCTGTATCAATAATTAGAAACCAAAAAAACTCCTTTATAGATTTTATGCAACAACAAGTTTTTAAAGAGATTGTTCAAAATTTGTCGACAGAATAAATATTTTGCTCTTATCTATCTTTTTAACAAACAAGATCATATCTATGCTTTATTTTCCTTTATTCTTATTTAATCATTTTTAGTTATTTTTTTGAAAAACTTTATCATAAAATCTGAGCGCGTCCAACATAGTTAAAATTGTTTTTATGGTGCAATTCATGGTTATAGATTTATTATTCAAGATTATAGATTTGTCATTCAAGGTTATAGATTTGTTATAGATTTATTATTCAAGGTTATAGATTTGTTATTCAAGGTTAAAGATTTGTTATAGATTTATTATTCAAGGTTATAGATTTGTTATTCAAGGTTATAGATTTGTTATAGATTTATTATTCAAGGTTATAGATTTATTATTCAAGGTTATAGATTTATTATTCAAGGTTATAGATTTATTATTCAAGGTTAATGATTTATTATTCAAGGTTATAGATTTATTATTCAAGGTTATAGATTTATTATAGATATATTATTCAAGGTTATAGATTTATTATTCAAGGTTATATTATATTATAGGTTATAAAGAATAAAAAACGATTATTTTAAATTTGTCGCAAAACCATTGCAAACATATATGCAAAATATTTAGATAAAAATTAAAAAAAACCGACCAACAAAATAAATTAGAAATTATTAAAAGACAAATTCAAGAAAAGAAGAGAAATCCATTTGATTATTTTGTTGGATATTTTACATCTGAATATTTAATTATTTGATTGTTATTAATATCTTTAACTTTTATTTTTGTATCTCTTATTTTAATTGTAGAATAAATCATTACATAACATCCACCCGAGTTTTCCTACAACTGGTTTTTTTTGGCGACTCTGCTGGACTCAGCAATTATTTCCATAATAAACAGTCACAATTGCACATATACAATAGACATGTAGAATAATATTTATATATAATGCTTCTCTCTTGAGTAAATTATTCCAACATCCATATGTTAGCAAAGCACCAAATGCTCAAATATTTGTATCTGGGGCCCTGATAATGCCTAAACTATTCTAAAACGTGATTTAATTGAAAATCAAAAATATTAATGATAATATCCTGAATTTATATGTAAATATAAAAAAATAATTTCTAATTTGCAATGGAGTTGCCTGCCGTATGCAGTAGAGTTGGACATCGAAAAGGAAGAAATTATTCCTCCCTGATTTGTGAAACCGAATAATTATGCAAAATGTTTTCCAAAACCTGTGAAAGGGCGAGCAGAATATGAATTTATTAACCTTAATTTATAGTAAATTTGGCAACTCAGATCGAATTGTTTGAGTATAAATTGAGATAATTTCTACTGAAAATCTAGATCTGATCAGAATTGAAATATGAATCCAATATCAATTTGTGCCGTGCTGCTTTGGGCAGGGATTGCATTCGGATGCGAAGAATCATCAGAGTGTAAATCGTCAGAGGTTTGCTGGTCCGATGAATGTTCCACCATTTGTAAGCGAGTAAATGATTATAAACATATATTGATGGTAAATAATCTCAAAACTCATAAAAGGATCTCGCAATAGCAAAACGCGATTGTGGTGGTACTGGATGCTTCTTCCCTCGGTGCGATACCCACGGGTATTACAACGCAATTCAATGCAAGTACGGAAAATGTCACTGTGCAGGAAGAGATGGAGAGCAACTTACAAAACCAATCGCTGCCAGATATAGCACAAATTGCAGTAATTTTTCATTATAAATCATTATAATTATTGTATTATGAATTCTAGAATGTGCAAGGGACAAGGATGACTATAGGCGACTTGGTATTCTTGGAAAGATATTCGTTTGTAACAGCGATGGAAGCTATGCACCAGTTCAATGCTTGGGATCAATGTGCTTTTGTGTTGATTCGGACGGAAAGCAACTTCCTGAACCACCTGCAGTCCCCATAACAAAGGATAATCTGCTGAAATGTCCTTAAATAATATATTTTTAATTTATAACGCCCTCTGATTCTTTAACTGTAACATGACATGAACACCATAACTCACTCCCAGTTATCGCGCGCACAATCGTTTTTCGAAATTTCTATTTTAGACCGTACTCTATTGGATGATATTTTGACGGGAAAATCTTTATTGAATTTCTAATTTTAGACAGAGACATCTTTTGGTTTTTTGTCCGTGCTCAACAAGATGCTCTTTTAAAAGGTCTTGTCCATAGATAGAGCACTTTAAATGGCACTCTGTGTACATTTTTGTCGTATGATGATGAAGCCTTTGTCAATTTACAAAGGAAATTGACAGAGATTTTCTATAGGAAATTCAATCTTAAATCTTTGAAATTTTTTTTAGCGGAAATTTAAATTTTTTATTAACAAAATTTTTAGATTTGAAAAATATTTTTCTGAGAAAATAAGGATTTTGGACCGTTAAACTTTTACTACCAAGACTCTTTCGTATATCTATTCAAAGTTGATCTAATATATAATAAGAGGACGTTCATAAGTTTTGTCAATAAAGAGGGGAGGATATGAAGAAGTTTTACAAATGTTGACATGGTAGGAGGGCGTTACAAATAAATTGACGTCAACAATATTACTTTACAATAAATTTAAAGAGGGAATGAATAGGAAAGTCAGTTAAGCTCCAGAAATAAAAGGAAGTCTCCTTCAAAAAATTAACAATCTTGTTAAATTAGTAGATACCTGATTGTACATGATAAAGCCATATATACTAATAAGGTTATATGATATAATATATAAATATCATATTCTTTAATAAAGCGTACAATATGATTTATTATATGTTACTTAATATATCAAACAAACGTTCGTGTTATGTAATAGGACTAGAATATGTCATATAGACTAACAAGATGAGATTATGTAATATGGTAAGTTCATATCAAACAATAAGTAAAATTCATGTTATGTTAAGTTTTGTTTTAATGAAGTCACCAATTTTGAATTTTTGTTAAAATGGTTTGCGGAAATAAGTTTTTTAGAAACAAAAACATTCTAAGGGTTCAAAATAAATTTTACAATAGTTTTTTTTCAGCGAGTTTTAATGGTATTGTCAGATTTATAAAGACTTTAGAACTTGATTCTGTATTTGAAATTTTGGACCGAAATCACAAAAACGAAAAAAAGAATAGGACAAATCAAAATAAAAACTGCAATCAAAAAGAATGCTGGATCAATTTAAAGGTGAATGAAATTACCCCATTCAAAGTATGAATTGTTCTTTTAATGCCAGTTACCACGGCAATTTCTAATGGCGAATTACCTTTCCAGAGAAATAAACCAGTGACAGCTATTGTCAGCTAGATTTGAATTGGCTCCCAATTATCGTGCAAGATAAATAAAACTCATTAAATAACCAATAAAATCAACCCAATCATGTGCCTCGATATTACAACGACGATCAATCAACAGTTGCACTATCTCTATGCAACCCACACGACATGCGTAATGAATAGAACGCATCCGATTAGTATCCTGAATGATAAATAATCAAAATAAAAACACAAAAAATAAAGCAAAATATTATAAAATCCAAATGCATTTAATAAAAATTGATATCAACCACTCGTACCATATATTCCTCCTTGAAATATCTGCTGAATAATATTACTGATCCAACTCTAATTGCTTCCTTGAATAATTCAAATTCCGCGCTGTGACATTCAATAAGAATTATCAGAAAAATTAACACATAATGATTTACTCCATCAATTATTCAATAATTTGTCCAATAAGAAAAGAACAAAATATATCAACTATCAAATAAATTTAACCAATTAAAAGTTGAAAATATTTTAATTTGGTAACAATTCATTAATTATCAATTTGATTGATGCAAATAAACAATTAATTTTAAGTTTTATATTGTTCACTTAAAATTTCAACATTATATAAATTTATAAATATGAATATTTAATATTTTTTCAATTATTTAAAAATTTTATTTCCATAATTTATAAATTTCATTTATATCCTTGCTAAAAAATTCCAATAAAAATGTTTTAATAAGTTTGCTGATTAAATAAAAGCAATAATGCCTTCACAAGTAAGCGTTATTTCTAATGCTATAATTGACTGAACGATCCATGGGTCCAACGAGCTGCCGATAGAAGGCCTGTGCTCGATTTCGATTTTTAGGTCTTAATATTCTCCTATCTCCTTCAAATGTTAACCTATGCTCTCATATCATTTATCATTATATACATCCACTTAGTCCTTCTTATCGACGTCAGTGTTGATGATCATATTTCTATGGCCCGTAAACCCTTCGTTATGTTAAATATCCACACATTATCTCTCTTACCCTTATCCCTATTAAAACTACTATGTACCCTATTATTGATACAAGCATTATCATTGTCACTATTATTTGTATTATTCTAATCCATTATCACGGCTATTACTATTATTATTATTATTATTATAATTACCATTACCATTATATTTATTATTATTATTATTATTATTATTATTATTATTATTATTATTATTATTACGATTATCCTTACCATTATCGTTTTTATTATTAAGTTTTTGTAAGGATTCGTCCTTATTCCTCAGCTTTATGAAAATCTTTTACCTATATAAAATTTTAGCCGTACTCCATCCTTATTCTATAGTTTTCGATAAAGTATTTTTTTTATTTCGGAAATTTCTAACAGCGTTCCACCTTATTTCAAAGTTTTATCATGATATTATACTAACAATTGAGGCGTGTTCCACTATTATTTTACAATTTTTGATAGAGTATTTAGATTAATTCGGAAATTTTGAGCATCTTCCCGCCCTTATTTTACAGTTTTATGATAAATATTTTTATGATTTCCGAAAATTTGCGCAGCGTTCCGCCCACATTTTCCGTCTCAACTCAACATAATTTACTTAGTTCTTACATATTATTTAAAAAATTCCTTTTCATTATTTTGGTCGTTCGGATTAATCTTTTAAAATTTATTCAGCCCAAAAATATTTTATTTTTACTTATTTAATTCATTAATATTTTCTTTTATATGACATGTCGTTTTTCTTGTTATTATGTTATTTTTTATGTAAATTTCGTTCGGTTCTTGATGCATTTTGTATTTATTTTATATTACTTTTTTGTTTTTTGATTTTATATTTATTTATATTCTCTCAAATTTTAGAGTGTTTTGTGTATGTTGTATGTTGTATTTTAAGTTATCTTGGTGCTGGGTTTTCGTGCAGTATTACTATATATATATATATATATATATATATATATATATATATAACACCATAAAGGTTAGCTAATATATATTAATTTAATCTAATATATATTTATATTAATCAAATTTATCATTACGTCTATTCCCAAAGTCCTTCTTTTCGTTGTCCGTATTGATGATTTTTCTATGGCCTATGAACCCTTTCGTTATGTTAAATATCCACACAGTATCTCTCATACACTTATCCCTATTATAACTACTACGTCCCTTATTATTGATACTATCATTTTCATTGTTACTATTATATGTATTATTCTAATCCATTATCGCTGCTATTACTATTATTATTATACTTATTATTACCATTACTATTATATTTATATTTACTATTATTAGCCTTATTATTACTAATTTTATTATAATTATTGTTATTTTTATAATTACCATTATCCTTACTATTATTATTATTATTATCAAAAATTTTATGTAAGTATTCATCCTTATTCCTCAGCTTTATAACAAAAATATTTTACTTATACAAAAATTTAGCCGTAATCCATTATTATCTTACAGTTTACGATAAAGCATTTTAACTAATTCGGAAAATTTGCGCTTAGTTCCGCCCTTACTTTCAGTCTCAACTCAATATAATTTCCTTAATTCTTTCATATTATTTAAAATTTTACTTTCATAATTTTGGTTGTTCGGATTAATCTTTTTCCGATGGCGATTCATTTAAACTGTAGCAAACTGAGAACAATCGAACTCGAATTAGTTCTCCTTCTCCCGTACATAGTTACATATAGATTGCAAGTAACAGATTCGATCCCTGATACATTTTATAAAGAATAAAAAACGATTATTTTAAATTTGTCGCAAAACCATTGCAAACATATATGCAAAATATTTAGATAAAAATTAAAAAAAACCGACCAACAAAATAAATTAGAAATTATTAAAAGACAAATTCAAGAAAAGAAGAGAAATCCATTTGATTATTTTGTTGGATATTTTACATCTGAATATTTAATTATTTGATTGTTATTAATATCTTTAACTTTTATTTTTGTATCTCTTATTTTAATTGTAGAATAAATCATTACATAACATCCACCCGAGTTTTCCTACAACTGTTTTTTTTTGGTGACTCTGCTGGGCTCAGCAATTATTTCCATAATCAACAGTCACAATTGCACATATACAATAGACATGTAGAATAATATTTATATATAATGCTTCTCTCTTGAGTAAATTATTCCAACATCCATATGTTAGCAAAGCACCAAATGTTCAAATATTTGTTTCTGGGGCCCTGATAATGCCTAAACTATTCTAAAACGTGATTTAATTGAAAATCAAAAATATTAATGATAATATCCTGAATTTATATGTAAATATAAAAAAATAATTTCTAATTTGCAATGGAGTTGCCTGCCGTATGCAGTAGAGTTGGACATCGAAAAGGAAGAAATTATTCCTCCCTGATTTGTGAAACCGAATAATTATGCAAAATGTTTTCCAAAACCTGTGAAAGGGCGAGCAGAATATGAATTTATTAACCTTAATTTATAGTAAATTTGGCAACTCAGATCGAATTGTTTGAGTATAAATTGAGATAATTTCTACTGAAAATCTAGATCTGATCAGAATTGAAATATGAATCCAATATCAATTTGTGCTGTGCTGCTTTGGGCAGGGATTGCATTCGGATGCGAAGAATCATCAGAGTGTAAATCGTCAGAGGTTTGCTGGTCCGGTGACTGTTCCACCATTTGTAAGCGAGTAAATGATTATAAACATATATTGATGGTAAATAATCTCAAAACTCATAAAAGGATATCGTAATAGCAAAACGCAAATGCAGTTTTATGGGATGCGTAACCCCTCAATGCGATACCCACGGGTATTACAACGTAACTCAATACAAGTACGGAACATGTTACTGTGCAGGAAGAGATGGAGAGAAACTTACCAAAATATTGGATGATTGCCGTAACGCAAATTGCAGTAATTTTTCATTATAAATCATTATAATTATTGTATTATGAATTCTAGAATGTGCAAGGGACAAGGATGACTATAGGCGACTTGGTATTGTTGGAAAGACATTCGTTTGTAACAGCGATGGAAGCTATGCACCAGTTCAATGTTTGGGATCAATGTGCTTTTGTGTTGACTCGGACGGAAAGCAACTTCCTGAACCACCTGCAGTATACATAACAAATCAACATGAGCTGAAATGTTCTTAAATAATATATTTTAAATTTTATTAAAATATTATGATTCACTTTATTTTTGAAAAAAACTTTTTTAATTTTATAACGCCCTCTGATTCTCTAACTGTAACATGACATGAACATCATAACTCACTCCCAGTTATCGCACTCACAATCGTTTTCGATATTTCTATTTCAGGCCGTAATTATCTTTTATAATAATAAAAATTGTATTCAATGTTGTAAACCATGATAATCCAATTTCATAATTATAATCTTGATTTCATTCTGAAAGAATTGGAAAATTAAAAGAAAATTCCGATAATTTGGAATCAAAACTTAAATCTGTTGAATATTTTGTAGATAAAAGATTAATCATTTTTTCTAAACTTTTCTCCATTTTAAAATAAAAAGCATAAATGAAGCTAGTGACCTGTAGGATGGACTACTACAAAATCCGAACATTCTTCTTCATCAGTTGTTGATATTTTTGAAAAGCTTTTTTATATAAATTTATTATTTCTTCATATTCGGGAGATCCTGAAATCAAAAATATTGTTTTTGGTTTTGATAATTTCAACAATTCTTCTGGAGTATATTTACTAATTCAGCATCATTTGATATCCTGTTAACTTTTTCGTTTGATACCGGTTGGTTTTCATCCAGAAATGGCTGAGTTAAAATATAAAAATTTAAAAATTTGATTTCAATTTATTTATAACTATTTTACACATGATAATTTATATTATTTTATTTTAATTTATAATTTTATTAAATTATATTTATCATCTTTCCAGAACCAGTTTTAATATTAAATTCTTTTTCAACCAAAACACAAGAAAAACATTTATATTATTTTTTAAAATTTTTTATTTTATAACGAATTTGAAACACTGACTTTTTGACTCTGTTCCTTGGCAGCAATATGATACGTTTTGCACTAAACTAAAATTGTAATGTTGAACATTTTTACAATTTTCGTACTATAGTAAATACACTATGCGAAGTAAGTACAAGGGCGACGCCCCTACTTTTTTTATTAAAGTTTTTTGTTTACATGAAATCACTATTTTGGTTTTAATGGTTAGATTTTAGTTAAATGAAAAATTTATAGTTTAATTTAGAATGAAAAATTTAGAGAATTGTGTTTACACTTTCGAGAAATGTGTGTCGGAAATTTACATTTTTCTATGTTACATTGTTTATACTTGGACGAGACCAAATAAATATGATTTTTCAACTAAACATATATGCTAAGAAAAGCTTCTGACTATAAGTTAGAGCACGTAGCCAAAGTGGGGGTCACAATTTTGTTGGTGTTTAGATATTGTAACTAAAATTTATATTAAGAATTTGTTTTTGGATAATTAAATATTAAAATTTTAATATTTTTTATTGGAAAGTTTATAGTGACATCAAAAATTATTATTTTTTATTAAGTAATACCTTGTACTCACTATTTGGTGAAAATTATATTTAAAAATTGTGACGAAGTAATTTTATACAAAGACCTCATATGAGATTGAGTAAAGAAAATCCCCTATACATCAGTATAAAATGGTAATAGTTATTTTATCAAAGTAGCAATTTCAACAATAAAACCAAGAATGGACACTATTAGTGATAATACTCAGGTACATCCACAACACCAATAATAACCAATATTAATAAATACTATGACAATAATTACATTTAATACGATGTGTATAATTTTGTTTTGCAATTTTCAATTTTTATTTATTCTACACTTAAAGGGGGCAAAATAGGGGTTGCCACATACAAAGCTGAGTTAGGGAATATTAGTGGTCATCAAAATAATAATAATAAATTAGAGGCGGAATGTCTCGATGTGATTATCTGGGTTGAATTTACAAAATATTCGTTAAACAAACAATAAAATACAAGATAAGAAAGGATAAAGCTGATGCGTTTAATTTAACCAGGCTTATAGAGAAGTGACTATATAGCAGTGCGTCTTTGGATAAATTTATCATTTGGATTTAGTTTAAGAATTTTTATTTTTATTAAGGTATTTAATTTTGGTCTATGTTGAATATTAAAAGACTTGGATTAAACTAGAAATTATTATACACTAGTATTTAATAATAATTAATACACTATGATATATTACGTTATACGTTATGTAATCAATGAGATAAATCCGACGATGAAACATATCTCTCATTCAGCCATTAACTTTTTTCGAATTATTAATCGGTGCATTTTCAAAAATAAAATGATTTTTTCGGTATATTCAAAAAATAGAATTCATCAAAACAAGAAATACTGTGTTTGCAGTTGGCACCAATTTCTTTTCAATACATAGAAGAATGTTGATTTTAAAATCAAACATCAAAACAAATCATATGTTCACTTATTGATTGCATGTTTAAAGTTTAAAATGCTGGAAGTATTTGCCGTGTTTCGTCATTGAATCCATTTTATTCGAGTCACCGAAACGATTTTTAGGTCCCAATATTCTCCTATCTCCTTCAAATGTTAACCTATGGTTTCATATCATTTATCGTTATATATATTCGCTGAGTCCTTCTTATCGACGTCAGTGTTGATGATCATATTTCTATGGCCTGTAAACCATTCGTTATGTTAAATATCCACACAGTATCTCTCTTACCCTTATCCCTATTAAAACTACTATGTTCCCTATTATTGATACTAGCATTATCATTGCTACTATTATTTGTATTATTCTAATCCATTATCACGGCTATTACTATTATTCTTATTATTATTATTATTATATTTATTATTATTATTATTATTGTTATGTACAGGCTCTTAGCCTAAAAATAATAAATCATACTGACGTCACTAAACGGTGACGTGTAAATTATTTTGATGACGTTTAGTGACGTCACGAAAAAAAAATAAATTAAAATGCGTCACAGAAAATTACCAAAATTGGTAATACGTCATCAGAAAATTGCTATATTTAGATTTCTGATGACGTGGCTCTAAATTTGGTAATTAATTTAATGCAAAATATAAATAAGGTAATTTCATTAACTTTTAAACAATATAAATAGAAGAGTATTTTTAGTACAGAGGCCGATTACAAAAATAGCGAAACCTTGCCGATAACATTTCAATTGGAAAACTAAAGATTTATTACCCGAAAAAAAAGGAAAAACAAACTAATTCACTGATTGAATTTTTAGCTGAACAAGAAGAAGATAAATCGATTGGGAAAACAAACTAATT
This sequence comes from Schmidtea mediterranea, assembly GCA_022537955.1. Lineage (NCBI taxonomy): Eukaryota > Metazoa > Platyhelminthes > Tricladida > Dugesiidae > Schmidtea > Schmidtea mediterranea. The sequence continues at coordinate 2,253,365 of CM039682.1, forward strand.
CACTTATTAATTTAACAAGGGGGAAAAACAAACTAATTGATCAATATTTCAATTAACGGCCGAGAAATTCAAAAAACCCACCTGCTTTATACAAACCAAGGATATTTAAATAGCTGTCAGAGTGGAAATAGAGGAAAAGAAAAACAGAAAAAATTGTGAAGAGAAAATTTCATTAAATTTGACAAGAATCTTTGAAGAAATCATTTTTATCAGATTTTGGATTCTATATCCAGTGGCTAGATTTTAGTAATTTTTATTTTATTTAAATAAAATATCACTGAAAAAAAAGCGGATTCTATAATCCGGCTTATAAGTAATTAAATTAAAATTAAAATCAAGTAGTATCCAAAGTAGTTGACCACTTTTGGATACTCGGGGTGCCCCAAAATCAAAAACTTTCTTGCCCTCTGTTTCTTAGGATAAGTTGTTGCGTCTGTATAGTGACCATCGACTTCTTGCGGGCCATTTGACAGGGATCATTTGATCCAGTTTCTGTGAAATCTTTTTAACATACACATATACATTTGTAAAGTTCGAACTACCGCCAAATAAATTTTATTAGTAATTAATTGTCTTTGTCTTATTTATTTGCATAGGACCACAACCGACCTTTTTATATTTTATATATTTTTGATTCAGTTTCTATTTGGTATATTAATTTGGAGTCAGATAAACGAACTGTGTTAAGATCTTAGTCCCCGACAATTCTCATATTTTTTGATCTTAACATTATTAATATTATTATTATTAAATGATATTGGTAGCCTGATCTCCTCGATAGAAGAAATAAAAGGTTTATTTAAGTGAAAATGAGTTCTTAGAAATTGTGAGTATAATAAGCATATCCTGAATTTTCGTAATTTTGCACGGTAAGCCCAACATTTAGGAGCAAACAATTTTTTTTTTAATTTTAATGTTTAATATAATCTTAAAAACAACTTTGAAATTTTAAAATTTAAAACTTTCAATTACAAATAATTATTTGATTATTTTATTATAAAATCTTTTAATCTAATTGATTATTTTAATTTTACTGCTCGCTGATAGTTATGTTAAAATATCTACACATACATACTGTATAAAATCAAAATTGTGCTTTGTCATTAGTAAGTAGATGTGAGTATTATAAAGCGTCGCGAAGTACCACACAAAAATTAACGTCACACGTAAGGTTACGGTCAAATGTTTTAGGTCAATATCACAATTAAAGGTCATTTAAAAATTTAGTTAGGGTTATAATTTAATATTACTATTATTATTTTCGGTCACTATATAATGAAAAAAAAATAACTAAATAGTATTTATTCATTATTCACAATCTTTAAGAAATACAATCGTCGAAGAAATATAAAGAAATACAAAGGCTCATTCGAATTAGCACTGCTATCGAACAAAATATCGATACTCGGAACAATACGATGTCCCTACAAAAATAATAAAATGCTGAAAATCAATTTTCTTGTATAGTTATCAACAAATTAGGGATCATAGATATTGATTGTCACAGAGAATCTAATTATTCTCAGAATTCTCATCTTTAAAAACAAATATTTATTAATAAAAAATTTTAATTTACAAAAGTGTTCGATATCATGTTAGAGTTAGGTCTGGGCTTACTTAGCGTTTGCCCGAGAAAAATAAGTTTAGTTATTCTATAGAAATTATTTAGTGCTTAATAATTACTATAAATATATATTTATTAATAAATAATAAATATATCAGATAAGTGAGTAACAGTGAAAAAAGTTTTGATTATTGAAAAATCCTCTTCAGTTTCTTTTGGAACTCTGAACAGGATTTTTTAATAATCGAAACTTTTTTCAACAATATAATTAATTCTTCGGAGCTTGGGATATTCTAAATTAAAAATATACTAAATTAGGTAAAAAATAATAATAGTAATGAATAATAAAAATAGCAATTTAAATAAATAGTTATTTTGTAGTAGCAAAATAAAAATTTTTAAGCAAATTCTTTTGTTAAAAATTACGTAGTTGAACGATCTACTACGCAGCCTACTAAATATTAATTGTAAATAAAAAGCGATTGGATTCTAGAATAGAGACAGATTTTTCAGCGAGTAAAGCAGTTAATATTATAGAGACGAAATCTTTTAAAAGAAAAAAAAATAACAAGACAAGGAAACTTATTTTAATTTATAATTGCATAGAACAAATGGATTTTTCTCTTTACAGAAAGTGATTATCGACCGAAAGTCGATTAAATCGCTTGCAACAGTTAACAGAAAATTTTTTCCGTGGAAACTGCATTATTAAATTCTGAGAGGGTAGATATTAGGAAAATTTGTTGCCGAGTCTTGGTGACAATCTATAGCGCAAAATTCGGGTAACCCTCCTATGTTGCCTTTCTCCTTTGAGCAAAGCTGTAGATAACCAATTAGAATCCAGTTCTCACCACTTAGAAATCTCTTAGAACAGTTTGACATAACCGATAATCTTTACTTCAGAATCTTGTGGAATTTTTTCGGGTTTATATTTGTAAATTTATATTGTTAAATAAACGTTTGTGAAATAGATTGAGTTTTCTTAGTTATTTTAAATGAGTAAAACCTTTTGGAGTCAGGTTACGATTTTTGTTGATCGTTAAACCCACTAACGAATTCAAAAATCATTCATCGTTTTTTTATGGCGGTTGACACATCATAAATATTTTTAAATAATATGAAATTAAAAAACATTATTTTTAATATACGGCAGTGATTGATTTAATAAGAAATAATATATTTTTCAACAGTCAAAAATGATTGATTAGGAAAAATGAAATTTTCATAAAATAGTGACTCAAGAAAGTGATATATTGTTTTCTTAAAATTTTATAAATATTTTTCGTAAATACAAATATTATTTTAAAAATTTGTTTGATGATACCCAAAAATTTGTCATTAGTCATGCTTAAAGTGACTATTTTTATAAATATTTATGCATTGCTGATAAATTATATAAATGTTAAAATGTTATTAATTAAATTGTTTCTTAATCAAAAACAAAGTATAAAATTAAATTTGGTACAAAAAAAACTTGAATAACCCAAAACAATCTTAAACAAACGAATCAAGGGGGTTTGAGGCTTATGCCATCATGTTTTATAGATTATTCTAAAAAATTTTCCCATTTCCCATTATCATTGACCCAAGGCAATATTTTGGATTGAATGACTCATAAATATTACATGTACCGACAGCTTAATTTATTAATCTTATTTAAAGTGGAAACCCAGCATAAGGAGGATCTAAACACTAAATACCGATACGACTTTTACAAATAGGCAAATATCAGATAACGGACTGCAATATAAAATCTTTGGTTTAGAATTGTATATGTATGTGAACCCTAGAAATTCTTAGCTTTATGTCAAGTCACAGCATTTATGTGTGCAAGTGGGAAAGTGATCATTCTCGGCATATAATAATAAGACCACTGAAATTTGGTAAATGACATTATAACCCATATAAAATTACTGATGATGCAATATTTATTATTGGTTGGTGGGTATATGCATTTAATTTAACATAAATGCAAGAAAATTTCTTCATTTAACTTGAAAAAAAAATTTAAATTATGGATTAATCAATAGAAATGAGAAAAATTAATATATAGAAAACAATGAAAAATGAAAGAGATAAAAGAGATATTAATTTCAGAATAAATAACCATATGATAAAAAAGAAAAAAATATTGACTTTTGCTCAAATATCAAATGATTAAACACATCAAACAATTAGATTTGATTAAATATTTAAAATAAATTATAACCGAAATTTAATAAAAATTAGCTGAAATATAATGTTGAATTCTGGTTTACCGCGTCTGTGTGTGCGTTTATATCTTTGTCGCGTTTGCTAACACGTGAATATAAATACGTTCGCATCTGTTAGCAATTTATTTTCTTTTTAGATTATTTGAATTATTAAAGTTTGAATTGTTTTGGAAATTATGGTATTTAATGGTTTTATTTTAAAATAATAGTGAAATTTTGATTGGTGAGTTTTTTTTTCAATTTATTTAATGATATCAGTTGGAAGTCTGACGGCAGTCCATGCATTTTGGTTGAGTCAATTTGCGATGGATTTCTTCGACATTTTCTATAATTTTTAAAACAGTTTTAAATTAGATTTTTACTAAGTAAATTAGAATTTGGATTGTTCCTTTTACTAATTTCTTAATCATAGAATGTTGGAATGTGATGAAGTGCTTGAAACATCATCAAACTATCTATTTTAATAATTACAAAGTCACGTAATAATTAACTACTCGAAATATTATTCTGTGTTTTGTTTTTTATTAGTGTTTTTATGTTGAGAATTTGTTCCCTTAACCCACATGTAGTATAGTAACTTGGAAATAAAATAAAATAAAAGAAAAGAAAATGAAAAAAAATGAAATTAAGATTTATAGACTTGAAAAAAAAAATTTATATCTTAAAAAACTTTTGATTAAAAGTTATGGAATTAAATTAAAATGGTGGTTAAAATGAATGTTTAAGTATTCTCTGTAAATTTTATAATTTTGAAAAATAAAATTTAATTTAGGAATTACATTATTCTCATTGTGTCTTGGTTTTTATTACAGTGTTGTTATATGTGTTTTCATTTTATTATCTGGTTCAAAATTATTTTTCTTTTTTATTTATTTATAGCAGTAATAAATGTTTATCTCATTTAAACAAAGTATTAATTTAAAAAAATATTTTCAGATGGATTAAAACAATTTATTAGACGGGAAAATATTGCAATAGTCTAAGGTTATTTTATAATTTTTCATTTCTTTATAGTGGAAATTTATTTTTAGGCTTTTTATAAGTAGGCGATTTTATTCATTTTTTCGAGTGCAAAAATTACTCCTCACGATAGCGTGACTATTTTAGAAAATTTTTAAAAATTCATTTAAAAAATTTTTAAAAATTTTAAAACAATTCTTAGGATATGAAATTTTTTTTAAACTAATTATCCCATACTGCATAACGATACAAGATTAATTATTCAGTTATATATCGGGACCAATCAGCAAAATTTAAGATGTATTTAAGATGTATTTAGTGATTTGCCACAAGAATTATCTGTGACGTCATTTAATTGCTCTGTATTGCGCACATTTAATATCTGTACTCTCTTGATCAGTTTGATCAATCCAATCCAAAGCACAGAAAGGTAATTGTCTCAGCTATTTAATGGCAACTGCTTCAAAATTGAATTTCATTTATAATAATGAGCTTTATTTTATTTTTGCAGTTGTTGCTAGGTGCCGCCTGCGATTTAATTTACAATGAAAGAAGGGACATCAGCTGCAATTCAGGGAATTGTACAAGTGTCGGCTACCAAGCATCTTATAACAGCTCTACAGGTGTTTATCGGATGAATATCACTTCCAAATCCGCCTGTGATTCAAGCAACTGCATTGGCTGTATGGCGAAGACAAATTGGCAAATAAAAACAATTTCACCGAGCCAAAATTTCGTCATGAGAACAATTACAGCCTGTCCAGCAGATACTTTCAGAAATATGACGGACTTCTTTCCCTCCTCCCCACCATTCACTGCGAATGATGCGGTTTGTACGGCTACCGGTTGCAAAATGTATAGATATGACTTGATAAATGGCACATTTACAGCAATTGCAATAGGTTCGTGTAATTTTATTAGTACTTGCAATGGTTGCTTTTTCCTTTCTCCATGGCAACTGAACAACTCGGTAACATATTCTATCATTCAAAGACAAAATCCAAGTACTTGCCAGACCGTGTCGGTAATTACTCTATCGGATTTCTTTGTGTTTTATGGTGAGAGTTATTGATTTATATATAATTGTGCCAATTATCATTTCCCGTTATTACAGACCCTTCTCAGATCACCACAACTCCATCTCAGACCACCACAACTCCACCTCCGGCAACTACAACTCCATCTCAGACAACCACAACTCCACCTCCGGCATCCACAACTCCACCCTCGACCACCACAACTCCACTTCTGATTAAGGCCGGCCAAGCAGAAACCAGCCTCAATTATAAACTTTATACTAACTTATTCACTCTAATGCTTTCTTATTATATATTTTTATTGTTATGATTTGAATTATCATTGAATACATTCAAATTTATGAAATAAATTAACGTAATTTATTAATTAATTAAATAGTAATCACACATATAATTATGATTACATATAATTTCATTATTCAAAATCATAAATTTACCCATCGAGATTCAATTCAAATAAGAACGCGGATTATTATAAATCAGGGCTTCTTAAACCATGGGTCGCGACCCCATTTGGGGTCGCGAGAGATAAAGATGCAGGTCTGTGGTTTTTCGATGCCAATTTTGCAAATTACTAGCTTCGAATGGGAACGGAACAGTGTCCGTGACGGTTTCTATACAAAGTCAGAGCGCCAATATCCAGGTCAAAAAGGCAGCTTAACGAAGCTGCTTTTTTTAAGGAATCTCCAAATGGTGAAAAAATTGAGCTAAGCTTTGGATAAATGTGAATATCTATATGTATGTTCGCTATCTTTTTATAAATATTAGAGAATTAAATTAATCAAATATAACTGCTAAAATATTTGGTTTAAAATATGAACAAACAAAAGGTTATGTAACACAAAAACCGGATTAATCGAATTTTCCCAAACTTTTTGGAATGTGGTATCATAGTTTCTTTTGAGGCATTAAACAAATTGATTTTGGAATTATTATGATTTTTAAACAAGGTTTTCTCTAGCGTACGGCTTTTAGATCTAGAAGTATTCGCTACCGTATTTTTAACGACTTCTGTGTGTGTATGTTGATGCGTTAAAACAAAGTCGAAAATTTGGATTTTTAGCCTAAGAATCAAAAGTCTGTTTTGATCGATCCATTTTATCTAGCGGTAATCTTTTCATATTCAACAGCACGAGAGTTAGTAAAATTTTCATGCTTTGTTCGAAAATTACTCGTAATATTCGATTTCTTATTACACTTAAAGATTTCGTTGCAAAAAAAAACAACCGATTTCCTTCGATTTACGTCATTGTAAAATGTCGATTTACATTTTATGTTGTCATTGTTATTCTATGGATAAATTTAATTTTAATATAATTTTAATTTTTTATATTAAACATAGGGACAATCTGGAAAATGTGTTAAAAAATTATAATTGAATAATAACATAATAATTATAAAAGTCATTCAGTAAGAATCAGCCTCTACAATTTACCCTTACTGTGTAGATTTATGCCCGAACTACACACAATATAGCTATATAATTAGCCTACATATTTTCATTCCGTTATTTACCAAGGTTTTCAAGGTGAAATTTTCGAAGAGCAATTAATTTAATCAATCGTAATTGTCTAATTTACATTTAATTTCAGGATAATCAAAATATCCAAAGTAGGAGCTCATTTCGCCACATTTGAGAATTATCTTTAATGCAAGTTTCAGGGGTGACTTCAGATTTTTATATGTCGTCATGGATTTAACTACGATTATATTTGATCAAAGAAAATTGTAAGTTATAGTTTCATCAATTCTGGAAAGATTTAATTAATTAATGTGTACTAGAAGTCGATATTCACACTCTCGTTAATCCGTTCTCGAGCAATGTTATGTTCCGATGTGATTATTTTCTATAGGATACGAAGAGATTTGCTGAATGGCAATTTTTCCAAGTTACGGGCATATGAAAGTTTCTGCTCATTGTTTTATATTTGAATGGTATTGAAATCGGGGTGGAAATTCCTACCTAATTTGTATAATAATGACGAAAGGTTTTTCCTTTTCTTTTCAATGATTCGCCCCGCATACACGATGACGTTTCACCGAACAATATAGCCTGAATTTTTCTTTTTGTTGTGTGTTGTCAGTGTGTACAATTAGATGAATTAAAACAAAGTCGAATATTACAATTTTAGCTTAAATTTTTATAAATTTTGGTGCTTCGGCCAGTATTTTTGTGACTTTTGCCGATTTTTTAGATACCCTATTTTTTATGTTTCTTAACCTTTTTAATTACCTACATTACTAATTGTTACTAATTTACATTTTATCTTGTTTTTTATCGTTTGTATTTATTTTTATAAATTTATATTTTTATTTTATTCTAATTTATTTTATTTTTCTTATTACAGCTCAAAGTTTTTAGACTTTGTTTACTGTTGTTTTTCGTGCTGATCTCCCCATACTTTATTTTACGATATACTGCTATGTTTATTCATTTATGTCTGTTTTCTGGATTTTACTGGGTTTACTTGGTGTGTATGTTAATTATTTTAAATCATCTTGATGCGCCGGTTTAAACGTTGTGTTATCGAGCAATTCAAACGATTCCGACACGATTGAGTTTAAGCCCAACAATAAGAAAATTTCCAGATAAGGTAAAACTTCCAAACGAAGCTAAATGAGGGACATGATTTTCTACTTTGAATCAGGAGATCCACGTTGATCTGGCGGAAACAATTGTTGTCTAGTTTTCTTTTTAATTATTTCATTTAATGGTCATTTTGAAAAAGTCTCTAGAACGCTACAGTGCCAATTTAAATTATCACGAAAATCGTTAAATATTATGGTCCAGACACAAACGGAAATAAAATTTTAACAAGTAAAAAGTTTTCACCATTCATTTTATGCCAGAAGATTTATTTGCCTCTTCATCAACAAGTAATTTCAAAATAGATCAAGTCAAAATCTTAATTTTTTTTATTACCAGGGTTTACTGGTATCATATTGAATCCAGATGATTTATTATATATTCAAAACATGAAGAGTCTTCCTTACAATTCATGGATCAACATAGACTTCTTCTGGCAGACTAACAACAATCTTCAGACACAGGCAACCAAATTCTGTGCCGACTTACTGACTTGTTATAAAAATTAGCAATTATATTTATATTAATCTGATAAATTTATATTTCAATTTTATTTAATTGATTTTCTAAATTAGAAATCCAATAAAAGTTGATAAAAATAAAGGACATAAAATTCATTTGACATAAAAACTAGACATAAAATAAAATGTTTTTTTAGTATTTTATTTTTAATTTTCTAACGGAATTGTTATAGTTAGCATTTTATTAAGTAGATCACGCACAGTTAATTTAGAATCTTTGGGTCCTCAAAGTTTTTCGTACAAAAGACGATTTTGGTGATACGAGAGTTTGCGTGCTACGGGGCACCAAGCGAGTGCCGAGGTAGCGAATTTTAAGTTTCATAGTTGTATAGTTATATGACAGAATTTTTTTGTTTAATACAAGCAGTTGAATCGTCTGATGCTAATTCGCATAATTATATATTGAAATAAACAGTTGGGTAAGTATAATTTGAATAATTTTTAATTTGATCTAATGTTTTTTCAGGTAATAAGCAGACATTATCAAAGTGAATTATGCCAGCAATTAAATACTACGATGAATGTCATGTGCCTGGCTATAATTTCTGAGGGCCATATATAATCACAGCGGGTTAATGAAATTGAAAAATTATGCCTAGCACATGACATAAAAGAAATATTGATTAGAAAATTGATGTTTTTAAATTAGAAATACTAATTGAAATGATTATTAGAGCAATTTTACTGATATTCAATAAAACATCGATATCATTACTGATTCATAGTCAAACAATAAAAAATTATATGTCATTGCAACATGAAAAGCAATCAGAGGTGAAACCGTAAAAAAGTTCTTTTAAATACACACATAAAGAAAAACTAGTTGTCAATGATGTATTAGTAGCAGTTGTCAAAAGTGTAGCAGTAATTGTCTGCGATTGGAAAGTAATCAGTGATTTGTAATTATAATTTTATACAAGTGCCATTTGTCATAATTAGGAAATTTATTTATTTTTTGAAAATTTTGTACCTCGGATTTGGATTTTGGAAATAAATTTATCTTGTGAAGCATATCGTCATATTTGGATTAAAAGTAGAAAAGCATCCTTTTTAGGCCTAATTTATAGATTTTTAAGAAAGCCTTTTTGGGCTATTTTAGCTTATTCCAAAATGTACAATCTGATTATCCACTTGTGCAATTAAGTACCATCTTAAGGTGTCAGTTTTTTTGATCAAAATAATCAGAAAAGCTTCTCAACCAACCAATGAAATCAAACTATTCGCCGTTACAACATTACTGATATTCAGAGAACTCATTCACAGTTATTCTAGTAAGCATGTGCAAGCTGTTCACACCAACCAACAGCCGATAATGAGTTCCAAAATAACTATTTGGCAGTAGTGGAGGCACTGACTGACCATTTGAGGGTGCGCTGCCACATTTACCAGCATATGATAGTCAAACACCCGGGAGCATTACTGGCTCCTGGTCCTCCAAGGTCCTGGTGGAGAACAATTTTGGGTACATTTAACAAATACTAAGCGTTGTTGAACAACAGATTGCAGTTATTCAACAACAGAGTGAAGCAATCCACCAACAAATCCTGGATTTACTCCAAAACGGAGGACAACATTAATTATTTGTAATGATAATTGATTTTGTTTGTTTTTAAGTTTGAATTTGAGATTTTTTAATAAAAAGTTATATTATTGGAATTACTGTTATTAAATAGAAATTCAATGATTGTTTAGTTTTATGGAATCTGAAAATTTAAATGTCATAGAAACTAGAATAACCGATAAATTTAAGAGTACAAAACAGAAAAAAAATTAAATCAAGAGAAAAAACAATATTTCAAACATCGAAATCGCTTTTTCAGAAATTTAATTAATTTAAAAACCCAGTATCCGAAACTCAGTATTTGAAACTCAGTATCCGAAGATTTGGAATGAAAGAAATGTCTTAATTTAGAAATAATGAAAAAATTAGTAACACTTGAGCGGCAGAAAGAAAAGTTAAGAATTGTTTACTAAGTGAACGGAAAATAAATAATAAGCGATTAAAAATCATTCAACGAAATAAAACATTATTACATTTTTTGATAATAAAAAATCAACAGCGAACGATATCAAATATATTCAGAATCATAGAAATGACCAGGTATAGTAATAATAGTATTATCAATGATTATAATATTTTTACAATGGTAATATAATAATACTGATAATGGTAGCAGTTACGGTGTTAAAAATGATAAATTTAATAATAATACAAATATGTCGAGTTAAACAAAAAATAAATAAATACAATTAACATGGTTAACACAGAAAATGATTATATATAAATAACGAATAGTATAAAAAAAATCAAACTACAATATTTTTAACATCAGGATTGTTGTGAATCATAAAAATACTAAAAACACAAACGGTCAAGGTTGTTTACAAAAAACATAAAACAGGATTCCTACCATTTAGAGTCAATAACAACAAAATTTTAGTATATAAACCAATATCAATTAGTATCAATTTTTAACACAAGAAAAATAGAAAATCATCCAATATTATGGACACCGTTCAATATTTTGATGATATTGGTAAAATAACGAATTATTAGATTGACGAGATAATATACCTGCGATAAACGAAGATTGCTGGAAATCATAAGGATCACAGAACTGTAATACAAAAAACTTAGCTATATTTAGCACTCCGAAACCTTCTACGATAGTCCAAGGACCAACAGTATGTGGGGTAATTAAATGTTTTGGCAGTAACAGTCACCTTTTGCTAACAACCATCCACAATATCACAATTTAAACGTCACTCGTGACGAGATCAGTACTTGATAGGGACATTTATCAATGCTTCCTTATGTTATGTATTTGGCCTATCAAGTGTACGGAAGCATCAAATAAATTATTTTTTAATTGGCATTATATTATAAAAAATTAATCATTGCTAATATTTATCTGTTCTTCATTAATTTTTTAATATTAATGTTTAGGCGGATATTTAAATTATATTATAGAATATTTAGAAAATTCTAGAACATTATTTAAAATAGTAAAACATCACTCATATTTAATTCATTTTTTATTGAATAGAAAATTATTTAAAACAAAATGTAATGAGTAAAAAAATTTTTCGATTCCAAGAAACAAACAAAATATTGAATGATTTTTTTCTCTGAATGTCAAAATCGAATTAAAATTAATAAATTGACTCTTATTTTTTTAATTACAATATTCATTGTTTAATCAATCCTTTATTAATGGTAAGCTGGTGAAAATTGATATTGAGTGGTTAATGTAAGCTTTAAGTAATGAAACATAGTTATACAACGGATAAAATTCAATCGATAATTTGGGTTGCAATTTGAAATCGCCTAATAGGTGCCGTAATGAAGCAAATTATGATCGCTGAATCAAGTTATGAAACAAGTATTTAGAAACGACTCTAAGTGGCTGAGAATAAACAACAAAAAGCCGTTGAAAAATTTTGAAAAAATATAATGGAACAATCCTGAAAAAGATAAGAATAGATATTCTAAAATAAAGTGTGAAAATTGATACAAATTAAATAAAACAAAAAAAGTATTAATTTAGGTTTCGATGTGATTTTAATTAATATCGGAGAATTACTTATCGGGTTATTATTAGATACGATTATTTATCACAGATTTGATTAATAGTAAATAATTTAATATTTAAAGTGTTGAAATTAATATTTTATTTCATTCAAAATCTTGATAAATTAATAATTAATTAATAAGAATAGGCAAAGAACAACTGTGGTAAAATGGTAGAAACTACAGAAGAATCAGTGCATATTGATGATACTCGATTCGAAGCCGAAGAGATATATATATACAATTGAAACTCATCGTATCGATGGTCAAACGGTTTGAAGAAAGATGATTATGTTAGATATTTTTGTCCTAAATAGAAATCAGGGTACTTATCGGTTATCCAAATTATTCAGTTCAATTGAATATTGCAAGTAATTGAATATTTTATTTTGTATATGGAATGCTTAATAAGTTATTTATATCGGTTATTATTTAATATTATATTTTTAACAGTATATTTTAGCTGATACGAGATAAAAAGTTGCAGTGTTCGAAACCAGCGAGCATAGACGTATATTGTTCACAACTCCAGTCTGCTTCTTCCGGACGAAAGTGTCGGACCGCTCTGCTACGACGATACAGAAACTAAACTGACAAGGCTAAAAGACCTAGGAGCTTGAGGATACTGGCTACGAATATCTCAAGGGGATAGGATGTAGGACTCAGCGAAGTGGATTTATAAGAAAAACCGATGTACCGTTCGCCATCATCTTATATCTTATCTAGCCAAATTTAGAATGCAACGAGAATGTAAAGGAGTCGTCGATGATCAGTATGATCTGTTTGATGTTACCCTGTAACTGATTAAATTCTACTTTACCATAGTATATTATTATTTTCTTGTTTGCTGTCAAATTCCGTAGGAAATTATTCCCATAATTCAACAAGTAATTGAAAATTTAGTAATTCATTCCTACTAGCCAGCAAATTCCAATTTAAGGTAATTAAATTTCTAACACTTAAAAGATCTTGTTGAAAATAAATATGGCAACTTTTCAACACATTGGTTACATAATTCTACTTTAATGCTGTTTTTATTGCATAATTCTATCAAATTTCGTGTGGTGTTTCCTTCTTCGTTCATTATTCGCTTCTGAAAGAAGTAATTTTAATAATTTAGTTGAATGCATCATATGAAATTTAAAACGATTTCGAAAACAATATCTAACAGCTGATCACAAAAAGATAACAGGAAAGATTTATAATTGAAAAGTATCATTAGGATAAATAGTAATCATCAGCCTAATCTGAAGACCCAGGCATTCTACATTCATTAAGCAAGCATGCAAACATCAATACATAATAATTATAAAAAGTTACATGATTTAACACGTGGCAATCAAATAACAAATTACAATAACATACATTTCAGTATAAATTTTAATTTCATATTGATTTTCATATTGATTTTCATATTAATTTTCATTTATTTTCATTGATTTTCATATTATATTAATAATAAACCATTTCTCTCTAAAAAGAACATTGATCGACTTGTCATCGCTACAAAGAATGGACGTTTGTTGACTGACATAAATTCATGTTTATTGATGAGGCCAGTACACAGCAATACTATTGAAATCATCCATATGTTCGTCGAGTCTCTAACAAATGCTATCATTCCCGATTTACTATTAATAATATCAAGCAATCGTGACCCGTAATGATTAGGTCTGCCATAAACAGTACATGAATAAATGGAATTTTGTTCAAGTTTGGAGGCACTACAATCATATCCACTGTGTATGTTGATATATAGTCACATCATCTACTGCCATACATGGCAGATTGTAATTGCACTCATCTACCTCACGCCACTCAGCAAAAGTTGCTTACGTAACACAATATTCCTGTAGTGAATGGCTGATCTGGACAGAAGATACGTGTATAGTAAACAGAAAGCACTCGTTTATTGCTACAGTCTAGTAGATTCAATGCCAGCAAGAATTGATGCTGTAATCAAGGATAAAGGATAACTAATTGTTATGTTTTTTAATAAATTTCTATATTGGAATTGGTGCCGTTGAACTTTTGTCTACTACGGTAGGTTAAGAGTTATAGATGGCTTGCTATTGCTATTGCTTGAGAATTGCGAACATTATCATTATACAGCCATTATCAACTTTCGACTGTTGATGAATTGTCACCCTGATATAGATTGAAAAGAAATAGAATAAATTGATGCATCACTTTCATAATGAACATGTTGCATTCTGTAGTGAAAATTAGATCAGGACAACGATTTTAACTCTTAATAAGAATAAAAACTTGAAAATTATGCAAAAACAATTTGTCATTTATGACGATTTCAAATTAGTTTTATCCGAATATGTAAAACATTTTAAAACATATTCAGGTATAAACAGGCCTATTATTAAAAACCATATAAAATAAATGATTTTGATGAGTAGTAAATTTAAAGGCGTTAAAATGTTCAGATATCTCTGTTTATCAATGATCTACAGTCTTGTATATCTGTAAATAAATTGTAATGAAAAAATGTGATAGTTTTTTGACTCTATGACGACTGTATGTTTGTTTTAATGTTTTAAACCAGCTATTAATCAAATGTGTTCTCTATGTAGCGTTTTTGAATGGAATAAAGGTGCCAAGTTTTGTAATTGGTGGAATACCTCTAAACTATAAGTTTGGCGATAAAAAAGATATTTTCAATAATTTTTATGCCACATTTCTTTGTCGATAATGTATTGTATCAAAAATAACTTCGAAACTAACAATCTTGTAATAAATATCTAATTAATTAAACGATTTGTATAACTCAATATAACTCAATATTAAAACAGATAAAATAATAACGATAGTTGAATAAAGTTTTGAATTGATTTAACTTTAAAATATTTTTAATATTACAAATAATTCCAATTAAACAAACAATTCCCAGAAAAATGATGAATAATATACTTATTTGAATTAAATATGAAGTAACGGAACATTAGAATGAAGATACGTTAATTAAGAAACACAACTTGATCGTGTCCGAAACATTTCAATAAAAGCAGATTCAGTCCAGCTTTATATCAATATACTAACTTTGAAAGTTGTAGAAGTTTTATTATCGTTATGCTTTTTCATATTTCATCCCCACTAAGCTTATTTTATATTCATTAAAAATATTCAGATTTAAAATATTTTCTAAAATTTATTATTCAAAAACTGTCAAATAAAACTTAAGCAGAATTTAATTATACATTTTCATATTCTGAGTGATGTCAACATACTGCAATCATGCACATACTATATAATATATTATAAATTTAATATATATATTTAATGTAAAGATAAATTTATCGTAAGATTTATTTCACAATCCCCAGTGAAATATAAAAATAAATATTGCTTTCTCAGAAACTGTATTTTCAGTGTAATATATAAATATTTATACTGTTATCAAAAATATATTACCGCTATCAATTAGAATATTTAATCCTACAGTTGTGAAAGTGCATAAATTGGTAGATGTGAGCTCGCTAGATCTAACCAGTTGTAGAAGAACTATATTCAAATTTGAAAATTCAATTGAAATATTATTAACCAGAGTTGTATATACTAAGAAATAAAGAAGTTACTGGCATCGATCTTGAAGATCACATGCACAACAATCTCAATATAATATCATTTGATCAAGTTGAATGTAATATTTTTGAAGGGGTATTAATGAATGTATGTTAAGAGCATGATTGCTCTTATAATGTAAATTTCAGGAAAACATAATACAAAAGTTACTATGTAAATCACGTAAATTAAATTATTCAAAGATTTAGATAAAACTAAATATATATCCGCTATTATTACTTGTTTTTTTAAAAATAAAATATCATACAATTATAATTAAAATATCATAACTTCAGGAATAATTGTTCATGTGTCCCAACGTGTTCTTACAATAACAATTAGCAACAAGCAAATAGAATCTAAATCTATTTCAAACTTTATGTTTCATATGTTACATTTTCGGTCATAAGTTTGGAATTTCTATCCACGGATGCAAAATGGCAAAGGAGAAGCTTGATAGAAGATATGGCGGAGAAGAACCAAATTATCAAGCTGCTCTGGAGTACATGGGCAGATTCCGCCCAGTAAGTGAAAATGAGATAGTAGATATTGAGGAATTTGTAAGAATTTTAAAGACGTAAGAATGAGATAAAAAGCAATTATTAGCTGAAAGTACCAAGTACTCTGTTTATAAATTGAAAAAGGATATAAGAGAAAAAAGTAACTCAAGGTGTCCAAGATCTAAAAAATTGGTTGCAAAATGAAGTTGAGCTATTACGAGCTACCAGCGAAACCTTATATCGTTGTAGTGACTAAAATAGAAGAAATGAGTGTAGGGGGTAGGAAGTTGTTCCTAGAGGAGCTGGTAACATAAGACAAAGAAATCGTACCGCTTTTGGTCAACTGATAGACGAAATACCCATAAATGTTAAAGATGGAAACAAAGTACTTCAGAAAATAAAATTAGAATGCTTGAAGTGTAACGTAGAACATTAGTTAAACCAATGCAAAAAATTAAAAGATATGAGGCAACAGATGAAACACAAATTTGTTCAGAAAAGTCTATGCTTCAATTGCCTAAAACAACACAATATGACCTCAGAATGCCGAAGACCTTAATTTTACAGAAAAGAATGCAAGCGAAATACTTCATACAAATCGACATGAAAGGAAGGAAATCACACTTATCACTGTGGGGAAAGTGAGCAACAATTTAAATTTACCTAGAGTATGTGACCTAAAAAATAAAAAGTGAATGCAATTCTTGATGATGCAAGCTCAATCAGCTATACACGCCAAAAAATTGCTGATGAATTTGGATATATATTGGTTAATTTTGAAAAGTTGTATTTTTTCGTAAATTAAGAAATTATATTGAAATTTTGGAAAGATATCTAAGTTTATTATTTTCTGTTTTATCTTATCAGTTTCGTACGAACTTGAGTTTTTATTTGAAATTTGATATTGTAAAGGAAAGAATTTTAAATTTGGTCTGTTAAATGTAATTTGAATTTAGTCTTGTGAGTTATTAATAAAAGTTTGATTGTATTTTTATCAATTATTCCGATCGTTCTCTTAATATTCTATTTTACACATGCAGTCAACTGACGACTCATGTATTTTAGTACCTTTGCCTATATCAGAATTAGACAAAAAGAGTATGAATAAATATTTGTTCATTGTCAAAGTTTTGATTATATCCCGAAAAGATTCAATGAAGTTCTGGTCTGAAAGGTCTTCATGAGAAGAGCACTATCGATTCTAGTTCAGGAATCTTCGATTTAAACCCTTTTTGGTAGTATAAGAACCCTATATTGCCTCCAGGTATATAATACATTATTAATTCTTAAGATTCTTATGAAAATTAAAATAGACGATAGATTGTACCAATACTCAAATTCTATTCAACAAATTTTTCTGATATGTTTCAATGTTTGTCTCACTACTCATTTTTTAGTCTAAATAATAATTTTAAAGATTTCTTGAAATAGTAGGCAATCTCTAGGCTAGTAATTTGTGGAACCACCCTTCAGTTCTGGTATACTTGATTTTAATGAATTCTTATGACACTGGTGATGTTGAATATTTTGTTAAGGATGGCTGGCAGACAATCACAGTATTCAATGCGCGATATAATTTCTATATCCAAGCTAACAACACAAAGCTTATTGGATTTATGAAAATAGCGAACAGGTTGGAGGTCCGGGATATTTCAATTCGTAGTAGCCACCGAGGACGTTCGTCAGTGAAGAAAGCAAAAGCACTATGTGTCGTGAGATGTGCCCCCGCAATCACCAATGTTTTGGCGAAGTTAATTAAAAAACATCGACATCCAATAATCGAAATCCATGTCGCCGGTAGCACCGTTCACAATAAACACAGTAGTTATTCAACATCAGAGATGGAAGTATATTCAACGAACAGTATGCCACAAGTACAACTTTGTGAAAAAACTAATATGGATTCATGCACAATATATTGATTCCTTCAAGAATGCCATCAAAAATAGGAAAGCTATATGAAAGACTAAGATCTTAAAATTCACAAACTATTATTTTTGATATTTTACTTTTATCACTTTGGGGCAGTTTTTTTTTAAATGATCCTAAATTTTTATTTGGAAAGCAATAGATTTCTTGTGTGGAAGATGAATTTTGCATTAGTAGTGTTGCTAAAAGAAATAAGAGAAAATAAAATACAAGGAAGAATACGTTGGTTATGACTTTTACTGATATGATGCAATGCGGTTCTGAAACCACAGTGTAATTTGCAATGAACAATTTACAAATGCCACAATGGTACCCAGCAAAACCAAATCGTGACTAAGTTCAAAACATCTGAATTATTCTAGCAATAAAGAATATTTTTAAAGGCTTTTGACTACAAATTTAAAACAAAACCAGTTTATGGAATTTAAAATGTCTGTTTCTGAAAAATCTTTAGAAGCGAAACTTACAATATTTCAAAATTAACTGCTAGATAAAAACTTAATGTTATTTAGGAAGCACTTATAAAAATTGTGCGAATTGCGTTTGGAATCAATGAAGTTAAGGAAGTCAGTAAAGTTTCGCCATCAGCTGATAATATTAAAGACAGATTGACAATTTGCAGAATGATATTTTGAGAACACTTATTTTAAAATTGATGACGGCTAAAATTTTTGCTCTTCAAATTGATCAAGCACAAATAATTCCTATTCTATATTTCGTTGATGAGGATTTCATCAAACAACATTTTTTATTCTGTAACTGTAAGGTGTTTTCTGACGAGAATTGAATAGATTCAGGTTATTTGTTAAATGATTTTAAATGAATTTAAATAGCAAAAAATTAAATTTTTTAAATGTAAAATAGTTATTTTTAAAGATATTCAGGAGATTTAAATTTGGGGGAATTACACTTTTTACTCAAATACAATTTTCTATTCACTTTCTACCCAAATAAAAAAATTTTATTCACCATCTACCTAAATTAAAATATTGTAACAAGCTTTCATGTGTTAAATCGAGTAATAATATATCTCTTAATTAGAATGAATACACTGAATTTAGGGAATAAAACGGATCAAACTTTTAATTTAACTCCCGAAAATAAATTGTAGAGGTATATAATAATATTGAAAGAGCATTTGCAGTTAAAATACTAGACAAGAAAGAATGTCCATATTACATAATAATAGCGTAATATGGACAGATGAACATAAAGCGTACTTCAATCTTGATGAATACAGTTTTTATCATGTCACAGTTTGTCACAAGTATGACTTTATAAATAAAAGGAATGGAATTAACACTCAAACTATCGAATCATGAATTAAAGTTAGAAATAAAACGAAGGAAAGGTGTTTAAACAGAAAAGACAGGATTTTCGTAATGAATTTTGTTTTTATTTTAATAACAGATTAGATTTTTTCAATGCAGTCTTAAATTTAATTAAACTTTGATTTTAAATATAATATTTATATGTATCTTTGTTAATTTATATTGCAAAATATAAATAAATTTTAAAATATTAATATTTATTAAATTACTTGATAATTAATTTATTTTACATTGATTAAATATTATCAATTTGATATTGTTTTTTTATTTATTGAATTATATGATAATATGATAAAATGAACATTTGTTTGTAAATTTGGTAAATAAAACTTTAAAAGCTCGAT
The DNA here is from genome assembly GCA_022537955.1 of Schmidtea mediterranea. Lineage (NCBI taxonomy): Eukaryota > Metazoa > Platyhelminthes > Tricladida > Dugesiidae > Schmidtea > Schmidtea mediterranea. Next base: position 2,273,495 of record CM039682.1, read on the forward strand.
TTGGGTAGAAAGTAAAACAAAATTTTAATTTTTAGGTGTAAAAATAATTTTAAAATGGATGTTTAGTGAATATTCTCTTAAATTTTAGTGAGGAATTTTAAATATTCGTTTGATAAATTATTTTGAAAGTGCTTGATTCAAGGCTGAAAATGTTTGTTTAAAAACTAAATAGCATGGTTTGATTAATAAACTTTTGGATTATGACATCTGATAACGATTTAAAAAAAACAATTTATAAGATGTTCTCGTGAAATTTAACAGAAATACAGTTAGACTCAGATCACGAGTCGATGGCTCCCCGAGTATCTGCACTGCCAAGCGAAGACCCTTTCAAAAACCTAGTTACCAGACAGAAAAATAGAAAAATTCAATTAATATATGATAGGAAATTCGGACAGATGTTTAAACAGTTCCCAATTTCTATTTGATTGACAAAAGATAGAGTAAATATTAACTAAATTTTATTTTTTTAGCAGAGCAGACATCTAACTGACGTTGTTATTATGGGATTACACAAGAACTAAAACCAATATTTATAATGCCCCCAGTATTATTGTAACATATTTTCTTACCTCCGACGTGTCTCAGCTAGATCAGGCGTAAGAGAGGCAATTATGAATATATATGATACTACCAGGACACCAGAAGATAAAGCAACTAAGAGTAATCAGTTGATTATTAGTCGTTATTGAGCAAGAGATCAAATCGAAAAAAGGAAAGACCAGGTTTTCCACCACATGTAGACAACTTCTAGCGAACAAGCAGACTAAACCGAGTACGGGAGAACAGACATTTTGAAAGTGTTTGATTCAAGGCTGAAAATGTTTGTTTAAAAACAAGGTAGCATGTTTTGATTAATAAACTTTTGGATTATGACTTCTGATAACGATTTATAAGATATTCTCGTGAAACAAACGACTGGAGAGAAACTTTTCTGAGTTGGAAATTTTCCGCCTGGTGATTGCTAATGGCAATTAGCAATGTGTGAGAAAATACGAGGTTTTGTCTCCTATGTAAAACAACAAAAACCGACAACACAAATTACACACTGTTGCAAACATTGCGAGGTATTATTGATCGAGAGACGATGAATGAATGTATCATTAAATCAAGAGCCTTAAATTTCAAATTTTCTGAAATGCTGTGTGGAGAAATTGATCGGAACGTAAATCTTTATTGTTTTATACAGAAGTTGGGTTATCCCGTGGCTACGAAGTGCGTGGAAAAGCTGGCATATTCAGGTCCACATGAAAATATATTACTGTGATCCGATCAATTCAAATGGTTCAAAAACAAACTGGATTTTTGGCAGAATAAGCGAGCCAAGACAAAATTATTTAGATGTGTTTTAAAGGACTCAGCAGATAAGCAGTAGAAAATGGGCAATTTATTGAGGGATTTGGCTAAATTAGAAAAGAATTTATTAAATTGAGGTACGACGAGATGTTAAAACTTCATTTTTACGAAGTTCCATTCGATTTCAGTTAGGAAAGTAACAAATTAAGATTTTTAATAAAATGTTATCGGTGTTTTGTACACATTTTTGTATACTTTCCCTATGTTTGTGTACAAATGAGCTGCTCGACTAATTATATAAATCCACCAAACTCGTAAACATGAGGTTCAAAGATGAATTAAAATATCTTTTTTTCATTTATTAAATTTATCAAATTATAGTTTTTACTCAGAAATAATCAAATTGATTATTAAATTATAAAATCGATTATTAAATTAATAAAAAATTATTGTATTAAACCAAAAAATAGCCATGTATAAAGCATCTAATTAAATAGGAATGAATTTTCATCTGTTTAACGCCTTTACCGTTTATCCCGACGAGAGAAATATTGAATTTTAAACCAAATAAAATCCTTTAAATCATTATTATAAAAAGGTGATGGGGAACTTGATTACCTTTTTATAGGCCGCTTCAATTATATTTCCATTTTTCCAAAACATATTCACGTGGACAAAGCTTTTCGACTGCAGTACTAATCAAATATTGAACCGAATATAAAACACATTTGGGTTCATTGGTACATAATGTATGATATAAATATACATGACCATCAAGTAAATCCCCATTCCTCAAGTTCTTCAAATGCTCTTGACCTTATTTATGCAGGAGTCCATTTTCATTTTATTGACAACACCAAACAATACTCAACAGATAACCCAACGATTTGATTATCTTTCAACATCCAGTTCCTGCTTAGTAACCCCAACGGCACTATGATAAAAATCCTTGCTTAGGAAGTGGTAAAGTTATATGATAGGTCAACAATGGCAAAATTTCATCTGATAAGAGGTTTGGAAAAATAAAATGCTGCAAATCAGATAAAATCCGAAATTCTAATTAAACTACTTTATAGAAAAGACAGAAAATAAAATTATGTTAAAGAAATGAATTGTTCTATTTAATTAAAAATTATACAAATTCTGATTAGCATTATTACATCATCAATATTGACATAAAATACAGAAATTTTTATAAAATAAAAATAAATATATACTTACTTCAACACCAATTAAACCTAAATTTAATTTTTCATCAAAATTAAAAAAATATGTTTAAATTGAGAATTTTTATTTTAATATTAAAATTAAATGGCGTTAAGAAATTACTCTGAATTAAATATTAAAACAAGAGTTATTCATGATCCAATATAAATATTTAAATTTACAGCGGTTTCTAATATATGAGCAAGTTGTGATATATTGAAAAGAAATAAAATTTTATAAACTTTAATAATTTATGATAATAAATTAGTCTCAGTCTTAAAATTTTTTTCAATTAAAAACTAAAATTTCACTATTGTTAATTATAAAAATAATTTCATTTCGTGATCAAACCAAACATTTGTTTGATTAAATTTATTTATTTAAATTCCTTTATTTTAAAATAATTTTTTAAAAACCTATAAGAAAAATGATATTTATAATTTTATTTTGAAAACAAAACCCCTATTTAGGTCTTTTTAATATAAAGTGACAATAAGAATCAACAAGCCAATATAAATTTGTTAATAGCTATCATTAATATTCAGCCTCAATCAATGCTTTTTTACATTCAAAATATATTTTCAATATTTCATTTCAAAATTAGATCCTTGAAATGTAAATTTAAAAGAAATTAAAACTAAAAAATTATTGTTTATATGTATAACAAATTAACAGGAAATTGACACAACTGACTCGGATTTCTTGAAAACGTCGCTTAAACTCACAATTCGATATTTAGAAAAGATAAACGCAATAGAAATTAATACACAAAATCATCTATAGATGGTGATTATTATTATAACTACTAATATGGTACTGTTTTTATTTATTTCTGGTAATCGAAACTTAAATCTAGCTTATAATTAAATTTCAATTTAAAAATAAGCTTTAAAATCAAACCTGTCTTTATTTTTGTCAATAAATTGTGTTGGTGATAATTACGTTTTGCCCTTTATCCATACTTCTTCTTCTCTTCATTAAAATTCGATCAAATACGATTTTAAATTATGCATGTATTTAATTTATGACCATTATTAACTTTGATAGTCAATTGGTTTCACTCTAATTTATTTTACATTTAAATCGAACTCACCCAAAAACTTTGACAACATCCAAACCCATATAAGTAAAAAAACAAGCCATTCAAACCCAATAATCATGTTTGATCTCAATTTTGATGAATAAAACTATATTTGTAAATGTAAAACATTTGACGCTTACTGAATCCATTCTACCAAAAATATAGGTTTTTAGACTATGAAATCTAGCTTTTTCTTAATTTAGAACATTATAAATTACATTTACTTTTTATTTAACTTAACCTTGGCTTTGACTGGAGGTTTTGCGGCAGTGAGCTAAAATGGTATAAACAATCATCATATAAATAATTCTCATTTGAAATCATCTAATCTATTAAGTAAATTATTTCAATATCTGTATGTCATTAAAGGACCAACTATTCAAATATTTGTTTCTGGGGATAAGACTTAAGTATTCCAAAACATGACTAAATTGAAAATATAAAACTATAAATAATAATTTTCGGATTTTATATTTAAATAACAGAGTTGTCGGCAGTTTGTAATGTAGTAAGGACTTTGAAATTACGAAAAAAATAAACTAAAAAATTATAAAAAATTTGTCCAAAAACTGCGAAAGAGCGGGCAGAATGTGAATTTATTAATCTTAATTTATTAAAAATTTAGAATTTTCAGAGATTGGAATGTGAAAGGTTTGTTTTTTAGATGAATGCCTCACCATATGTACCGTAATTATCCGAATATAAGACTTTTTTTTCATCACTTTTGGGGATGATAATCGTGGTGCGTCTTATACATGAGTATAACAGGAAATATTTTTTCCTACTCAGAAAATTTTTCTGAAAAACCGGTATGGGCAAGGGAAATAAAGTATAAGTTAATACAAAATGTTTATTTTTAGTTACAGAATGTTTTTTTCATTACAGAGACCATTATTTTCATCTTCACTTTCCATCAAATTCTCAATCTCAATGGACTCGTCCACTTCTCCACTTCTTTTCGTTGCCTGTAGTTTTAATAGGTACAGACTTGACTTCTTTGAAATCCAATGTCTGAAATGAAGGTATATCAAAATTTAGTGGGGTCTGATCCCATTCCCTATGCAACTAATTGGATATTCATGCCTTTTCCTTAAATTTATTATATATTTCTGATAGTCGAGCAGCTTATTTTCTACATCATCCGGCAGTCGCTGTGCAATTGAAGTCCTTCTTCTTATAGAAATATCATTCCTTTTCATGAAAAGCTGGCACATTAGCTTCACTGAGTCCATATTCTCTAGATGCTCCTCTATTTCCGATACGTTCGGCTGCTTCAATTACCTTCAATTTGAAACCTGTCGTATAACTGCAGCGTTTTGAAGACATTATAGGGAAATAAAAATTTAAATTTGAATTTAGGTAACTGAATTTTTAATTTTAAACAAAAAATAAATTTAATAATAAAATTAATGTAAGGTAAAAATTATACATGCATCTTATATTTGGTTTACTTATATTTTCTTGAATTCAGTCAATTTTTAATGATGCGTCTTATATTGGGTGCGTCTTATATTCGGATAATTACGGTAATACATATATTGCTGGTAAATTATCTCAAAATTCAAAAAAGGATCTCGCAATAGCAAAATGCAAAAGCGGTGATCTCGGATCCTTCTTCCCTCAGTGCGATTCCCACTGCCATTATGATGCAACTCAGTGGAATTACGGAAAATGTCACTGTGTAGGAAGAGATAGAGAGAAACTTACCAAAGAATTCATTAGCAGGGATTTCTCAAATTACAATTATTATTCATTATAAATTTATTATAATTATTGTAATATAGATTCCAGAATGCGCAAGGGACAAATATGACGATTAGCAAAAGAAAAAACTTGGAAAGAATTTCAAGTGTGACAGAAATGAAAGGTATGAACCAATTCAATGTTTGGGATCTATTTGCTAGTGTGCTAACTTAGAAGGAGTGCGAAATTTGTATATTCCAACAGTTCCAATTACTGAAATGGATACTCTGAAATGTTAATTATTATATTTTTTATTGTTTTTTTACAATATTATTTTACTTTTTATTTATATCTATTACAGTAGTAAATAGCAAAATTAATGCATAGCATTATTAATACAACAGTCATATGCTTATTTAGTTGCAAAGTGCTTTTAGTACCATAAGAAAATATAAATTTTGATTTTACTGTGAGAAAAATATGTACATTTTTGTTCAGTCGCAGGACAGTAAGGTTTATCAATTAACAAAGAAAACGATAAAGAACATCAGCATGTACATTTTTTCTATAGGAAATGTTTTTGTACATTTTTGAGAATTCTGTTGCATGAAATATATATTTTTCTAAAAGATTTTAAGTGTTTGGAAAAATGCTAACCGATGACATATAGATTTTTGCGCTCTTCAACTTTGTGGACCAAGATACTTTTTTATCTTAGTTCGAGGTTGATCTAATCTATAAAAATACATTTTTAGGTCTAGAATCTAGACTTTTAATAAATGAACTTAAAATATTCAGTTTAATTGTAGCAAGTATTGATAAATTTATAAACTTGAGTGTCAAACGATTGCAAACCTGTATACATGCAGTTTTGTTGGGCTTAAAGCCAAAATTAAAACCAAAAATCGAATGTCTAATTAAAACAAAATGTTAAATAGTGAGAACAGTATATATACACAGACATAAAATATACAAAAGCATAAGATATTAAAAATAAAATACAACAAACATCAGACACACTCGAAACATAAAACCGCCAAAACCTTGCAAAAGAAGGTTTAGAAAATACATAGGCTGAAATGGCGACCAAAAACTAACTTTATATAGTTAAAAAAGAATAATGATCCCGGAAATAATAATAATAAATATGCTGGGCACTGATGGGTCCTTAAAATAGTTTTAACTGTCTGAGGGTTACTATGCCCACCCAGCGCCTGCACAAGAATTTTGAACCCCTAGTCACCTGTCAAAAATTGACGTTGGTACTGTGAACTAGTGGGTGGAAGGTTAGTAAAGATGAGCTCCTTCTCAAGAACTGCTAATGCCCTAACCCCCCTCGGGTCCATGAGCTGTCATAGAAGACTTCATGCTCAACTTGAAATTTGTGGAAACCCCTTTCCTCTATCTATCTATTTAATTAGTAATTTACCTAATCATTTGATCATTTAGTATCCCCATATCCAACAACTTCAATTCACGTTCAAACGTCACTATCAACTCTAACACCAAATTAACATTAACAGATTATATTTAAATTTAACAAATGATAAACATTGACAAATTATTTTCAAATTTAATAAATAATCACAGAGTTAGCCAGTTTATCGGTGTTGAATGTTATTGAATGCAAGAGCTAAAATCCGTTTGAGTCCTAAATATGGCCTAGTAAGCGAGCTCGTTTCAATTTAAATTGCCGCTCCCTATCTTTTTTGCTTGGCCGATTCTTCCTTCGGTTCCTTTTGCGCAACTCTTTCGGTGGACGTGAGGGACATGGAGTCATAGCTTTTACTCCGTCGTCTTTCCCTGTAATGTTTCGAATTACTATGGCTTGTTGTTCCACCGATAGTATGGCTCCGCTCTGCATGAGCCATGTGCGGATGTCATCTCTTAGCTTCAACTCGGCCACTTGTTTCTCAAGCTCCTGGGCCTTCTGCTCGGCCAGCCGCAGGGCTTCATCTTTCTGACTTAACTGGGCCTTCAATGCATCCATTTCTGTTCTTAATTTGTTTGCTGTTTCTGGGAGCATTATATTACGTTTGCTCCATCTAGCGGCACTTAAGGGGAAAGCGATAAGCCTAAAATCACTTGTAATCGATGACTATTGTAGTAAATACCTGTTGGCGGCTTCTATTTGTAAGCTTAAGAAAAAAGGGGTATTACATTGTCCAAGACCGTGCTTTAAACTACCCGATCAAATCCATATTGACCAGATGCAGCGGATAAATTTGCTATAACTGTCGATGGCGAGTGAAAATAATCGGATAACTTTATTAATTGAATGTTATTGAAACTACTTGGATTGATGCCTTGAGTGGAAATATACGACAAAAATGTGAGATATATTAACCAATATTTATGGTCCCACTGAGCTAATCTAAATTTGCTTATTGAATTTTAGGCGATTGGACCATAGTGCATAATCTACACAAATAAAAATGTATAAGATTAAATAATTCGAGAAAAATCCAAAATAATCGATCTGACAACCGGGACAAAGATTAGATACTATATTTTGATCAGAGATAAAATAAATAAAACACAAAGTTGCCAAGATCTACAAGGAGACGGGTGGCTTAGATACCGCTTGTCGTATATTCCGTCAATTCTAAGGTATTACATAAACTGCAAAAGAGCGTCGCGTCGAGGCAAATATTGACGGAGAAGGAAATCAAAGCCAGCCTATTAGGTCGTTAAGCGGCTTTGAGGATAGCCGCAATTCCTGCGCATCACTCAGCAAAACGAGCAAATGAGCTCAGTCGAACTTCGGAGATAATCGAAATGCCAATGCCAATGAATAGCCCCTCTTAGCGCAAGCCAAAGAAAAATCGAAGACGCCGCGACGGTCGGCGGATTGTGCAAGCCGCTCTCAGTTATTTTATATTCTTAAAGATTGTCATAATGAATCTATGTTAATTTTATTAAAGATAAACATAGTCATTTTAAATCTATTAGAATCGTTCGAAAATCGATTTAAAGATTTTAATGCAGATACTAAAATTATTATGCTTAAGACGCAAAAAACACCTAATTAAAAATAATTTTGGAAATTGTACCTAAAAATTAATTACCGGAATTGAATGATTTTTTGCAAATTCGAAAGTTTATCTCAGTGACAGTATATTCCAAAAATAATATTTTATAATTAAATTGTTGTAAAATGTATATGAAAACTTTTTAAATTTTTTATTGCTCTTTGAATTTAATTTGAAATTATCAGTAAAAAAAGAAATGCAACGTTAACCTTTGAAAAAAAGAGGAAAAAATGGTTTTGAGAATTTTTTATAATATATAAAAATAATATATTTTACTCGTGTTCAGGAGCATTATATTAGTCTATGTACCAATTTTTAGATTTTTCGTTTGTCATAAAATATTATATTCAAAGGAAATTATCAAAATCACAGCTGTATATTATATAGTTAAAAATATTGTTATTGAAACATAGAATAGACTTAAGTAACATTAAATAATTTTATTGACAATTTTGTTCGCAGTACAATAACATTTAGGGTAAATTTTAACTGAAACTTAGGTGATTTCTGTATATTTGTTAGAGATAACCGACAGATTGGAATAACATTTATCAAAATCTTAGAAAATGTAGTAAGAAATTTATGGTCTTTTCTAAGAAATTATTTATTTTGAAGAAATTCTCTAAACATCCATGCAAGATTTAACGCTAATCATTCAGTTTCATCAGTTTTATATATTATTTCGCTGAGTAATTTAAAGTTAGCGATTGTTGCGATTTATATAATTCCAACCCAAAAACTTAATCTATGATATGTTCTGATTGATTTAACGAAAATCCAATCCTATCATAGGCCTAAGGTTGGACAAAATCTTTTCGAAATTTCATTAACCTTTTCATATTGAACTATTATTTCAACACAACTAATTATTAGATTCCAATCACAACCAATAACTCTACTCCAATCAAAATTTATTTTGAAAAAACTACTTAGGCCTAAAAGAAAGATACGATAGCACAGTCCCACTCCATAAAATCGACAAAGTAACAACATGCACCATCGAATAAATTAGCTTATCACAACTGTTGGGCCAGAACACAAACTGCTTTGCAAATATTTAAATGAATCGGTAACACACATGCAAATATAACATGCAGATTTAAATTCAAACCTATTAAAACACCAATTAACCCTATCAAAATGCGAGGAAGAAAACAATTAAATATAAAATTACAAACACAAAAATAAATTAAAATAATATCAAAGCGCAACAAGATCCGCACGAACTAAATATAAACATAACACGAAAACCCAACGATTTTGACCGAAATTTGACAATTTAACAAAAAATGCAAAATTTCATGAAAATGAAATAATTAGAAATAATTCAATTAAAAATCTAAAGAAAAAATTGTCAAATAAAATCTCAAAATAATAAAATTAAAGATTATAATATAAAAGAAAATTCCAAGGTCAAATTTTGTTTTACTAAATCAAAAAGAACACGCAAGGTTAGGGTCGTACAATAGGTATATATACCGATTCATTTTTAAACATTTTTAAATCAGTTTTTCAAAACTTGAAATCGTTTACTAGTCTTAAATCCATTTTCGAATATTCGATGTAAGTGAGAGTTTTATTTGAAAACTCTCTGGAAGTCGAATCTTCGCAACCTCAATGGAGCTCTTCTTGGGTGTCGGCGTGGGGAGAGCAATGTTTTTATGATATTTTTATGGAATGTATCGGGTAAATTATATTTTAATAAAATATTTAAATAGATTAAAACTTTGTTTCATATTGTCGAAATTTTTCAGGCCTACAGCCAAACAAACTAAAAGTTATTAAAATCAAACATACAATTCGTTTTCGTGTAAGCGCGTAAAATATCGCCAGTGATTCGTGCCCGTGAAGGCCCCAGCGTGCGGAACGCAGGAGCTGGAACGTCAATATTATTCCGTATAGGGAAAGAGAGGGATAAGGAAGTGGTCTTTTGGCTGTTTCCTCGTCTCTCCAATTTCCATAAACTAGACCTAACTATAGTCCAGTGGGCACTCATTAAATATAATATGAACACAATGCGCCTAAGATCAATTAAGGGAAGGATAACAGAGAAATAAAAATGAACCTGTTGCTATGAACTTAAAATATAGGTTTTTAATTAAAATTTAGATGAAATAGTGATAAATTCGAAAATGTTGTTTCATACTAAAGCCCATGAAGTAATTATTGCAAACATCTAATATCCTATTAAAAGTCAACCAAAACTATTTAAGTAAAGAATAAGTTAACTAAGCTATCGTAAACCTCGGAAAAAAACGTCAAAATATCCTTGAATTAAATATGGTTATTGCTATCACTCCCAATTTAATACTAAAAATTAGATAAGGATGCAGTAGGAAAGGGTTTAAAGAAGTTAGTAAAAATTTAAATAACGCGAAGCAAACGGAAAAAATTTAAGAAAATGTTAGTTGAATTAGACACTATGGACGCTTAAAATAATGATAAAAAATTCGTAAGAATGCACAATAGCGATGAACAGATAGTAAGAACATTATATTTTACCAAAATAATACCTAAATTCAATAAAACTCAAGGAAATAGAGGATATATTGGGTTAAGGCATTCACTAAAATATCTTTAGTAAAAATTTAACTCCTTAAAAAATAAACCTTGATTACAAATCAAAAAAAACTCCCGATGATATCATAATAGTCCCGATTCTATCGTAGCATTGGGAAAGTGGATAAATCAGAGCTCCGTCCATATTTATGAATACTGCAAACTTCCACCTCAAACGAACGTCCGAACCAGCCGTTCTTTAAATACATTTCTTCTTGTTTGTTAGATCTAATAACTAATAATAAATCAGAGAAATTTTATTTGAATAAAATGAATCGAAAGCATAATTGGGAATCTAGTTATTGAATAGTCTGTTCCAACGCAAGAAAATAATGTCCTAAAAGACCAAACAAGTGATGGCGCACTGGGTAGAATTAATTTTGTTTTAATCGATACGCATTTGTTAACTCTACTTCCTAATCAATCATACCTTTCTAGGGTTTTTCTCCCAGACGCCCCACAATTTTTACCTCAACACTGTATACCCATGAGCAGGCCCTTGTTGGTACTGTATACAGTAGCCGAGAGTCCACAAGCAGGTGAGCCCCGTTTCCAAGACTACTCCTTGTGATAATCTCGCTTTCGGGTTCCTGACGTCCGATAGAAGGACTTACGTCTATGTCATTTATCTATTTCTCTCGATATTGGTATACGCTTTGGCATCCGTTACTATCGATTTTATGAATACGTCCGAATCAGAATTCCTTTCAAGTCTCATTTAATTCTTTGGTAGATATCCGTACACATTTTTATGACTTTTATGACTTGGCTACTTATTTATCTTTTGCCCACTAAATTCGGTTAATATTAATTTTAAATATTTAATAAAGTAATTTTAACTAGTAAAATATAATAAATCATCCAAAGGAAAGCTTGGAATAATAACTTTTGATAAATTAGATCCTTAAATTAATTAAAATTTCCGATTTATTTCCGAATTAACTATTGAAATACGAAAAAATATTGGTAACCTCGAATTTTGTTTTAATTTGGAAAATCATTTCCTTAAATAACCGGCGACAATTTGAACTTTATATATATATTAATTTAATTGCTGTTAAATCAGCTGTTTTTAACTCTATTTTCCCCTTAAAAACGACCAGGAGACCTTCTTAAAGTCCTCTCAAGATTTGTATTTTCTTTATAGTTATACTTATTCTTTCATTTCTCAACATACTCTGTATAAAGGCTTAAAAGTTACCTTTTCGATAATTATAATTATTTCCATTTTCAATACTTAAGATTAAATAATGCTTTCCACTCATATTTTTTACATGCATCAAACTTCACCAATATTACTTTATACTCTGGCAAGATTTCATACATCCTTTTCTCATTTATTTATAGAAATATCACAATTTATTAAAAAATCAACAATAATTATAAAAATTCTATTTTGCTAATACAACGTTTACAAAAGGGGAATAACAACAAAAATTAAAATAAAATATAAATGGATTGGTTAAATTGAAAAAATAAAACTGGTATACTTGTTGAGACTGGTTTTTTATCGGCATCCAATCTGATGTCAGTTCGTGTACCAGGCCCACAGAAGTTGTAGCCAGGTATGTGCATTTCACCACGATATTTAACCGCAGTCATTCTAAAGGAATAATCATAATGATTGCAACTTTAAGAAGCGATTCTTACTTTACTGAACAATATAGAAACTGTGAAAATTTAAAGAACTATTTAATATCTCCTCTTACGCAAATACAAGATTTCAAAATAAATAATTTTTTTATAATTCGTGACAATATAGAAACGTGTGAGCCAGTTTATTATTTGGCTGGTCTTTTCTCTGCTTATAAATCACAACTAGATAAATATAACCCGCTGTTGATTGGTCAACACGCGAACCAATTGTTCGTAATTCTCGACAAGATCGATAGTAATAATTATATTTTTTTCTATTTTATTGTTTTAATATTTTTAAGGTATATTACTTGACCAGGACAAATCAGATCTATGGCTGTATTTCATGAAACATCCGATTTATTCAATGAACCTTATGAATCTGACACCTCAATTTCGTCAGTTCATAGGAGGCGCAGAGCTTCAAGTTCTTCTGGAGGAGATCGACAACTTGTAACGAGTAGGAATACGTCCACAAACAATAGTGTTCGCAACAAAGGAAGCACAAACTCGGATTGTGCCGATGTGCTTCAGACACATATGCCCGATTTGCGAACTAGTACATCGATTCAACGCATATGTAAAAGCCCTCGATTGGATGGCGGGGAGCTACAGATTTATCCTGAACGAATATCAAGATGCAATACTCCTAATGGAGGTTGTCCGTTGCCTACAAAGGACTCTGTTCAACAACCGAGCAATCAATTTGATGAAAAACGCAATTAATCAGGAGCTAGAAGATACAACAGTTTCAGTTTCAACCTATCTATTGTCAAGTATCGAGAGCTGGAAACTGATTTACAAAAAACATTCAATGACTCTTCCTTCACCCGTTTCGTGGTCGGACAGGAAGAGACGGGTGATGCCGGATTCCACCATATGCAGGTGTATCTCGAAGTAATTTATATATTTTTCATTTATATTTATTTAACGAATTATAGGTTTATGCTAACATGTCAGTTTATGCCATTAGGCATAAATTGCATGTCCCATTTATTTCAGGAGTCAGCGGGTCTGACCGAGCAAGGGCGATCGAATATGCCACAAAGTCCGATACAAGAGTGGACGGAGGAATCAGAATCAGAGTCGGAAACCCAAGTAAATTTAACATAAAAAAAAATAAAACACCTTCAGACAACTTTTCACTCGCATTGAACGCAGCAAATTTAAATGATGCAATAAAAATTTTAGAAAGTAACGAAGCCTTTCATTTCTTAACAAAGAAAAAGACAATTATGGAGAGTCTTATACAGAAGTTTGGTGTCAACACTAAACCGAATTTTTTCGAATTTAACGTACCGAAAATTAATTTATATGACTGGAAGAGTCATGTGTTTGTAGGTGAAAGTGGCATTGGCAAAACGAATTTCGCCCTCTCACATTTTTGGAATCCAGCACATGTAAAGCATCTCCAAATGCTAAATCGTATCACAACAAATAAAGAAAGCTGTGATGGTATTGTTTTCGACGACCTTTATTTCAATAAAACTAAATTCGAGGAATTTTTGTGTCTCATAGATTGTGCATTCGAAAATGCGGTTAATATAAAATACTCTGTGGCTATGATACCCAAAGGGCTACCAAGAATTTTTTGTATAAATGACTTATCTCTTTTTTACCCCGAATATGTTTCTGATAGCTGTATGGATGCGGTGAAGAGACGTCTGAAGATACACCATTTCCATAATAAATTATTTACAAAATATATCGCTGAAAAAGTAATTCATAATTATAATTCATTTAACAATATATAATTAATTTCAGACGATGATGCATCCCTATCAGTCAACCGATGTATAGATGATTTCAGACCGAAAACTGTATTCACAAATATAACTTGTACGAATTGTAAAACATCGTTACGTGTTTACTTAGGAATTTGTCGAAAGTAGTTTAATATCAATATATGTATTCTTAGTTTATTTATTGTTTTGTTTATAATAATAATAATAATAATAATAATAATAATAATAATAATAATAATAATAAATAAAAAAACCTTAGAAATTTATTGAAAAAATCAAATTTTACATCATTCAAAATTTTGACATCACCAAATACATCTAAATTACTGTTAAATACATATGGTTTGGTAACCTTTATATATAATGAACGATTTCTAAGTGCTAGTTCGTGTTCGCTGGCATATTTCCATATTGGATGGTTGTTGGAGATGATGCAAGGACATCTCGGTAAAGCGGATTGTGCACCATGGTGCACATATTATATAGCCATGGCTATATTATAAGACCCCCCCCATACCCCCTTTCCCAAGTCTGTATTAAAAGAACACGGCGCGACACCAGTTTCTTCGAGAGATGAAGTTAAAACATCAAAACATTTTAAATATCACAGTTACAGTTGTTTCCCCAAGATTAATGTAGTCGTAGTTAACTGTGACTGTGTTAATAATAATATTTAAAATGAGTCATACAGTTAGAAACACAAATCAATAATTTCCTATCCCATTTATTATTTATGGACCAATTGCAATTGTACAATGAATTATCCATCTTTTTTGAGAGTTTCATTCGTAATTCTACTATCTATATTAATAGTGATCACCGGGGAAAAATTGATTCAATTCTCTCTAATCATTCTAGTGAAATTCCTGACAACGACAAAGAATATATTCAAAATTGTCTCGCAATATATACTGTTCTATCTGAGAGGGCAGGAAAAACCAAGACCATTATTTTAGAAGGTACATCAAATGCAGGGAAAACATTGTTTACTGCAATATGCCGCGGTACATGGAACCATGGCTTTTTCACTGGTGCTGCGTCGATATTCCTGGATTTTAATCCCTACCGTTCGACCAACATTGAAATGGCCGCCACGGTGAAGTACGACGGCGTCCTACTCCTCGATCAGTGTGACGAGACCTAACCATACCGGAAGACACCGAAGAGTGGTTGACGACAAGGCAGCACATCAACATTCCTCAAATTTAACTGAGGAAATTGAATCCTGCAAAGCCATCTTCCACAAATTAAAGCATGTATAAAATGATGTTAAATTCAGGGGACCTGTCGTCGATACTAAAAGTATCGCGACCAGGGAGCGGCAGTGACATATACCCTCGGTTTTGCCACAGCCCAACTGGCCTACCGAGAGACGGCAACGACTCCAAAAAATACACCAACGGCAAGCGGCTTTAGACTCGGACGAAAGTCTAATTTCAAAGCTCACGGGCCACACCATATTCTTCGAGGGACGAACTTACTCATTTTAAACATTTTAATATAGATAGTCGCAGTTGCTTGTTACCAAGAGGATATAGTCGCAGTTAACTGCAACTGTGTATATAATAATATTTAAAATGAGTCATATAGTTAAGACATAAATTAAATAACAACATATATTTAGATAACATTATACACCAGGTAATCCAGCATGCATACCAAATTGAACAACTAAAGGATATTTAAATCGAGCAGCATTGTGTTTAATCATTGGAAATAGTTCATCTTCACCTTCTTTTGTACCTTCATCTCGAATATAAAAAAAATAAGGAGTACAGTAAGGGATTGAGGGTGTCAACCATTTGGTCGTGGGTTGCCAAGACTGAGTACTTGAAGTAAAGGATCAGTAACTTTGTATATTTGTCTGATGTTTGTTGTAGGTAATTTCCCAAATAATTCAAACGTATATTTAATTTTCCAATTAAAAATACATGTTAAATTAATTTTATTACCACCGGGTCCAATCATAGTATTTAATTTAAAAAACATCATTTTCATAGGATTATGTTCAGATACATCTTCTTGTTTACAGTGACCTCTGTACTCCTCAATAGCTTCTCTTTTATTTGAATAACATTCATCGATTAATAACTGTTTATCTGTTGGAAGTAATTTTTTATATAAAGTCATTTCTCCCAAAACATAATCATAGTGTTGTCTCTTAAGATTAGGATCCCATTTGCGTTTCCATTTAGGACAATAAATCTTTGATTGTAAAGGCATTAATCTTTAATCGGTTGTTAAACTTCTTCCCAAAGCATTAGCATAAGAAAAAGGTTTAATTTTTTTACAATTAAAGTAATCAAACCTATGCCATTTGATGTGGTCAGTATCCTTTGCTATTGTCAAATCATAATGTTGATCCAGAATTCCCTGATATACCTAGGATGTTGAACCTTTGATGCTTGATAAGAATAATTAACGGTTTCAGATGTATTGCAATTGACAATTTCCACTTCTGGGCATGTCTCTGGATAATAACTCCAACCAGCCTTCGGTAATGTTACTGGAGTTAATTTAGATAATTGATTGTTAATATTATATCCGTTATGTAAAGACGCTTCGTCCAGAAATATATCTTTAAACGCTTTTGCCATCTGTGGTGGGGCAGCACATGGACCATATATATTTGCTTCATCACGAAAAACTAACAATTCTACTTGATTTTGTAGTCCGGAGAAGTTTTGAGGTGAAGTTTCTCCAACAACCTGTAGATTAAACATTTCAAATTCCATTGCGATAGGTTTAAACCAAAGATATCTTTCCATTGAAACCCATATATCCGGGTTACCATACATTGTATGTGGGTAATAATATTCGAACGGAAAGTTATACCATTCACCTGTGGCGGTGGTTTCAATGCAAGAAGCTCCGCAATTGGTACTGGTGAAGGTAATGGAGTTGTTGTCCAAAGATGGTCTGAAATCTCCTTGTTGAGATCTAAGTATTCCATTACCTCCCCCACTGCCGGGGATAGCAGAGGGTGGTACCACGGGCGCCGTAGTTGTATTAGGGGCATGAGTAGTCATATTAATGTCTGAAAATAGGTTGTTGAACGCATTTATAGCAGGTAGTGTACCTCTATATTTTGTAACCCCTTCTTCGTGTGTTTGTAATAAATGCTCACTGATGTACCAGTGGTGTAATTTATTCCTGTCATCTATATCTAATTCTAGTGATTCGGTGTGTGTATCATACTTTTTAATCTTTTCATCGACTATCCTTTTCCATTCCTCGTGCGTAGCAGATCTGTGGTGATTGTTGTGGTAGTAATACCGTAGCACATTTAGTTGTATTGCGCTCAACCTCCTGTAATGTTGATCTGGTAATCCCTTTACATTTAACATAAGACCAGAATGATATGGTTTTAAGTTTAATTTTAAGTACTCATCAAACTTCTTATTTAGTTCCAATCTAGTGAGCTTTGTAATTCACATTTCTTTTCTTCCGTATCACATCATATGGGAATCTAGAAATTATTTCTGCAAGTGGACGTTTCTCTTCATATCCTAGCGTAACTGTTTCGGGTCATGTAACGTTCCTTGTGAGTAATGCAAATGATACCACATATTAGTATAAAAATTGACATATCTATGCAAATCGCCTGGTTTCCCTACATCAGGCCTCCAATGCCTTTCATATTGATTAATTAATCCCAAAAAATTCTGATTTTTAAAATTTTTACTATTCTCTTTCAATTGTTCGAATAAACCTACATTGTCATCTAATAATCTCTTCATTTCTTCATCGTTTTTAATCAACTCATATATCCCATCACCAATTTCGTCACCTTCTTTTTCATGATTTAACAGAGCTTTTTCCAACATTTTTATTCCATTATATATAGATATTTCTGCTACTTGTTTATCAAACAAATTTATTAAATCTTTAAACTCATTTCGCATATTTGGCTGATAAATTTCTTCAAAGTCTTTCTCTTTAAACAATCTAAATTCATCTAACGCCTTTATTAGACGTAAATCTGATTCGTATCTTGTAAGTCGGGACTTGCTACCATAATCAATATCCTGAGCCACGCAGAGCTCATCTATTTTATTTATCGGTAAACTTGATTGAACAGGTTTCTGGTTACTATCTAACCTGAGGTCTGTGCGTGTACCCGGCCCACAGAAGTTATAACCGGGTACATGCATCTCACCTTTGTATTTAATAGCAGCCATCTAAACAAAAAAATCATTATGTTTGCAACACTCAGACCAGACAGTTATTTCGAAGAACAATACCGAAACTGTGAAAATTTAAAAAATTACCTTATCTCTCCACTGACGATACAAAACGATTTTAAGTTATATAATTTCTTTATTATTAGAGAAAATATAGAAACTTGTGAACTAGTTTATTACTTAGCTGGATTGTTTTCAGCTTATAAATCACAATTAGACAAATTCAACCCATTACTGATTGGGCAGCACGCCAACCAATTATTTGTAATTTTGGACAAAATTGATAGTATGTTGAATTTAATTTATTAAATAACTGTTTAACTTTACATTACTAGCTATTTTACTAGAACAAGATAAATCTGACTTATGGCTCTACTTCTTGAAGAATCCCATTTACTCGATGAATTTAATGAACTTGACGCCTCAGTTTCGACAGTTCATCGGAGGTGCAGAAATTCAAGTGTTGCTGGAGGAAGTAGGGAATCTGTATCGGACAGGAATACGTGCACAAACCACGATATTTACCACAAAAGAGGCCCAAACGAGGATTGTACCGATGTGTTTTCGGCACACATGCCCAATATGCGAATTGGTGCACAGGGTGAATGCATACGTAAAAGCCCTCGATTGGATGGCGGGCAGTTACCGATTCATACTGCAGGAATATCAGGACGTGATTCTCCTAATGGAGATAGTTCGTTGTCTGCAACGGACAATATTCAATGCAAAGAGCGTCAATATGATGAGAAACTCAATTATAGCGGAGCAAGAAGATATAACAGTTTCAGCTTCAACATATCTGTTGGCAAATATCGACAATTGGAGAGTAACCTAAAGAAAACATTCAATGACTCTTCCTTCACCCGTTTCGTGGTGGGACAGGAAGAGAAGGGAGATGCCGGATTCCACCATGTGCAGGTCTATCTCGAAGTAATTTTCATTTAATTATTATTAAGTTTATTTAACTTTAAGGTTTATGCAAACATGTCAGTTTATGCCAATTTATTTCAGGAGTCAGCGGGGCTGACAGACCACACGCAATCCAATATGCAACAAAGTCCGAATCACGAGTCGATGGAGGAATCCGAATCAGAATCGGAACCCCAAGTAAATTTGCTATAAAAAAAAATAATGAGAAATCAGATTTCTTTTCACTTGCTTTAAATGCACCAAACATTCAACAAGCTATAAAAATTTTCGAAACTAACGAACCCTTTCATTTTGTCACGAAGAAAAAAACAATTATTGAAAGCTTAATTCAAAAATTCGGAATAAATACGAAGCCGAATTTCGATAATTTCATTATTCCAAAAATTAATTTATATGACTGGAAATCTCATGTCTTCGTTGGCGAAAGTGGTATTGGAAAAACAAATTTCGCTCTTTCGCATTTTAAAAATCCAGTTCATGTAAAGCATCTACAAATGCTCAATAGAGTAACATCGAATCCAGAAAGCTGCGATGGAATAGTTTTTGACGATTTATATTTTAATAAAACGAAGTTTGAAGAATTCCTTTGTATGATTGATTGCGCATTCGAAAATGCCGTGAATATAAAATACTCCGTCGCAATGATTCCAAGAGGTTTACCTCGAATTTTTTGTATAAACGACATCAGCTTGTTTTATACTGAATGCATATCAGATAATTGCATGGCCGCAGTGAAAAGACGTTTGAAAATCCATTACTTTCATAATAAGCTTTTTAGTAAATATATTGCTGAAAAAGTATTCAAATTAATTATATATATATATATTAATTGTTGTATTTTACTTTAGACGATGATACATCCATACCAATCAACGGATGTCTGATTAATTCACGCGCTAAAACAGTGTTTACAAATTTAACATGTTCAACATGTAACAGTTCTATCCGTGTGTATCTTGGTGTCTGTCGTAAATTGTAGTTAACAATAAATGTTTTAACTAGTCATGTTGAATTTCGTAACAATATTATTAATAATACTAATAATAATAATAATAATAATAATAATAATAATTAGAAAAACTTCAACAATTTATTAAAAAAATCAAACTTAACATCATTTAAAATTTTTACATTAGAAAATACGTCTAAATTACTATTAAACACATAAGGTTTGTCAACCTTTATATATAAAGATCGATTTCTTAATGCTAGTTCGTGTTCACTGGCATATTTCCATATTGGATGGTTGTTGGAGATGATGCAAGGACATCTCGGTAGAGCGGATTTACTATCATTTTTCCTTGACACCTTGAAAAAAATATTACCTTTACACATCAACTTTATTAAATTCACATTTTTGAAGTCACAGTAGATTTCTTCGCCGATGATAATCTCTTTACCAATACAATCATCAAAACAAAACTCAGAATTAGACTGAGCACCAGTAAAAAACCCATGGTTCCATGTACCGCGACATATTGCTGTAAACAGTGTTTTTCCAGCATTAGAAGTTCCTTCTAGAATAATGGTTTTGGTTTTTCCTGCCCTCTGAGATAACACAGTATAAATTGCGAGACAATTTTGAATATATTCTTTGTCTGTATCAGGAATTTCACCAGTATACTTAGACAGAATTGAATCAATTTTTCCCCGATGATCACTATTAATATAGATAGAATTACGAATGAAACTCTCAAAAAAGATGGATAATTCATTGTAAAGTTGTAATTGGTCCATAAAAATAAATGGGAAGAGAATTTATTGACTATTTGTTCTAACTGTATGACTCATTTTAAATATTATTATATACACAGTTGCAGTTAACTGCGACTATATCCTCTTGGTAACAAGCAACTGCGACTATCTATATTAAAATGTTTAAAATGAGTAAGTTCGTCCCTCGAAGAATATGGTGTGGCCCGTGAGCTTTAAAATTAGACTTGGGAAAGGGGGGTATAAGGGGCTCTTATTGAATGTTATAATTACGCATTCCAACAAAAATCTCTAAGAAAAGAATAGTTAAAATCAGGTGTTTATTTCAAGTAGAGATTGACATTAGTAAACTCCAAAATGACATCTGCAATGAAAAGGACGGCGGTCTCATCTTCCGAACAATTGATTTTTTTGATTATTACAAGTAAAAAGGAGAATTCCGAATTACCAAGCACGAAGACCAGGTAAGTAAAATAGATTTTATAATTGTTATTCATAAAGGAAATATTAATAGTATTTATTATAGTAGATATATTACGGAATAATCAACCAGGAATAAATTTAATAATAATAATTATAAATTACTGCTAATAATTTTGAAAAAAATTAAATTATGAGTACTTATTATAGTAGATATATTATCATATAATCAATCAGGAATAGATTTAATAATAATAATTATAATTTACCGCTAATAATTTTTTAATAAATTATATTAGAATTATTTATAGTAGATATATTACCATTAAATCAATAAGGTATAGATTTATTGATAATAATTACAATTTACTACTGATAATTATGTAATAAATTATATTAGAATTATTTATAGTAGATATATTACCAATAGAATTTTGAATATAGTTTTTGTTTTATTTTTTTATGAAAATATTAATGATGGCACAATCACAAGCTATTTGGCACGAAATATGGAGTTTTAAGCATGATCCAAGCCTAACTATCTGTAAGAACTTTATTAGCTACATCATATTTTAGATGAGTTTAAATATAATATAAATATAAATGGTTTCGTTTGATGTTTGCAGTTTGTTTACGAATGTTCCATTGGTTGAAATGATTGAATTATGGTTTGCGCATTGTGAAATGAAAATGTTTTGTGCATAACATTTTCGATGAAAAGGCATTGTGGAACTCGCAACGCCAATGCCAATTTTCTTTTCAATAATGAATGGTATCAACGAATAGATGGAGTCGCTATGAGATATCCTTTATCAAAATCAATATAATAAATAGGTTTAGCCTGTTTGGAAAAGAAAATTGCTTTGATCCGATTTGAGTAAACTATTGTGTATAAATGTGTATAACTGTGAGAAAGTCATCGATTGTATTTTTGGATATTGTAATATTGCTTAAGATCAATCGTGTGTTGAATTGAGTAGTAGAGATTTTCGTAATTGGTATCGGTTTTATTAATTATTCACAGGAATAGATCTCGAAATAGCCACAAAAAAGCGGATCAATATCAGACAAAAGCAACTGAAATAATTCAACCATTGACTGATGCTAGGCAATGATGTAGAGGCTCAAACGATAAATATAAGCATCGTTCATATACGACATTAACAGTTCATTTTATTAACAAAACAAATGTAAGTTACAGTCAAAAGTACTGTTTACATCTACAGAATAAACCATAGACTAAAGTCAAATGCTCTCGATAAATAAACTTTAAAAAACAATCAAGGTAGCGAAAAAGTGGCTGCATTGAAACATTAAAATCGTTTGAATTGCAAGAGCCATTTAATTAGCACAATTTCTAAATAAAATTTGTTATTTGCATTTATTGGCTTATTTTTATGTCGTTCTAATGTCTATTTAAATATACTTACACTTTTAATGTTACTGTTTATATTTTTTTGTTCTGTATGTTTCATTTTGAATTTTTTCTATTTTACCTTGTCACTAAATTTAGATTTTCCTTTTTTGTTAATGCTTCCACTCATGTTTTCAATTTACGTTCTGTATTTATTTCACCCAGCTTGATATTAATTTATATTATTTTTGTTTATTTATGTGCTTTATTCATTTTCTAAGGGAGTCTGTATAAGAAACTGCCGCGGCAGCAGCTTGACTCATTCATCTGACAGCAATACTCACCCCTGTCTATTAAACATGTGTGTATGATTATCTATATGTACTTATACATAATGAATTGTCGATTGTAACATCACTCACACTAGTGTCATTATATGACTGCCATTATTACTGCATGCCATTTTTAATTTGTTGATGCTCTTCAGCCTTGGACTTTTTCTAGAATTCCGAGTTGGATTATTTTTCAATATTCAGTAAGTGCCATAAGTTTTATATTCACTCGATTCTTTTGTATTTTTAAAAATTTATGAGGCATTGTCATATTTTTTTTTCCGTTTCTGCAATTTATGCCTTTTTACGATGTTTAACCTATTTTAGTTTTAGTAATTTTTGTTAATTATCTTTCAGTTTTTTATAAATTAAGCCCACTTTTCTAACAGAAAATTTAACTTCGATCAAATTATTAACAGATGAAATAAATAATATGGTGAAAATTTTAATGACTGATTCAAATGTGATATTGTCAAATTGTCAAGAAATTCATAAAAAAGCTACGTTTTGGGAAAATGATAGCAAAAAGATAAATGTTGAAGCAATAAATAAAAAACTAAATTATTAGAAAATAGCGAATTCGAAGAAAATGTAGATGTCGACGACGAAGTAAACATGTATGTTAATTGCGATGTAACCCTAACCAACATTGAATATATAAATATATTGAATAAAAATTGAATTTATAAATATTTAGCGACACTCGGTAGGAACGTATTATGTACTCCGTCAAGCAGTGATAGTTACGAAAGAAACATAAGATGAGCTTAAGTACGATGCACAAATTAAAAACCATAAAGCCTTGATGGAATGTTATTTTTACAAAGCAACATCAAATATAACTTACGTGATATTTGAAAAATAAACATAAATAAATGAATGAAGTATTAAAATTATAATCGTAATTTGGTTTTCTTTAAGATATTTAAAATATTTTGGATAATTATTTTATATTATATGTAAACTCCGCTAGCGGAAACTCAAGAGAAATTATTGATTTTCCCGATTATTATTTTTATTGATTTAAAAGTATAATAATTGATTTTTAAGTGAATTTTTTTAAATGTGCAATGATTGATTTTTAAGTGAAATTTTAACTTTTTGTTTTAGTGCGGAGATTTTCGAAAAATATATAGAAGATGCTGTTTAAATATTTGAGGACAACATTCTTTCCATATCTCTTCTAGATTTTTCTAGCGAAAATTTTAAATTTTTCAAAAAGAATTACTTGTCTATTAGAGTCTGGTCAATTTATATTTTAAGATCATTTCCAATTCGTGAAAGGTAATAAGTTCATTAACCTATTGTGTTCTAATTTCGTTTATCAATTTTCATGTAAAAGCTGTTATGCCATATGCATTGGAGAGAATTCACGTCATCTTTGTACCCGAGTTCTTGAAATGTCCTTTGAAGGGTTTCACTAATACCAGTGAGCACAATAAGGAGCGTATCAGTAACATATAGATTTCTTTTTTCGTAGAAATTGTATAGGAAAGTTATAATTGTGAATGAAGCATTGCAGATAAGGTCATCATTGAATATAAAGATTAATGTGCAAAGTGATAACGCTATCTTGAATGGATGGCGTTTTCTTTTAATATAATCACTGTCTAGCTTACTTATGCATCTGTAGATATTTTGGTAATTAATATAATTAGTATTTAACGTGAATTATAAATATAAATAAGTAGCTGTGACGATATGAATGATTGCAGATATTAATATCAGCATCCATATTCTATCCTGCGCAACATAGTAAAGCATGGATACAGGAGGCCACATTTTACCTTGTGATTTGTTGATTTGAAATGGTTTTTAGTGGAGAATGTGGCACGTTTATTGTACAAATTGTAAGAAAGAGAGTTGTGTATATCCTTCACCCCCATCCAGTTCCACGCTAAATTCCTTTAAATAGAATCCTTGCGACTTCTATCAACCACAAACTGAGTCATTAAATATTTTGGAGAGATTCAAACAAAATATCATTTATACATTTTCAATGAATGCCGCCTTATTCATATTCCCCTTTCCCGATATCAATATCAATTGAAACGTGATTATACCACTACATGTACTCTTTTATATTTGATTGTGACTGAAATCGTTCCCCGATTAATTCATTTGATTCCATAACCCATTCAGCCGTCATTGAATGTAGCAGTGGTGTTGGGTAATAATATTAACCAATGAGATAGTATGTTCTATATTTATTCTTTCTTCCAGTTAATAGTTGAAATATAAAACAATATTCTCATTAGCCACTTAACTCGAACTTGAAACATCGAGAAACCTGAATGTTTCTCGCGACCGTCTCATTAACACTTTAGTGTTAAGAATTTGGTTAGTTTGTTCCTCTAGCCCCTATGTATTTTAGAATGGATTCAAAAATTGAGTCTTCTTTAAGTAACAAAAGTAATTAAAAAAAAAATAAAAACGAAACTAAGAAACTTCAAAATAAGATGTTGTTTAAGTCTTGCTATGTAAATTTAGAAATTTGTAAATATAAATTTTTGAAATTGTCACTTTGAAATTAGATAAGTCAATCGGATCTATCATTGAGTCACATGAAACTCACTGGTATCCTATTTATTTAATTTGCTGTTACATGAAATGTCGAAATTATATCATTTATGAGCTCTTATCAATAGACAACTTTATGTTAATTTGCTAGCTGTTTCCATTCTCTGTCAGACAAATGTATTTCACACGTTTCTATCTCATAATTATATCTTAATTATCATTTCTAATGCACATGTGTGAAATTATTATTTATAAACTTGCAACTCAAAAACATAGATAAAATAATAAAAAAAGAAGCCTCTATTAACAGTTAAAAAACGACAATCAAACTATATGGAAAACCAATACAAATCAAATTTTTTGATTTCACATATATCAATCAAGAACGAGAAAAGAAAAGCTAAATTGAAGAAAATAACCTTCAAGACCATCCAGATTCAGAGTCTAGTTTCGATTGAGCTACATGGAAATACCACGGAAGCTTATCACTAGTGAGTGCTTTGGATCAGATAAGGATGTTTAGGAATATATTATCTGGCAACCCCCCTAATGCCCTTTGAATTAAGAAAATGGCGGTCCAGGTTTATGTTTACAAGCTTTACTAACTAGGGTTATTTTTAGGGCATTCTAGCGATTGCTAGTGCCAGAAAATGCCATTAGATACAGCAATCAGATCCTTTGGAGGCCTGGAATTTGTGCACGGAACAGAATTATTCATCGAGATATATGAGAGTAAATGAAAGACAATATACATATTGAAACTATTTATCAAATATATTGAGAGGTCAGAAAGTAATATAAAACTAGTAGATTTTGGTATTATGCGGTCATTGATAAGGAAATCAATGGAAACTGAGAAACCACCTGGCGGAAAAAAATTTAATTGAACCCAATGACCAAACAGTCAGGATCGTCCCAGCAACAATCCAACTCAATCTAGTAGTTATCAAACCACCTGTGGTATCAGAGCTCCATCTATTGATCTATATGACAAATTAACTTGAATGATTACATATCTGTTTATGGGAGTGGGGAAAATTCATGTTTGTGTTATAAAATTTTGGAAAATATATTATTTCATCCCGCTATAAGCTGATAATTCTGCTACTCTTCTTTAAATAAATCAAATATTGTTTTATTATTTTTTATCATGTTTGGCTGATATTTATCCTCTAATTTTTTATCCCTATACAATCTATAATCATCATTGTTCACTTTATTGTCATAAAAATTAGTAATATCCACATAGCCGTTATGTTTTGATAATGATCCTATTACACGTCCTGAGAAACCATCGGATGCTTCTATAACTTAATATATGCCGAAAGACGTCAGTGGCAGCGAAATCAGCATTATGAGAAATAAAGTTACTTTGTCAAAAGACAAGCGACAGTGGGAGATAATACAAGTCTCGAATTTGGCCAAAAACCAACAAAATCTTATTTGGCGCTCGTTTGACCGGTTGAAACATTCTTGGACACCCTAAATCATTTAACAGCTTTTAGCAACTCCATGAAAAAGTTTTCACTGTCTTTCATGGCTTAAATAACATGAAAAATTATTTTACCATCTGCTGATCTATTAGGATTTCCGAAAGAAATATTTGAAGTTCTCATAACTCATAAACTTGCTGTAAAGTTTTTATACTGATTATCATCCTAACTTGTATTTTCATTTTTATGACAATACAACTTTTACCGGACTCGTCAGCTTATCAATACTACGACTTTTATCGAGAGATCCACGTTCATCTGTATATAATGAACATCTTATTTCAATTTCATATATTTTAACAAAGGAATATTATTCCCAATCGATGTATAACAAAAACTAACAAATAAATATTTTTTCAAAGTAATGACTAAATAGAATGTTGTAAAAATAATAAATCATAAAGATTGTATAAAATTCAAAAAAAACTAAAGATAATCTTATGTTCATAAACACATACTTCGGAATTCTGTTGAACAGGATTTAAATAACTAGATTTATTTGTCGCTTTTATGTGCATGAATTGTAGTGTAGTGAAAACTGTTAGGTTTTCAATTAATTTTTTGTAAGCTGCGTTCAAGTTCTGGAATTTAGATATATAGTGATATTTATGAACAATCGAAGTGGTTTTTTAGCGTGAAATTTGAGAACGTTTGAATTTTGTAAAGTATATTTTTAGAATTAGACATTTAGAATTTAGTGAAGTATATTTTTGGAAATAACAAAATAATCTCATGGAGCGAAATTTGTCGTGGTAAAGAAACACAACAAAGGCATGAATATAATAATGAATAATTTTGTAAAAACAATGACTTTGTAATATTATTTTATATTCTATTTCATGTTTTTAAGTTTATTATTAATGGTAATATTATTAACTAGCGCCTAACTCATATTAATTTTTGGAAAATTAAAAGATTTTATAACTTGATAATCAAAAAGCAAATAACGCCTTTAGTAGCTGAATTTAATTCAATTTGATTAATGGAACTGAGAATAGAATATGCCACGCGATATTTAGAAGCATGGATAGATTCAGAGATGATTTATATTGATGACTGTTAGTCACAAAACTAAAAAACCGGGTCCTCAAAAATTCTTAGTAGAATCCGAAAAAGATACCTACAAAACTTAAATAGACTGCAACTGAAATATATCAATAGTTCTCATAATTGGCGTCAATGTCCCAATTCATAATAAATTAAAAGTAGGATCCTTAGAAAAGGATACCTACCAAACCTTTGATGTATTTTCGTAATAAAGTTGCATGGAAAAGGATATATTTTTATTCACGATAATTCTTCTATTCATGGTGAATTACACATAATTGAATGTGGCTTTAATATCTGGACAATCGAGAAAATGGGAAGAAACAAAGAAGGGGAACGATTATACGCCACACATTCAACAAAACAGAGGGCGAAATATGTCTTAAGGTCTCGCAATTTGCAAATCGACTAACCCATCATAAATTAATAGTAGGATCTTACGAAAGGATACCTACCAAACCTTAATTAACGAAATTTTAAAATATGATAGTAAGTTACTTTATCATGAAAATTTATTTATTGATTAATAGGCATTTTAGTTGGCCAAGATAAAACTGATTTATGGAATTACTTTCTTCGAAATCCCATATTCTCGATGAATATGATGAACCTAACTCCTCAATTTCGTCAGTTCATCGGCGGCGCCGAGCTGCAAGTCTTACTGGAGGAGATAGAGAATCTATATCAAGTGGGAATTCGCCAGCCAACAATCATATATGCGACAAAAGAGGCACAGACAAGAATAGTGCCAATGTGTTTCAGACACATATGCCCAATATGCGAGCTAGTACACAGAGTGAACGGGTACGTAAAAGCCCTAGACTTGATGACAGGCAGTTACAGTTACATTCTCAACGAATACCAGGACTCAATTCTGTTGATGGAAATAATACGGTGCCTCCAAAAGACAATTTTCAACAATCGGTCTATGAACATGATGAAAAACGCAATTACACAGGAGCTCGAAGATACAACAGCTTCTCATTCAATATATCTATTAACAAGTATCGAGAACTGGAAAGTGAATTATCGCAAATCTTCAAAGACAATAGCTTCACACGTTTCGTGGTTGGACAGGAAGAACAGGGTGATGCAGGATTCCATCATCTGCAGGTGTATATCGAAGTAATTTTGTTTTTATTTTTATCATGAAAATAATTTAAATTACAGGTTTATGCTAACATGTCAGTTTATGCCATTAGGCATAAACTCAATGTCCCATTTGTTTCGGGAGTCAGCGGGCCTGATAGACAACGAGCCATCGAATATGCAACCAAATCCGACACCAGAGTGGATGGAGGACTCCGACTCAGATACGGAGAGCCAAGTAAATTTAATATAAAAAAGTTGAAAGAGAATTCAGATCATTTTTTCGCGGCATTGAATGCAGCTACTATCGATGAAGCAGTTAAGATTCTCGAAACACATGAGCCATTCCATTTTTTGACGAAGAAAAAGACAATAATGGAAAGTTTGATTCAGAAGTTTGGTGTAAATACAAAACCTAATTTTGTCGAATTTGACGTACCCAAAATATTTTTATACGATTGGAAAAGCCATGTTTTTGTCGGTGAGAGTGGCATTGGCAAAACAAACTTTGCATTATCGCACTTCAAAAATCCTGTGCACGTTAAACATTTACAAATGCTCAATCGAATAACAACAAATCGTGACAGCTGTGATGGAATAGTGTTTGACGATTTATATTTTAATAAAACGAAGTTTGAGGAGTTCCTATGTCTAATAGATTGCTGTTTCGAGAATGCTGTAAACATCAAATACTCTGTGGCTATGATACCCAGAGGTTTACCACGGATTTTCTGTATAAATGACTTATCTCTGTTTTATCCTGAGTATGTATCAGATAGCTGCATGGATGCCGTGAAAAGAAGATTGAAGATTCATCATTTTCATCACAAATTATTTACTAAATATATATCTGAAAAAGTAATATAACTAATCAATTATTAATACATTATTTTACTTTTTAGACTATGATGCACCCATATCAAACGAGCGATGTGTAACAGATAAAAATCACAAAGCAGTATTCACCAATGTAGTTTGTACCACTTGTAAAACAAGTTTACGCTTGTATCTAGGTGTTTGCAAAAAATAGTTTCTTGTTAATACATGTTTACTTAGTTGATTTACTTGGTTATTTAACATTATAAATAATAATAATAATAATAATAATAATAATAATAATAATAATAATAATAATAATAATAATAATAAATAAAAGTAACTTAAGAATTTATTAAAAAAATCGTATTTTACATCATTAAGTATTTTAACATCACCAAATACATCAATATTACTATTAAATACATATGGTTTATCAACTTTAATATATAAAGAACGATTTCTTAAGGCAAGTTCATGCTCACTGGCATATTTCCATATTGGGTGGTTATTGGAGATAATACATGGACATCTTGGCAACGCGGATTTACTATCATTTTTCCTTGACACCTTGAAAAAAATATTACCTTCACACATTAACTTTATTAAATTAACATTCTTGAAATCGCAGTAGATCTCCTCCCCGATGATAATCTCTTTACCAACGCAATCATCAAAACAAAACTCAGAATTAGATTGAGCGCCAGTAAAAAAGCCATGATTCCATGTACCGCGACATATTGCAGTAAACAAAGTTTTTCTAGCATTAGAAGTTCCTTCTAGAATAATGGTTTTGGTTTTTCCTGCCCTTTGAGATAAAACAGTATATATTGCGAGACAATTTTGAATATATTCTTTGTCGTTGTCAGGAATTTTATGAGAATTGTTAGCGATAATTGAATCAATTTTTCCCCGATGATCACTATTAATATAGACACTAGAATTGCGAATGAAACTCTCAAAAAAGATTGATAATTCATTGTATAATTGCAATTGGTCCATAAAATGGGATAGAAAATAAATTATCGATTTTTTATAATATTATTATTAACACAGTTACAGTTAACTGTAACTATGTGAAATCTTGGGGAAACAACTGTAACTGTGTAATATAAAATGTTTAAATTCGTCCCACGAAGTCATTTGTTTGAGGCGGTGTGTCTTTAACATTAGACTTGGGGGGAGGGGGGCATGGGGGGGTGGCATCAAGTTTAAAAATATCAGAACAGTTATATATATGTATAAATCCAATGCAATTTGTACCAGACCATACGTTAAGCGTTTCGCAGTGGTAAAAAAACTCATAATCAATTCAGACGAGAAAAATCACCGGTTTTATCGTTCTTAAGCGTTCTCTATTTTAACAAATATAAAGTTGAAGAATTATTGTCACATATCATAAATATCAAATATTCTTTTGCATCAACGACAAATTATGTCGGTTAGAACCATTTTGGGGGTATGATATAATAAGACAATGTTCGGACAAATCATGTGCTGTTGTAAATCTTCAGGTTAGTATATTATATGTAGTTATGTAATTGAATGTTATTACAGAATGTGTTGAGGCCGTATTGCGTCGTAGGTCACATGTGTATGGTTAAGTTAAGTCATTTTGGGCCAAGGTCAAGTGACGTCATCGATAACTTTTGTTTTAATGAAGTCGTCATTATTGAGTCGACAGTAGGTGGCTATGTCACCGCTGGACCACATAACCCACACCGGCTAAAAATTTTTTTAAAAGTTTAAAGAGCAAATTTTTAAAAGTACAAATTTCTTAAGACAAAGACAATAACTCATTCAAAGTCATTTAAGCAAACACTGACTCATAAATTTTTTAAGGTCATTCAATGAGTAATCATTTACTTTCAAGGTTATTTAAAAGTAGATAATTGTATGACTGATCATATTTCAATTATGCTGGGCATTGATGGGTCATTAAAATAGTTTAAACGTTCTAAGGGTTACTATTCCCCACCCAGCGCCTACATAAGAAGTTTTGACCGCTAGTCACCCGTCAAAACTAGTGGGTAGAAGGTTAGCAAAGGTGAGCTCCTTTTCAAGAACTGCTAATGCCCTAACCCTCCTCGGGTTCATCAGCTGTCATATAACACTTCATGCTTTACTTAATCGGTCCTCCTTTCATCTATTTATCTAATTAATAATTTACTTGATCATTTAACCATTTTAATATCTCAATATCCAACTACTTAATGTCATTTTATTTATCAATATGAAAATTAACATTAGTAAGTTATATTTAAATTTAACAATAATCATAACATTAGATAATTTGTCAGGTGATCAGTTAATGAGCGCGCGGGATTCATAACCGGTTCGCATCAAGGATGTGTCCTAGTAAACGAGCTCTTTTAATTTAAATAGCCACTACCGCTCCTTACTATGCCGATTTTTTCTTCTGTTCCTCTTCGGCACTTCTAGTGGGCGTAAGGGACCTGGAGTCATGACTTTTACCCCGATCTTTTCCTGTCACGTTACGAATCACTATGGCTTATTGCTCCCCAGATAGTGACGCTCCACTCTGCACTTATCTTTATATTCTTATCTTTATTAATTTAGATTATGTATGACAAATGTTAAATAACCTATGCTCTTTTGTGCTTTTGAATTGGTCATTTGTGCTTTGGTTGAGTACATCATCGCTTGGATTGTTGTGGTAGTGTTGGCGTACTGGGTAGAATTAGTTTTGTTTTAATCTGCGCTCATCTACTTTAATCCATTGACTTTTCTAGTGTAATTTTTATCTTACCAAGACGCCCACAATTTTGACCTTACGACTGTATACCCATGAGCAAGCTCATGTTGGTACTGTATACAGCAGACGAGAGAACACAAGCAGGTGAGCCCCATTTCTAATACTACTCCTTGTGATAATCTTGCTTTCGGGTTCCTGACGGCCGATAGAAGGACTTACGTCTACTTAATACCTCGGACTCTCGCGATATTAACACGCCCTTTCCAATCTGTTACCTTAGATCCCATGTATACGTCCAGAATAGAGTTCTCTTAAGGTCTCATTTAATTCATCGGTAAATGTTAGCGTTCATTACAGTTTGAAAACATGATTATGTGGCTATTGATGAATATCATAACCTTCTGCAATGTCTCTGCCTCCTCGTGGGCCTTGTTGCCAATAAAAAGATGATGGAATTCACCAGGTTACGTTTTAATTATTCAATAATTCAATTTAAAACAACCTTATTTTAACTAATTAATTAATAAAACTTAAACGTTGTAGTTTAAGAAATCTTCGATGAAAAACTTTTGCTAATGAGTTTCCTAAAATCTAATTTCTCTAATTATCTAAGCGTTTGATTTAATTCCATGATTTACTAAAATTGAAATAATATTATTAACCTAGAACTTGTTTTAAATTGGAAAATTTTTTCTTTAAATAACACGCGAAAATTCAAACTTTTATATAAATTATTTTAATCGCTGTTAAATCAGCTGTTTTAAGTTCAATACAATCTCCTTGTTAATTTAAGAGAATATAAAGTCCTCTTAAGGTTTAAATTTTATCTTTTATTTATAATTGTTCTTTAATTACTAAAATACTCGTAATTGGATAAATATCACCCGCTTCTGATTGGCCAACACGCTAATCAATTATTTGTTCTCCTTGATAAAATCGATAGTAAGCTTTGTCTTTAATTTTTTATAATTTTTAATAAATAATTTTTAATAAATTATTACATTTTAGCAATACTTTTCGAGCACGATTATACCGACACATGGCAGTACTTCCTGAGAAATCCAATATTCAGTATGAACCTGATGAACTTGACACCCCAATTCCGACAGCACATAGGAGGATCAGAGCTACAAGTGCTTCTGGAAGAAATCGAAAATTTGTATCGGATGGGCAATCGACCTCCAACGATAATCTTCGCAACAAAAGAAGCACAAACACTAATTGTGCCGATGTGTATCCGTCACATTTGCTCGATATGCGAGATGGTTCATCGACTGAACAATTACATAAAATCCCTCGATTGGATGAGCGGGAGTTACAAATACATTCTCAGTGCATATCAAGACCCGATTCTCCTAATGGAGATAGTTCGTTGCCTGCAGAGGACGATATTCAATCTCAAGTCCTTCAATATGATGACAAACTCAATTATCCAGGAAGCCGAAGATTTAACAGTTTCCAATTCAACTTATCTGTCGCAAAGTATCGACAGCTGGAAGACAGTCTATCGAAAACATTCCAGGACACTTCCTTTACCCGTTTCGTGATCGGACAGGAAGAGAATTCACTGAAGATTCACCAACAATTTGTAAATTAAACATTTCAAATTCCATAGCAACAGGTTTAAACAATAAATATTGTTCCATTGCAGCCCATAAATCCAGGTTACTATACATTTTATTAATTACTGCTTTTTAGTAAAAATAAAGTTTTAAATTGATATTAATAATTTGATAATGATAATGGTAAAATTAACCAAATAATAATAATATTAAACCAACATAAATTATAACGCGATTGATAATCATTTTAATGTAATTGAATATAATATAGCAATAATAATAAATATAATATTAAATTTAGTAATATATTAGGTTTGGTAATAACGATGATAGTGATAACAATAGGAATACAATTATTAATAAAATGAAAATAAAATTAGGTTGATAATAATAACGATGTTAAGTTAACAGTAATAATATTGCTAGCACTAATAACAATAATAGTAAAGATATCAACAATACTAGCTTTAATACTGGTGGGTTACTGGGTTTCGCTATTTGTTTATATCGTCTTATTGTTACCCGGCACATATGTCCAATATGCGAACTGACAAATCGAGTCAACAAGTACGTAAAATCCCTAGACTGGTTAGCAGGAAGTTATCGTCATCTCCTCAACACTTACCAGGATGCGATTCTATTGATGGAGATTGTCCGATGCCTACAAAAAACAATATTCAACATGAAGTCGATAAATATGTTGGGGAGATCAATTATCCAGGATCAAGAAGATATATCTCCTTCGAATTTAACCTATCTGTCCGCAAATATTGGGAACTGGAAGATCATTTACAGAAAACTTTCAATGACCAATCATTCACCCGCTTCGTGGTTGGCCAGGAAGAGGAGAATGATGATGGATTCCGGCATATGCAGGTGTATGTCGAAGTAATTTTTTATATTTATTTTATTTCATAATTTTATGAATTTTTTAGGTTTATTCTAACATGTCAGTTTATGTCGCTCGGCATAAATTCAATGTCCCATATGTTTCAGGAGTCGCCAATTGAGATGGGACGAAGATAAGAGAGTAAGTCACCGCTTCTCCTTTACGACTGGCGGCCAGGGCGACTTCCAACCACCGGAGGTTCTGATTCAGTTGTCGTTCCTCAGCCCAACCCTTTTGAGCAGATGTGAGACGTTGGTGGATGGACTTGAGTTTCGCTGGGTCCACCCAGGTGGATTTCACCTGTTGTACCTCCTTTGTGAGCTGAATTATATGCTCATATAGAGCTTTGTTGGATTGCTGAGCGCGGGATAGTTTATTTTGGAGTAATTGGACCGGTTCCATGGCTAATAAAAAATAATAATTAAAGGAGAGAGGTTTACTGATAGAGCGTAATCATATGATCTATATTTAACCCAAACAAACTAATGAAAATCATTTAAAGATAATAAAAACTCTAAACTAATCAAAAACAAAAACAAAAAAAAATTATTTTTAATTATCATTAATCAAAGTTCATCAAATTTTTCGTCCTTCTCTGTTCAGGTGAAGCCCTTCGCCACCCATTCTTCGGGTGTATAGCCCGAGATTGACATGGTCGGCCTATTTGAATTGCGGGTTCGGGCCGTGGTTGCTTGTGGGGCCTGTGTCGAGGAGATTTGTTGGGGGTGCCAATAATTTTCGGCGATCCGACCCGCCAGTAAATCCTCCTCAACGTTCGCCTTATGCAAATGCATTAGGGCGAAGAAGTTTGACAACAGATAAAAGATAATTGCCATATCCATCAAAGATATATTGTCCTAAATGGAAACGAAAATGGGATCCTAATCTCAAGCGACAACATTATGATTATACACTTGGTGAAATGACGTATAAATAAATGCTACCAACTGATAAACAACAACTTATTGATGAATATTATACCAACAAAAGAGAGGCTATTGAAGAATATATCTCCCATTGCAGCCAAGAAGATGTATCTGAACATAATCCCATGAAAATGATGTTTTTTAAACTTAACACGATGATTGGACCTGGTGGAAATAAAATTAATTTAACATGTACCTTTAACTGGAAAATAAAATATACATTCGAACTATTCGGGAAATTACCTACAACTAACATCAGACAGATTTATAAAGTTACAGATCCTTTACTTCAAGCTACTCAAAGCTGGCAGCCTACAACTAAATGGCTAACACCTTCAATTCCTTATTGTACTCCTTATTTTTTTTACATTAGAGATGAAGGTACCAAAGAAGGAGAGGATGAATTATATCCGATGATAAAGCATAATGCTGCAAGATTTAAATATCCTTGTTATGTACAATTTGGTATGAATGCCGGTTTACCGGGAGCTTAATTTTATTTAAATAAATATTTAATTAGTTGTTGATTTTTTGTTTTGATTGTATGACTCATTTTAAACATTTTTATATACACAGTTACAGTTACTGAGATGGGAATATAATCTTGGTTGCAGCAGTTACTGCAACTGTGAATATTAAAATGTTTAAAATGATTGATCCCACGAAGTCATCGGTGTCGGCGGTGAGGTTTTGAAAGACTTGGGAAAGGGGGGATATGGGGGGATTCTTATAGTGCACCATGGTGCACGTTATATATAGCCATGGCTATATAACTATGGCCGGGCTTCATTTTTCGGCCATCTCTTGCCCCAGATTGTTTCTATCGAAGAACTTTGATGGAGGGAATTCGGGACATCTTTCTTGTCTACATCGGGCCCAGGCCCATCTCCATCGGTCTGCGAGAGGAAATTAGCAGGCGATTCATTGGACTAGTTACTGAAAAAATAAAAATCGTTAGCTACATATACTAAAACTCAAGTAGATGAGCGAAATGATCCTAATTCATTCCCCCGTGTAACTCTAAGTCTATCTCAGCCCGTTATGGAAATCGAGGATAAGTCTTATGGGTTCGCGGTTATGCTACTTCATCCGTGAAGTCGTTGCTATCTTTTTGCCAGAGG
The DNA here is from genome assembly GCA_022537955.1 of Schmidtea mediterranea. Lineage (NCBI taxonomy): Eukaryota > Metazoa > Platyhelminthes > Tricladida > Dugesiidae > Schmidtea > Schmidtea mediterranea. The sequence continues at coordinate 2,310,844 of CM039682.1, forward strand.
GTTTTCACAACATGGAATTTTCTTGATTTTTTCAATATTAATCTCGGTGTTGATGGTTAAAATAACTCGCCTTTAATTCCTACTTCAAACAGACAACTACATACCACTGTTGAGAAGATTTTGCCAAGAATTGTCCACCACAATCTCCTAATCCCCGATTACATTTTTTAAAGAGCATATATGTTTTCTTATAGCTAATTTGATAAATTCCCAACAAACAGATGGTAATAGTTTCTATGAGTTGTACATTCCGAAAAAATAATCATGTTGAAAATATGATCGATCACTTTACGAAAGGGTCTTCTGGTTAGTTAAGGAGTTCTAAACATGTAAATCGTGGGTGACCTGCGAACGGGTTCAAATGAAAATCAAGTGGCGATAAAAATGATGATAGGATGGTGTGATGGATGAATTTTTTTTATAGAGGGATCGTGGCGATTGGGAATTCGATGGTTAGACCTGACGGGTTGAGGATAATCATGAATGGTTAATAGGGCAACTGATTTTTAAAATCTCTACAATCTTTGGTTAGTACTAATACGAGGAGATGGTGGTAGGGTCATTTGGATATTAAAACCATTTCATACATTTAGAAAAAATGGCTGATCATGAATGTTAATCTAAGAATTTACATTTATTATTATTAAAAAAAAAATAAAAATTGATTATGATTTTACTGGATTATTTTTGTTTATTAACTACAAATTACTTACAAATGTTCTTACCCTCTGTGATCATTTCTGATGCTGCGGCCACTTCCTCGTCGGGTATGTTTGTTATTAAATCTAGGTCATTTATTATGATTGCAAAAACGATTTTTATCTGAATGGTTTAGATGAACCGTGTTTAATACTTGTGGATTTTTTGCGTGGGCGTCGGTATCTGGTTGGACGAATTAATTGGATGGAATTTGGACGATAATCGCTATTCAGATAAATAACTAATTTTCGACATCCGTTGGAATTATTGAACTATTACTTGTTAAAATTTTTGAAGTGGATGTCGACATTCGCCGATGAAAATTAGTAAGTATTTATTTCTTGAATAATAACGGTGGAAAACTCGCTCGTGCCATCGCCAACTTCACGATGTCACGGCGGGTGTTCCCACGTTAATTCCAATTTTCTTCAAACCCATTTGGTTTTAATTTATATTTATTTAACATTTTTATATTTTTTCTAATATTCAATCAATCTCTCATCGCGTTAGAAAAGTCATGAGATTCTCCTCGTTCGGCAAATGGAATTTTGATTACTAGATTCATTCCTATTCTCTGGGTATTCACAATATGGGATTGTCATTTTTCTTTGCAGTTAAATTTTTGGAAAACATCGCGTCGCTAGTTTTTACATTATTTTCTATTTAATAATGGGATATGGAGAAGTTTAAATTTTTGGCCGTTGTAGTCATTCTATGTTGATGATGAAAGTCGGTTAGGAACCAAGAACTTGTCGGATATTTGAGTCAAAAAATTGACTGTCGTATTCTATGAGAATGGATCTCAATGTAGATGAACCTATTTCGCAACCTCGTTCGTTGATGATACAGTGATATGACGGTAGAAAAAATAGATGGGTTTGTTAAGTTAACTATTCAAATGGGTTAGGAATCTACGTCATAATACAATTCATTTTATTCATGGTATGGTTTTGATTCACTTTTAAATTTAAGCTGATTCAGTTTTCGAACGGGTCAAATCCAACTAATGGCCGACTCTATAAAAACAAAGGGAGGTGTCTCTAGTAGTCGTACGGACGGGTTTGGATCTGAATAAATCCTTTGTAGTTGCTTTACTAATAATTTAGAAGTTTTTTAATTAAAGTTTCCTTTAAATTGAGTTAGTTCATTTCATAGCAATAATTTCATATTAATTTTCGTTCCCGTAACCTGCCCCTTTTATAAGCCTTAAGCGCATATTATGTTCATATTATATTTAATGAGTGCCCACTGGACTACTCGGTGTGACGATTTTGAGCCGTGTGTAGAATAATTTAGGTCGAATTTAAAGAAAACTAGAAACGAGGAAGAATCCGATAGACCCCTTCCTTGTTTCTCCTTTCTTCTTTACGGAATAATATTGACGTTCCAATCCCTGCGTTCCGCACGCCGGGTCTTCACGGGCACAGATCATCGGCGATATTCCACGCACTTACACGAATCTGAATAGTATGTTGATTTTGATATCTTGCGGTGTCTCTTGGCTGTGGGCCGGAAAAATTTCGACAATAAAACAATTATTTTTATGAAAAACAAATTGATTTTATGCATTATAAATATTTATTAATATATTAAAACAATATACAAATTACTTGACCAAAAATCATCATAAAATTAACATCAAATACATCTCCCCCCACGTCGACATCCAAGCAGAGCTCTACCGAGGTTGCGAGGACGGGACGTGGAGAGTTTCCAAATAAAACTTCTGCTCACCTAAAAATAGATTTTTAACAAGAGGTTCAAAAATGGTTTTATGGTTAAATTTTAATGTGAAAATGCATCGGTATTTATACCTATTTTCTGTCCCTAACCTCGCGTGTTAATTTTGATTTAATAAAACAAAATTCGACCTTGTTATTTTCTAGTGTATTCTAATCTTTATTTTTATTATTTTCTAATTTATTTTGATAATTTTTTATTTAAAATTTTTATTGAATTATTTCTAATTCAAATTCCTTTATTTAAATTTCATTTTCATGAAATTTTCCATTTTTTCAAATTTCGGTCGAATTTATTGGGTTTTCATGTTATGTTTGTATTTGTATCGTGCGGATCTTGTTGCATTTTGTTATTATTTTAATTTATTATTATGTTTATTTATTTTATATGTAATTATCTTTTATCTCATATTTGATAGGGTTTAGTTGATGTTTTAATAGGTTTGAGTTTAAATTTGCATGGTATATTTGCATGTGTGTTACCGATCCATTTAAACATTTTTCAAGTCCGTTCGTGTTCTGGCCCAACAATACTTAATAATAATAATAATAATTTTAACGTGGAAACAATAGTAACGTTTTCTATTTCGTTCTTTGATTTTACTGAACTTGTCATCAGCGAGGTATTTTCCATTTTAAAAATAAAAATTAAAATAACCAAGTTATTTTTAATTATATTAAAACACTTATTATAAAAATAATTTTAAATGTTTAAAAGGTACTATGACCTTGAGAAAATTTGAATGACCTTGAAAAAATATGATGAGTCATTCTATAACCTTGACCTACTCTTAAATGACCTTGAAAATATATTGAGTCTTGGTCATTGTTTAAATGACCATGGAAATAAGTTATGACTCATCCAAGTACCTTGGCCTACTTTATAATGACGTTGATGATAAATTATGACTCATCGAATGACCTTGAAAGTGTTGTGAATCATGGCTTTTGTCTAAACGGCTTTGATAATAAATGATGACTCATCAAATGACCTTGAATGAGTCATTGTCTTTATACATTTTCGTTTAAAAAAATTTTTAGTCTGTGGTATGTGGTCCAGTTGAGACATAATCATCTACTGTCGACATTATGAATTTTTGTTTTAATGAATTGGTTGTTTGACATTTTTGTTGTAATTGATTTATTTAGTCAAACATCATTTTTTTGGTTAATTTTGTTCGAAATGTCTGATTTTGCTTACAAAACCCATGATTTCAGGGTACTTAAGATGGTTTTGTTGTTGTAAGGTTGTCGGATTTTGAATTAAAAGTCAAATAATTTTAAATTAAAACAATGATTCTAGTGACAAAATCTAGAATTAGACGTAGAAAAAAATGCATAAATTTCATGTCCCATTACATAGTCAATACAAATCAATAACAGATATGGGTGTTTCATTGTCTAAATAAAGTAAATAAAATATATTAACGAATCCGATGAGCCAAAATTGATTAGAAACCGAAATGGCAGTTTGTTAGAGTTCAATGTAATTCCACAGTTTAATTCGTCTCTATTTAGGTGTTTGTACAACTAAATTTTAGTAATTAGTTGATAATAAATGTTTAGTTTAGTTTATAATTTTTTTTATCAATCAATAAAAAAATTATTTTTCATTATATTTTTAAACAGGAGCCAGGGGATGTATGTTGTGAATAAACCAAATTTGTTTAATAAATCGATAATGTCATTTTTAAAATGAATAATGCAATTGTAAATATTTTGCAAATTAACAATGGCACTCGTGATTTTAATTAACTCTTTTACTGCGCAATGTTTTGAGAGTTCATGTTGGATGTCCGCAAATCTTTTGATTATTGTACGTATAGATGCACAATCTTCCGATTTTACTATACTAAAAGTGAAACATCATCTTAGGATTTTTGTACCTGACTTGTTTGAGTAATCTATGTGAATAGTTGTGTTGAACCGGAATGAATTCGGAGCGTATTGGTCATTCATATTGTGCGAGTATATACGGCATGAGCAGTGAAAGGGTTAAGCAGTGTAAATCAAATGAATGAAATGACGAAAAGAAGAAAAAGCTGCAATATTAATTAAAAACGGCAATAGTGTAACAATTGGAATTCTCCTCAATTAGTGATGTTGCAAATGGAAATTCCATCAATATTCGATTAGTTTCTGAGTGGAAACAGGAATTTGAAGAGGAAAAACGGGCACAAAACTATGTTCATTGCAGAAAGATCGGCGGTGGAAGAAAACTTCTTCTTAGTGACTTAGAAGATACTATCTTTGAAATGATAATCGATAAAAGTTTTATTGTGAAGCGGAAAGATATCAAGAAGTTCGCGACGTCTCTTTAGGGTTATGATGGCTTACAATCTAGTAATCATTGGTTATCTAATTTTAGGATCTGTTTTGGATTACTAGTTCGTCACTACTAAGAGGAAAAATTGACATCTATCAACTGAATGGAGTGTATATGGTGAGAAGCGTGGGAAACAAACAGGTAGAAGTGCAACGACATACATCATATTGGAAAAAACAAAATAGAAACCGAGTCAGGCATTTATGAGTTTAATCCTGCCTTGTCAATCGCTCAAATGTAAACATGTAGTGTTCTGGCAAACATTTTGCAATTGGATTGAAGTCCTGTGAAATTATGAGATATTCCAGGATTTTTATAAATTTTACAATGTGGAAAATTACCTACATATTTAAAAATGATTTCTGATGTAGAATTAGCCCATTTATTATCCTACTGCTTCGACATTTAAACTAGCATACTTTAAAGATTACGAAATGACTTTCTTATGTCAGGCAGTCAACTACAATATATTTAATGTTCTTCAGCTTATTATTTTAATTTAAAACTCAGAATTTATAATTATTCAATTAATGTCAGTAAAAATTCATTTTTCCGTACCTTACATTATTTAGATAAAATGTTTTTAATTCAATAATAGAAATATAATAACTTACTTGAAATAATGACCCCTCTTTTATGCACATGTTCAACTGATTTTAGTCGTAATAGAAAATACTGCTTGAATCACATTAAGCTTCAGATTCTTAAATAAATTAATTTATATGTATCAATGTTTTTAAGATTCCAAAGTAGATCTTACTCGTTCTGAAATATTATTTCTTTATCTTTCAAAAGTAATGTGAAATGTTATTTAATAAAACAATAAATCAAAATGTCGAATATTCTTTATATTTGTCTTATTAATTTGGCAAATTTTTTATTTTAATAAATAAATTATATTTAATAATTAAAATAGAAATCTTATGACATATAGCTGAATTAATACAGTTTTGCATCGATATTCTTAATATGCAATAAATCGTTCTGACATTTAGTGAAAACTGTTGGGCCAGCACACAAATAACCTTGAGAATTGTTTAAATGCATCAGTAATACAGCACGAAAACTCAGCACCAAGATAACTTAAAATACAATATACAACACCAACTAAACACTTTAAAATCTGAGAGAATATAAATAAATATAAAATCAAAAACATAAAAATAAAATAAATACAAAATGCATCAAGAACCGCACGAAATTTACATAAAAAATAACATAATAACAAGAAAATTCAACCGTAAAATGACCATTTATATAAAAGTAAAAATTAATGAATTAAAAGTGAATAAAAATAAAATATTTTTTGGTTGAATAAATTTATTTAAAAAATGTTAAAAATAAATTACTAATTTAAATTAAGAAATAAATAAAAATTTAATTTAGATAACACAAATAATTTCAAAGTCGAATTTTGTTTAATCGCAATAAAACTAACACGCAAGGTTAAGGCCAAATTATAGGTATAAATACTGATATGTTTTCCCAAATTTTCAACTACTACTTTGTAGTATTAATTTCAACCAAATTTAAGATGCACATTTTTTAAAAATCTTACTTAGTTGTGTGATTTTTTTTAGATATTTTCAGATCATTAATCTACAGTTATCAATATTTTAGTGGGTTACTGGGTTTCCCTATTGGTTTAAATCATCTTATTGTTACCCCGGTAACGCCATATAAATATTACCTTGACTACCACTCGGCACCCGTTGCTAGGCAACGTTGGAAATGTGTTTGAGCGGGTGGATTATCCGCAAAAAGTGAGCACTATTACTAATACTGTAATTGCGCGGACAACCCTTGGGTTCAACTAGCCGTCGTTAGAAGACACTTGCTCGATTTTCGATGAATGGTCCCTCTATGTCACGAGTTTAGTATTGGAGTGTAATAATAAATAACAGGGATTCTATCATGATTCTTGGACTACCATATACATAAGTCTAATGCACTCATACAACAAGACATGTATTAATTACAAACTACACCGCCGTCGAGCTTTATTTAGGCTTTGTTAATAATCGAGCGGCTCGGCGCCTGGCTCTTTCTTTACGTCCTGGACGATAGTTAGTAGTTGCTGTTGCCACTGGGGTTGAGGCCGATGCTGGAGTGGTCACCGACTCCCGGTAAGCTAACTGAGCCGGTGCAAAAACGAGAGGGTAAGTAACGGCCGCTCCTTCCTGACTGGCCGACAGGGCAACCTCCAGTCCTCGTATTTGCGTTCGCAGACTTTGATTTATCTGCTTTTCCTCTGCCCATCCCTTTTGCGCAGCTGTGAGTCTCTGGTGTAGTGGTTTTGTTTTGGCTGGATCCACCCATGTGGCTCGGGTTTGGTGTACTTCTCGAGTCAGCTGGATGATCTGATCATACAGGGTCTTGTTATTTTGCTGTGCACGGGCCAGTTCCGTTCGTAATAATTGCAGGGAATCCATTTCTGGAATTAATGACATCAAAAGGGTAACTATTATCACAGAATTTAATAAGTATAACGGGAATTAAACAAAAACTTCCTTGACAAATTATTATAACACCAAACAGAACAAAATTGATTGCTAACCGAACTAATTATTTATTTTAATAACAAAGAAAATATCAATAAAACCAGGTCAATTCACGATACCAGCATCAGATGTCAGTGAATCCTCTCGCTACCCATTCCTCCGGGGAGCAGTTCGAAACGATCATTACCGGTCGTTTCGTATTACGAACCTGGTTAGTCCTGGCCACCTGAGAGTCCTTCCTGTTCTCACCCATCTCCTCATTGGTACATCCGTACCTTGGTCTACGCGATAGTGGGTGGCGATAAGCGGCAGCAATCCGGCCAGTTTCGATATCATCTTCAATGTTCGCCAAACATTGACGGGCTCGGACCACCTGTAGGTCCACCTGTCTTTGATGGGTGAGAAGGCTATCGAGGAGGCGACGGGAGTGCTCATGGATCTCTTGAGCTGGATTCCACTCCTCCCAGAGCTGTTCCGATGCTTCGGGATTTCAGTTGAAATCTTCCGGTTGTCCGCTGATCTGTCGGGATTCGAGCGGGGAATACTCGAGACATCTGGCTTGTCGGTACTGCTTCCACGCTTCTCTCCATCGGCCGGCAAGTTGGGTAGGGATAAGATCCGGATCGGAGTGTCCTTAATAAGATTATAATTAGCACAAATTCCTTTGAAAATTAAACAATTAAACACTAATAGCGGAGAAAAGATAAAAGTTGTCAATATGCATGCGGATCTCCCTGGTTTTACCTGACTGGGCATATCTAATTATTGGAGTATTATAATCATTCGATGCGGAGTCTCGAAATTCGTGTTTGATGAACCTAGTTCGATAAGGTTCAATTAAGCACACCTTATACAATGCCCTAGCTATCTATTGGAGAAATTCAAAGAGAAAAATGTTCTTTATTTAGCGTCGTTCGCGATGGTTATCCCATTTAAGTTGACAAGTTTTGGGTTAATAGCAGATAACTTCGATTTTCCATTAATAACATTTTCTATATTAAAACTCCCTCATTTTGCAATACATAATAAAAACTCACCGGTGTATGACAAAATCGAATTCATGAGTTACATCCATTTCGTTATGTTGACCGACAAATGTCTAATAAGGAAACATCACCATTCCTACGCTATATCAATAATAAAGAGAAACAAGCCAACTTACAATGAAATTTAACGTTCGCTTTTAACATGTTTATTTATATTATTTTAAACAAAATAACAATCGTTTTAATTTACTCTAAATAAATATTATACATACTCGGTAACTTAAAATCCATAAATGGTAAAAAACTGAAATCCTAAAATTATGTTACATAATTACAAAATGAATATAAATCATGAAAATCAAAACACAAGGGAATTATTATCCTAAAGTTCAAGTACATTAAAAATACGATACGAATAAAAATATTGACGGTAAGTTTTAATTCCAAACTACTGATAAAATATCGCGATATCGTTACGATATATAAATATAAATAAAAGGAAAATTAAATCTACAAGCTTCTTATATAGTACGGAAAATCATAGCTACTTATGTATTACAAAAATAAAAAAATCATTACCTATGGTCTGTGGGTCGGAATCTGGTACCGATTCTTCACTGGATACGCTGGTCGAGGCATGTCTTTTACGAGAAGCTTGTTGTAAATTCATTTTTTAATCCGACAATGCTGATCGTGGTATTTATATCCAATTTATCGTAGGTGTTTATGTTTTGTGTTAGTACGTTAGCATAATCACATTTGTCTGAGCGGGTGCGCGATACCCGTCATTCGGCGAGAGATTTTAAGATCATTTTGGCGGGTAAGTGATTGATTGCTTAATTCCTCAATTACACATTTGTCCAGCCGGAAACGAAAAATAAACAAATCGATGGTGAGGTAGCGGATTTGTGAACCTGACCGGTGTGTCGATGTCTGATTTTAACTGGTCGCTGTCGAATTTTTCCTCTCCGGGTTGTGATTATTAATCAAGTTGATTTATTGTGATTGTGATCATTTATCGATTGGCTAAGTCGACAATTCACAGTTCAATCTCTACTAAGGTTCTTATTGATTTTATTTTCGATCAAAATTTTATTTTATTCTTTTTTAGATTTTATCTTGCCTAATTGAAGTCTGGTACTGAGATTCTTGGGGGAAAATACTATGGGAATGGTTGAGGTGGTGGACATCGGTTTGCTAGACAATGGTATTGGCAATCTCGTCGGTTTCTCCGTTTGTGAGGGTTATATAGTAATGGGAGGTTAGTCATTTTCTCGAAGATTGGCCTAAGTTTTTTAATGTAATTTGGTTCAGGTGAATAGCTTATTAATTAATATTACCAGGATTTCAATATTGGGTAATTTTAATCTATTCAAATTAAATTAGTTCATGATTTAGAGTAATTATGGGTAGGTTTGAAATCTCATCCTCTTCGGGACGGGTGAAATGTTATCCAGTTGGGTGCTGCAATTCAAGTCTTATAACTTTGGATTTAAAACTCTTAACCCTCTATTGAATTGATTTCTATAATTTTGACGTTTTAGTTTGGATTTATAATTTTTAATTTCTTGATGTTTGATGGGGTCATAAATTATGTTGAGGTCGGTTTTCGACAATGTGATTTTGAAAACTCTGGATGATTTTGGATTTTACTCTCACCTTTTAATTTGAATTCTTATTACATTGATTTACTTCGATCCTACATTATGGACGTCGATGGATGCCAATTGAATACTAGTTCAATTCATCATTAATTCTTATTCGTCAACGACTAGGGTATTGGCATGAGTGTGAGGCAATAATAAAAATTTTCCACTTTATTTTCCTGAAGGCATCCTTATCGAATCGTCAATGACTATGGGTATTTAAATTTATCGTAACTATTATGACTTGACTACCTTGAGTTCGTGATTGTCGAGTGCTGATTTAGGGTTAACTTAGTCGATATTAATACCTCGTAATTTACAATTATTAATTTATACTTAATAACATGAATTTATAATTAATAATATGAATTTATAATTAATAATATGAATTTATAATTAATAATATGAATTTATAATTAATAACAACGATTTATAATTAATAACATGAATTTATAATTAATAACATGAATTTATAATTAATAACAACGATTTACAATTAATAATATGAATTTATAATTAATAACAACGATGTATAATTAATAACATGAATTTATAATTAATAATAACGATTTATAATTAATAACATGAATTTATAATTAATAATAACGATTTATAATTAATAACATGAATTAATAACAATTATAATTAATAACAACGATTTCATTTTTATTTAATTAACCGTCACCTTCCCTGAATTGGCCTTAGGCGCGTTTTGTGTTCATATTATATTTAGTGAGTGCCCACTGGACTACTCGGTGTGTTGATTTTGAGCCGTGTGTAGATAATTTAGGCTGAATTTAAAAAAATCGAGAAACGAGGAAGTAGCCAAAAGACCCCTTCCTTATTTCTCCTTTCTTCTATACGGAATAATATTGACGTTCCGATCCCTGCGTTCCGCACGTCGGGTCTTCACGGGCACAGATCATCGGCGATATTCCACGCACTTACACGAATCTGAATAGTATATTGATTTTGATATCTTGCGGTGTGTCTTTGGCTGTGGGCCGGAAAAATTTCGACAATAAAACAATTATTTTTATGAAAAACAAGTTAATTTTAAGCATTATAAATATTTATTAATATATCAGAACAATGTACAAATTACTTGACCAAATTCATCATAAAAAGGTAACATAAACATACATCTCCCTCCACGCCGACATCCAAGCAGAGCTCTACCGAGGTTGCGAGGACGGGACGTGGAGAGAGAGTCATCAAATAAAACTTCTGCTCACCTAAAATTAAACTTGAATAGATTTTTAAAATAGATTCAAAATTTGGTTTTTTGGTTCAAAAATGGTTTTTATGGTTAAATTTTATGTGAAAATGCATCGGTATTTATACCTATTTTCTGTCCCTAACCTCGCGTGTTATTTTTGATTTAGTAAAACAAAATTCGACCTTGTTATTTTCTAGTGTATTCTAATCTTTATTTTTATTATTTTTTCATTTTTTTATTGGGAAAATTGCGAAATCGTTGCAACAGTTAAAATGAATAGCCATCGGAAAAAGATTAATCCGAACGACCAAAATCATGAAAAATAATGTTTTTAAATAAATTAATTTGAGTTGAGGCGGAAAATATGGGCGGGACGCTGCTCAAATTTTCCGAACTAATTCAAATACTTAACAAAAATAGTAACGTAAAAATGGAACGTGTAAAATAAGGTCGGAACGCTGCCCAAATTTTCCGAATCAATGAAAATACTTTGTCGAAAACGGTTGAATGGGGATGAACCGTAAAATAAGGGCGGAACGCTGCTAAAATTTTCGAATTTACAAAAATACTTTATCAAAAACCGAAAAATACAGATGGATTACGGCTAATGTTGTATACCAATAAAAAATTTTAACGCTGAAGAATAAGGACGGGTCCCTACAAAATCTTAATAATAATAACGATAATGATAAGGGTAACGGTAATTATAATAATAACAATAATAATAATAATAATAATGATAATAATAATGAGGATAATAATAATAATAATAATGATAATAATAATAATCATGGTATTTGTAGTAATGATGATAATAATTATGATAATAATAATAGTAGTAATAATCATAGTAGTAATAACAATAAATATAATGGTAGTTATAGTAATAAAAATAATAATAAATGTAATAGTAGTAACAATTAAGAAAGGTAATATATATAATAGTAACAATGATGATGCTAGTAATGATAAAAGGGAACATTGTAGTTATAATAGGGATAAGGGTAAGAGATGTACTGTGTTTACTTAACATAACCAATGGTTTACAGACCATAACAAAATCATCAACATGGACAATAATAAGAAGGACCAAGCGAATGGACATAAAGATAGATGATATGAGAGTATAGGTTAACATTTGAAAGAGATAGGGGAATAATGGGACCTAAGAATCAAAAGCGAGCACAGGTCTTCTATCGACAGCTCGTTGGACCCAGAGATCGTTCGGTCAATTATAGCATTAGCAATAACGCTCACTTTTTGCGGACGATCTACCCACTCGAACACAGTTCCAATGTTGCTTAGCAACGGGTGCCGAGTGGTAAGCAAAGGAAATATTTGTATGGGGTTGTCTGGGTAACAACTATATAGTTTCAAAATATCAACACCCAGAAACCCACCAAAACTAAAGTAGCCACCAATGCCTCACAAAAACATTTACCCTTATATGAGACTGCATATCGTGAATTCTAAGTTTTTATATTATATAAAAATATTAAAGTAAATAAATATATTATTGCGTATTTTAAATTTATTTTATTTGACATTTCAGTTTAGGTTTAAATTTTATATTTTAATTTCGTCAATAATTTTTTTAATGCATTTAACGCTTGAGCGAAATCAAAGCGGAATTCACGAATTAATTTCTCCATTACAAGATATGATAAGGACATTTTAATTTCAATGAGGGTATTAATAGTTACGATCCAGCAAAAATGTTTTAGTTTGGACCATTGATAATTTGCCAAAAGGAGTGTTGTGCCATTGCTCTAACTATGCTTTATGATGCATTTCAATGAGAGACATTATCAGCGTTCAATCACAAGTCACAAACTGTAGTCAAAATGCAGCTTAATCAGAATATGTAGCCTTGTTTATGTGCGTTTTTGGTATAAAACGTAAGCAAAGTTAAGAAGTTCTGGGTTCTGCTAAACCACGCATTCTTTGGGTTCTATGTGTACTGTCACACAATTTTAGTACCTCTGAACCATTTAAACAATTATTATGTGCCATAACTCCTAAAAACACAGTGTATTTCAGCTGGCATTCAAGGTAAAAGCTGATTAATTAACACTAATGACGAGACACAACATGTTCGTGGCGGGTCACAATACTTGTATCATACTTTCATTAATCGTTAGTGTTTTGTTACATATTTAATGTGTCATTTTTCGACTACTATACAGAGGTTATCAATCTTTTCATTAAAGGGCCACATTCAATTTTATAAGGAAATGGCGAGTTTATATCTTATACGAGTGGTCATTATAGTGTTAATAAGACATGTTCTCACAGCGATCAGTTAAAAACCACATATGAGCAAGGAAATACGATGCTACTGAAATCAATTCGTTTCATAATATGAATTTGCAAAATACGACTACTTACATAAAAATACGCTGAGAATTCAACTTGTCAGACATACAATATTTTAACAGCTAACACATCATTGCAATTAATCTTACCTTCTCTATGATATTTTTGTAACAATGATTATTACAATATATTCGTGTAAAATCTCGAATGAATTATTTAAAAAAAATTCCTGCAAATAAATGAATTACACAGTGCATATGCACTTAGATTGACGAATTTTTTTTGGTGAATTACAGAAGTTAGAGTCGAAATCAATGGATAATGACAGCTATTGAAAATTCAACAGCTTTACATTTTTCAGTAAAATTTTCCATCGACCGGTATTTTAGTTAAAGATGCTATGTTTCAATATGTTGATAAGAATTGTAAGGAATTACACAAATTTTACAGTTTACCTAATATCATCTAAGGATATGACAAATAAAATGCATAAACAAAACTAGAAGTATTTGACCAAGTACCTGCAAATGAAAACAGCATCATAGAAATATCAATAAATTACATAATATGTACACATCAATAAAAACTTGCGCTAGAAAAATCGCAGTGCAAATGTCTATTAAGCATGCAACAGAAAATACATACATAATTCCATACAATTAATCAACAAAGCATAAAAACATGTACAAAACATTTCCATAAACTCAATTAATAGATACTGACAATCATCAAAAATCGAGACAAATTTATTAAAATGCAATCAAAAACAAAATTTAATAAAATATTTATATTGGAGCACACTCTGATAGATAAATTCAATTGAAGAAATGACGCGGCAATTCCCATTGGATAGCACCTTATCACAGTTACCAATGGCGACTAGTCCATTCTGACAAGTTATAGTCATTCAATCGCAATAGGCATTTTCATGATTTGAATAACAGACTTGTAGTTTATGATCGTGGTCCATTTGATAGCCATGATAGGTAGATAGCGCATCTTTAGCTTGATCTATTGTGCTGTATATAACGAATGAGACGTGCTTTTTGGTGCGATGGCTAAATAACTGGAAACAAACATTAATTTTATTTCATAAAACCGTGAATTGCAATTATTATCTAATAGTATCGATTAATTTTCAGTCATTTTTAATTAATAAATAATACAAAATTTCAGATCAATACAAATAACATTCACTTAACATTTAACCTTAATTACATCAAACAGTAAAATAATTTTGCAAATGGCTAGAAAACTGATAAAATATTATTTTTAGGATTAATAATGGAGAAATTTATTAAAATAATTTTTACTAAATATCAAATTAGAAAAAATGTTCAGATTTATTTACATAGCTATTTCTATATTTAGTAACATCATTTTTAAACGATAATATAATCAAACCCAAGCAAATTAAAATCAGATTTTATGAAAAAATACTTGTAAAAAACCATCCATCTTGGCAAAAAACATTATTAATGCTGCTTCATTACACGAAGCTGGATAATTTGTCACTGAAAGTACCATATTTGGTGGCATATCTTGTTGCACCTGTAAAGCACAAATTTTAGATTCAATGTCATTTTTAGTATTAATCTTAGGACGCCGGATTTGTGGTTTACGTGCTAAATCATACTAAAAATTATTATCTAGATTCATAAAATATTAATATAATACTTTGTGATTAATTCTATTATCAGAATTCAATGATACTTTTTGTCTAGGTTGACTGAATGACTGAGCTTGAGACAAATTTGAATTATTATTAAAGTTTTTCTTGTTACGATTAAAATTCGGAGTTCGTATAGGAGGTGTATTTGGATTTGGTAATAGAGCTGCTACTCTATGATTAGAATGTTGTATTGGTTGACCATTAAATCTAGGTTGGTTAATTAATGGTTGACCAAATCCACTAGATTGAGATGCAAATGATTTATTTACAAATTTTCTTTCCATATTTTTTTAATGTATTTTAGATTTGGAATTGTTTAATCGAATTTTGAAAATAATATTTGTATCAGATATTTTTATTATTTTAAAGATTTATTAGCAGCTGTTATTGATAAATTCGCAGATTTAATGTTAATTATTACGCGAAACGTCTTAACAAAATAATCTAGTTCAAGGAAATCAGACAAAGAAAATAAAAAATAAAATTTAAACAAATTTGAATTTTTTATACATTGAAATAATAAATGAAATTATCTTATAAATTTTGTTTATAAAATTTCTGTAAAACATTATTTTTAAACTAAATTTTTTTACAAATTATTTGCATTTAAATAAAAGTAAGTTATTATTCTAAATGCTCAAGTGTGTGATTAAACATTGACATAAAAATATAAATACTTAAATTGAAAAATATCATTTAAAAAACCGTGTAATATAAAATAGCAACAAAAATTTATTCTTTCTTTTTCACAAATCATAGAAAATGACGATTTTTATTAGCAAAGGGTGAAATAAAATTATATAACAATAATATTTTAATATATTAGGATTAACAATTGAAAAACAGAAACATATACATTGCAATATCTATTTTTTATTTAAAAAACAAATATTTAGTAACTTTACATCATAGAATAGACTTTCTCTCCAATACGGGAATCAATAGAGGGTCCCCATTTTGACCTTGATGAGGTAGACTTGCATTATGTGGCAATCAAACGAGAACCTGGCTGCAAACCAGCCCGTGAAGCTAGGCAGCGAGCAGAATTTATCCTCACTTGTCTGGAAATACATCAACAGCCGACCAATTGGCAGGTAACCATGGCCAGACAGCGGATATCCAGAATCAATGCGGACATCGCCACCAGAAGAATTCCTAGCACGGATGGTTATGCTCCAAACTACTGAGTATCATACGAGCTCGACGATCCAGCTCTGGCAGAAATGACGACCCCAATGAATGTGGTAGTACCAAGACGACTACTACTACCCAGGAGTATGCAGGACTTCGACCGAAGTTCACCGCAATTGCAGGAGCATTCATATGCTCGAGATCAATCTAAATTTCAATCAGGCTCGTTTCATGAAAATCATCCGAGAAGATAGAAGAAACGATTTCTTTGTAATAAAAATATAAATATCATTAGAAACATTTCGTTATATAATTTACTAATGCATATCAAAATTTAATTCTCGAATAATGGACATAATAGTACTGAATTGTACTAATCGGATTAGGGCATTTTGGTAGAGTCTTAATAGATGAGCTCTAGATATATAATAAAATAAAAAGTTCATCAATAATTAATTCAAAACTTTCGTAATATAATTCCGCAAAGTTGTTAACTGGTAATTTATTTATAGATATTGAATCACTCAGTATCCTGAGTAAGGAGCTAATAAAATCTCAAAGGGAGAACACAGAGCTCCACAGTCAGCTCCTTCAAATGAGTAGCGAGATCCAAAAGATTCGCGCAACATGAGTAGAAACCACAAAAATGAAGAAATCTATCAGCGACTGACCACCGTGCAGCGTGGATGGGCGGAAGAAAAAAAGTTGTCGCAAAATCAAAAGACTCAAATCAGAAGTTTAGAAGTGGCACTGTCGGCTTTTCAGGAGGGCAACGCAGTGAGCTATCCACTGGGGTTGGCACCAGTACAGCTAGCCTACCGGGATGCGATGAGCACCACTAAACCGGTAGCCATTAAATGTTCTCAGCGACGTCCAGGAAAGGCGGAACGAGCGAAAAGTCGCAGATTAGAATCGAAATATAAGTGTCCCCACAATTTAACTGTGTGATTGTATTAAAAAATAAAGTATTCTTCTCGTTATTTGGAATTTTAATAATTGACTTAAAAATAAATCCGTTCAATCGAGTAGAATTCGTGTAATTATTGATTCTTGCAATTATTGAATTCATACGGAAAGGACCGAGGCAGAAAATCGCCCGTAGACCTTCTATCGGTAGCGCGTTGGACCCACCACGAGGCCGGACCTTAGCAGTTCTACAGTTAGAGTCAAACTCTATCGTAGCAAATTTGTTTTAATTTCATCAAGTTCTTTTTCAAATGTCTCTTGATTTATCATATGCAAATCTGGCAAAAGTATATCTTGTTGGTTAATGCTTGGTAAATCACATTACTTGAACTGATTTTATTTGTTGCTGTTGACAATTTAATGACATCTTTGAAAATATCAGCATTTTTTATTGTTTCATTTGTACTGTTTTTCGCTTTTAGAAATGTAATTATTTTTCTGTCAAATGGGCAAGATGGTTTAGATATCAGAATTTCCTTCGTCCACAAACTCCAATTGTAAAACGCTCTTCGATGCTCATTAGTGAATAGCAAATCACACATTCTTGATCGTCTTTCATTTAAATAATTCTGTTCGATCGTCGCCTAGAACCTCACTTGAACCCACAGAACACCACCCACAACATCAGCTTAAACTATTTAGCAATGTTTTTTGTTCATTTTTGATTTTCTATACACTCATTTTATTTCCTTAATTTTATTTGAAGGCAATTAGACCTGAATTATTTACCCATAATGAAAATGTTTTCGATAAAATGGTATAAAAAAGCTGAAAATGGGAGGAATTACCGGTTTGGTCGAAGAAAAATCTTAAGATAAAAGTTGTTCGAAAGAATAACAGAGAAATTTAATCAGAAGTCGTTGAAACAACGAAGTAAAATTTCAGTCTAACCGTAAAGTAACCTTCCAGACAAGAGGATTACCCGTTGGGCTATCGGCATTAACTTAAATAAAACAGCTTTCTGAGTGAAATCAGAGTGACAATTTCTGCTAAAAAGTAAATAAACGTATTTTGTTAGGTTTTGATTTATAAATAAAGGCACGAGGGCCAGCTTGTATTATCCCACTGGTTAAATAAAAACCCACCAATATAATTGTTAAGGTTAAGCTCAACCATAGAGCGGTAGTTTGAGAAAATCAAAAAATTCATGACGTTATAATTAAAAATGACTTAAATTTTTAAATCAAGACACTTGGTAAGAATTCAAAGTCGACATTTACAACTTATATAAAAAACTGCCCGTTGATCTATCGAATATTTAAACAACTTTTATTTTGATGACTTTTGTATTTTCTGAAACATGGCTAAATAAATACTTATAAATATATATAATATTTTATTACTACATTAGATTGCTTACAGTTTCCAATATTTAATTTTTTTATAATAGCCATATTTTATAATACTGTTATTTAATTGATATAAAAAGGGCTGCACATTTATAGCAGCGCCGAAGGAAGGTTATTCGACAAAGTAAAAGTATAACAAACCAAGGACTAACTGCATTGATCAAAGAATAAACAAATTTAATACGAAAGAGTTATCTGAAAGGCTACGGCAAAGACATGCCTCAATATATAAATCATCGCAAAAAGATATTGAATCATTTTGATTTTTAGAATATTCAGGTTCAATCAGAGAAATTTTTCAATGAAATTTATTTCAATTTTTTGAATATTTACTTTCTTGTCAGAAATCAGTTTATTACAAACCTCATTTTCAAACAAGCGATTCATAAATTACTGATATTTGGGTTATAATTTACTGATAAGGTGATTGAAGGACACATTGCTACCCGGAAGTATATAAATTATTGTTTCTAACTTTTTCGTGCTTACAAGAAATTAACCGTTTTCATAGATCCTGGATAGCTTTTAATTAATTGTTTGCTTCCATTTCTGCTCACAAAGTCTAGCTACCAGCATCGAATCATAGCCGAACAACCTCTTGCAGGCTCAACACCAGAGGTCCATTTGATTAGATTATTTTACCACAAACCCGATTGTAAAATTGGATATCTAGTATTTATCATATATTAGTTTGATTAACTAACATCTCTGTATTCGTATTTGATACCTTTTCTCGACTTACCAATCCTCAAATATGTCGACTAAGAGTGGGGAAATGAGGTGAGAAAAACGGGGTAAAGATAGGGTCAAGATTGCACTAAAGTAACAACAGGACACGCCAATATTTTAAACTTATTAAAACTTAATTGCAAATTTATTTAATTTCGCAAATCATTAAAAATCTAATTAGCCAATCAAAACATAACGAAATATTTATTCATTGGAATTGATTGCATTTTGTGAAACAACTTCGTATCCGAGTTTTCTCATATTTTTCAGCACGACATTGAATGACAACGTGACAAATCCTTGAGTTCTCACTTTGGTTACTGAAATGTGAATGATTATAATGTTATTAGAACGAAAATTAATTAATTAATTATAATCAATTTCTATTAGCTGATTGTCGACCAATCATAATACGGATAATAAATTTCAGAATTATTCAATTTTCACAGCCTTAAACGTGTAGTATCTCTAGTAGCTGGCAATTAGCTAGTAAAATTTACCGTCTCGGCTTTCTCCAGTTGCGACAACTCGAGGATTAACGAATTCCGGCCGTTTTCCCATAAGCCAGGCATTAAATTTAGCCAAACCTTGAGATGATTCAGGAACAAACATTGCAATTTTTCTGGTATGTCTTTATGATGATGAGTTAAAATATTATTACAGTTGTAATATATTTACAAATATTTTACTTTCCTGGCTGCATTGGGATATGACAAGCACCATAACCTCTGATTACGTCTTGGCCGAACACATCAACACCATAAGCATAAATAATAATCTGTGGCCCTAATAATATTATTTTAATTTTTCATTGTCTGATTATTTCTTACATCCAGATGGATAACAAGATTTAAATGTTATATCGATTGGAAAATTAAAAATATGCAAAGATCTTTCATCAGGAGTTTTTAAAGCAGTCTGAGTATGTGCTTCTTCAACTCCCTAAATATTTAAAAAACTTAAATATGAGTTTAATTTTTTCAACGCTATTACCGCAACAACATTCCAGTCTTTTCCATATTCAAAACAATATCTGCACCAAATATAATCAAAACCTGGAAACTAATAGCAGTTATTGAAAATCATTAATTTAAATAAAATACTTCTGCTGATTCAATTTGACCATTTGTCGATACTAAAAAACATTCTGAAACATCACCAGCTGCCATGACAATACATTAAACAAAAATGATGCATTAAAACTATTTTGATTAAGCCAATTTACTTTAAATAATTTTTCTAAACAATTATTAGAAAAATCCAATGCTAAAATCGTAGTTATTATATTTTTGTTTTTCATGAAATGTATTTAACAGTTTTAAATATACCATTCTTTTATAAATCAAATTTACTTCATTATTAAAAAGTTTATAGGATCATTTTAATGCAAAATACGTTATTTTTTTTTGCGCCTTGGAACTTTATAAATTGAAAATAAAATTTCAAAAACATTTTTTTATCAATTTATCGTTAATAGAATATTCTTAGTTTTAAAAATCCTATATGTTCGTTTCAAATTAGATATGTATTTCGAAGTAATTATCGTTCAAGAAGTTTCCTTGATAAGCTAATGATCGACTCAGCAAAAGGCATCAATCAAATAACGAAACTCTAAATATCAACCAATATTATATACGAAAGGTTCTTGTAGGTCATCAAGGTTTGAAATCTTTCATGAATTTTAAATTTTTAAATTATGATTAACAATTCAGCAGAAATATTATCAATTATTCAGAAAAAAATATCCAAATTTCCAAGATTATTTATTAATATATGTACAAAATGATTTGAATGGTCTCATAGTGATTTATAGACGGCTCGAGTATTTATCTGGTGAAGATAAAGCAAGTGGAAATCTTGTGAAATATCTTGAAAATGTTGGATTTTGTTACTGCTACAACAGTTGGATTATTTGATCAAACAATTCTTGCGGATTTAAACGGTAAAGAAGAAAATCAATCTTCTGTACTTTCTCTAACCATGGTTTTACTCTCTAATTCTCCAAGAAATGAATGATTTACTAAAATGTTTCCGAATAATATCGACCATTTTACTCAAGTAAACACGTTATACGTAGCTGCGGAGAGTTTATATGTGAAACTGTTAATAAAGAATTAAATAAGAAAACCAAACCGTCGATGATTGATGAGATAAACAAGAGGCCCCAACTTTTATCAACTGACGACCATTTTAAAAATTACCATAATGTACTGGTGGGTTACAGGGTCTCAAATCTTGCTTATCTTCCTGGCGGCCCTAGTAACGCCATACAAAATGATACTTCTCCACTTGGCACCCGTTGCTAAGCAACGTTGGAAATGTGTTCAAGTGGTGGATTGTCCGCAAAAATTGAATACCATTGGCTAGTACTATAGTTGCTCGGACAAACCTCGGGTTCACGAGCTGTCGATAGAAGACCTATGCTCGCTTTGCTCTGTCCCTCATAAATAATTGTTCATGATTAGTGCTTAATTGACTATGGAAAACTGAGACGTAGTGACCGTACTGGTATGCAATTTCAAAAGAAAATGTCTCGACTAAGGCTAAAACTATTCTATTTAAATCTATCACATATGGGATATCTACGGTTTGGCATTTTGAAGTTGGGTTGCTCGACGTCGGGCACGCTCCTTACGTCCCGGTCGACGATTGTTGGTGGCGACGGGTTGCTCTGTTGTCTTGATTGCTGTCTGCGGCATTTGAGTTGGGGCGAAGATGAGCGGGTAGGTGACCGCTTCACCTTCTCGGCATACAGCTAGTGCGACTTCGAGTCCCCTAACCTGCGTTCGCAGACTCCGATTGAGCTGGCGTTCTTCGGCCCAGCCTTTTTGAGCTGCGGTAAGCCGTTGGTACAGGATCTTTGTTCGCTTAGGGTCTAAACAGGTGGCTTTGACCTGCTGTATCTCTCGAGTTAATTGTAGGACCTGGCCAAGTAATTCTGTATTCGCCTGCCTCGCACGCTCTAGTTCTGTCTGTAGAATCCGTAGAGAGGACATTACTGAAAATAAATGGATTTTACTCGTCAGTCTATGGTCGGCCTAAATGTTTAAGAAATCTTTCAAACAACTCAACATTCATTTTCAGTTATATAAGGAAAAGAAATACACGCAGTGCTATTTATAATTAATTTCTAATCACTATAACGCTTTGTTCGTCAGTTCATTCATCCGGGCAGAATCGTTCTAGGCTCCTTTTGAGAGCTTCTACCGTGTAAGGACGCCTAGTATCTCGAATCGGACGAGGTGGATGGGCGACGGCGATCCGCCCGGCAAGGATGTCATCCAGCACGTTTGCAAGGTACATCCTTGCCTTGACGACTTGTAAGTCCACCCGCTCCTGCACCCGCTCCCACTGGGTGAGGAGGTCCCGCGCATTTGCAAAGATTTCTGCGGCTGGGTATTGTTGTCTCACTGGTTCGAGAGGGTCGCTACTCGGATCCCGTGCTTTCCGAGGGATAGAATATGGCCACTGTGCCCGGGGTCCTTCTATTGCGTTGGTGGTTCGTAACAGCATTCTCGAGCGTTTTTTCCCCGTTGACTGAGCGGTGATCTGATTGGTGGACATGTTCTGTAACAATGGAGATTTAAACTATGAATAATAATAGTGTGGGGAATAGGGTCTTCGCTATGTTAGTTAAAAAATGTTTAGGTGGGTCAAGATTTGGTGCATTTAGCGACTAACATTGAGGTTTTCCTAGACTCGATTCATCTGCAATGAATAAACCCATATACAAAACAATTTAGTGTAAAGAAGGGTCAAATGTTTTGTGAAATTCATGAGATCATCATTTTAGCAATGGCTGTCAAGTAAGTTATTTAAAAGGCATTAGTTTTAAAGCTTGACATTTGTATACTATTTTCAATTATAATTTATTTCTAATTAAAGTTTTAAGAATCTTTATAATTTTTGGATTTATTTCAAGTTAAATTTTTTCTTACCAAATTGACAAAAAAAAATCGACTTAATTTTCAAAATAGATCTCACGAAGGTCAAGGCAGATTGGTGTTTAAATTGATCACTTCTATGGTGATCCAATTATTCGTTGTTGTATTCATGCTATGTTTATATTAATGGCCGTAGGTGCTCGTTAGAAAGACATTTGTCGTTGTATTTATGTTAATTAGTTCGACGATCGCGTCTATTCAGTTAATCCGATCGTCTCGGAATTTCTAATTATCACATTTCAAAAATTGGTGTAATTATGGACATATTTGTCATTCGTTCGAGGATCTCGTCGCGATATTGGGCTACCCATATCTTGGAATTTATTAACATTTCTCGAATGGACACTTTGCAATATTATCGAACTTTGGGGAGTGTTTCAGGGTGTTGTTATTAATAAATCATCTCTTAAAGTCGATTTTTCCATGAGGTGAAAATGGATTTTAACTATTTTCCAATTGTTCAGATCTTATGACGGTTTAGTTTACAAGTCGTGTTACATCGGGTTAACTTGGATTTTTGTTCGGTTCAACGTTTCTATCAAGTTGTTGGGTTTAATGTCCATTCGAATTTGCCATATCTATGTCGTCTCATTTTCTATGGTAATCGGTTTCAACTAACGTGATATCATTTTACCCTCATCTGAACGCAACATGAAAAATTGGATGGAGGAAGCTATTAATATTATTTCAAATACCATTACTCGGGTCGAGACTTATCTATTCATCTACTAACTATCTATTCATTCTCAGTCATCTATTGGCTATTATATTCCTTGAATTAGCGTCTTGCTACTCAATTCAATCGTAATTTGGTTCAATCCCCACTTTATCTATTTGATTTATGTTAACTCGGAAACTCTCTGTCGGATTCACAGCGTATTATTCGTTATAAATTTCACTTAATTTACCTAGAACATGATTCTAATTTATTGGTAAATTTTTAATCTTTGCTTAATTACAACATAGCCCCAGCTTGTCGAAGCTGTCTAAATACTGTTTCAATCTTATTGTTGATTCCAAATTTTCCGGA
This sequence comes from Schmidtea mediterranea, assembly GCA_022537955.1. Lineage (NCBI taxonomy): Eukaryota > Metazoa > Platyhelminthes > Tricladida > Dugesiidae > Schmidtea > Schmidtea mediterranea. The sequence goes on from CM039682.1 coordinate 2,335,097, forward strand.
TTTATTTTTTCGAGTAGGGTTTTCTTATTTGATATTAATCATAGACTTCGTTTATTTCGCTGTACTATTGGAGTTTAATTTATTATTGATCGTAACCTTTGTTCATCTCTCGCTTGGTGGTTAATCCTTTGCCCTAGTAAGTACGATTTTAGTTCCCTATGACTTGTCAACTGTATCAGATTTACTTTACAAATGAGATTTTATTTTCGTATCAATCACAAACTTTACCTACTTTATTAACAAGATTTTATTTTTATTAATCGGAAATTTTATTAAAATTTTTCTTTACAGACAAGATTTTATTCTTTATTAAACTTTACTAGATTTTCGTTACAAATAAGGTTTTCTTTTATATCCCGTATGTTATATCAAATCACTTTACAATTGAGATATTTTTTCTACTGACCATAATTTTATTAAATGCATCTTATTTCCAATTAATCATAACTTTATTGAATTCATTTTATTTCCTAGTAATCATAATTTTATTAGATTCACTTTATTTCCAATTCATTTTATTTCCTATTAATCATAATTAAATTTTTTGGCATTGACACGGAAGTGATTATATCAGCAATTTCAATTTACGTTGTCCCGTACCCTTTTCCTTTAATTGATCTTAAGGCATAGTATGTTTATATTATAGTTATTGAGTGCCACTGGACTACTCGGTGTGGTGATTTTAAGCCGTTTGTAAGATAATTTTAGGTCGATTTTACAGAATTGAGAAACGAGGAAGCAGCCAGAGACTTCTTCCTTATTTCTCGCTTCAGCTATAGGGATAAATATTGACGTTACGACCGCTGCGTTGCGCACGCTGAGTCTTCACGGGTGCATATCATTGGCGATTTTCCACGCTCTTACATGCGTCTGCACTATGTTGATTTTACTAACTTGCGTGATGTGTCGGCTGGGGGCCGGAAAAATTTCGACATTTAAATTTTATAATTTATAAAGATACATAATTTAAGTTATTCATATCAATAAAATTTATTAATCATAAAACAATCAAATTACCCCTTCGGCCATTCCATAAAACATCAAAATAAAATCGAACATAAAATAGCATAAATCCCACTCTCCCCACATCGACGCCGAGCAGAGCTCCATTGAGATGCAAGGTCGTGATGCGGAAAGAGGGTTCCAACATAACTGATTCTCACCTAAAAATTTCGATTGAAATAGATTTGAAATATAAATGATTGACAATCTTCAAAATAGATCTGATACAAATTATTCAAATGTTCTGGAAAAATGTGCTTTTCGAAAAACGGTTAAAAAAATGGTTGTTAAATGTGAAAATGGATCAGTATTTATACCTAATTGTGTGACGTGTGAAATTTGATGCAGTAAAACAAAATTCGACCTTGTTCTTTTCTAGCGAATTCTATTATTTAATTTTTATATTTTTTGATTTATTTTTATAATTTTTTATTTCGAATTTTTATTGAATTATTGCTAATTCAATTTTTCGATTTAAATTCCCCTTTAATGAACTTTAATTGATTTTTTCTAATTTCGTCGAATTTGTCGTGTTTTCTTGTTGTATTTGTGTAGGTATCGTGCGGATCTTGGTGCATTTGTTAATATTTTAATTTTATTTTTATGTTTATTATTTTATATTTAATTCTTTTATTTCTTAGATTTTATAGGGTTTATTTGGTGTTTTTCAGGTTTATTTTAAATTGCGTGTTGTATCTGCGTGTGTATTTCTGATCCATTTAAACATTTTCAAGGCCGTTTACGTTCTGGCCCAACATAAAACACTCGGGGGTCCGTAAAATTGCGACCCGCAATTTCAATTGATTTCAAAATACATACAATTCCGTTTTCAATATTCACATTCATAAAAATGTCTACGGTAAAGTTAATCATCAAGATAAAGATGGACTTAAGGTCCGGCTACGATACATAATCAAAATTGGATAGTTCAGTTTTAGTATCAATGCAAGTTTTATAAGATCAGTTCAAATCGCTATAGATCAGTATAAGTTAGTAAACTCAGTTCAAATCAATGTAAATCAGTTCGAGTTAGAAAAATCAGTTCGAATCAATATTAGTTACTGTAACTCAGTTGTATTTGTTTTCGAATGAATCGCTGACGGCTTGGGTTTCGCTTTCGAGCTGGGTTGATCTTGAAGGGTGATTGATGGAAATCTGCGAGAGTCTTGTCATTTCGTTGGGTTTGGTAGTTTTTCGAATTTGGGTGAACATTCTTCTGACTTTTTGGATTTGGGTATTTTGCCTTTGCTTGTTGTTTGTTAGGCCGAGGATGAGACAACATATTAGGAGTATTATGTTAGATGTTATACTAATCGGTAGTATTAGTTCGATTGGTAGACTTGTCATTGCATGGGGTTCATTTTTCTGTTTGATTTGTTTTCCTTGTTGCTTTCTGATTGATAGGACGATTCTTTGGATTTCTTGAATTATTTTATTATTGGGATTTGCTTTGGCTTTTCTTTGAATTTGTTTGATGATATTTTCTAGGGTTTTCTTTATCTCTCGGTTCTCATTTTTTATATTGGCTATCTCTTCCTTGTTTTTCAGTAGGGTTTGTACCATTATCTGGGTTTTCTCGATATTCTTTTTCAACTCGTCCTTATTTTCTTTTGTGGGGCATTGTATACATTGGAGGTTTATTTGTTGACATTCCTCATTATTGGGGTTGCTACAAATTTCTTTGAAATCGGCACAGGTGCTGTCCTCTCTTCTGAAGGGTTGGGATTTCTCGCATTTTTCTAATGGGTTTTCAGTATTACACTTTCTCATCATTATCATCATTATAATTGTGATCCATAACATTGGGTTCATGGTTTTCATTTCCAATATATCTCAATCAATTTTCACATCTATTTACAATTTTATTCAACTATATACAGTGGAGTTTAGCCCTTTTTACTCTTTCTCTTTTTCTGGGGTTGAGTGTCTCTTGCACTCTTCTTTGATTTTATTTTCTGAAAATCTCATTATCAGGACTTGGGTTTTTATTAATCGCTCGGTTAGTTTTGGGAGTTCTTTTAATCGTTCTTCACCTTCTTTGATTATTCTTTGTTGATTGTAGATTTTCATTTGAAGATTTCTTTCTTTTGTTTGTTTTCTCTTGAGTTGCCATTTATAATTGACCCGCTTGGTTGTTTGTTTCCCCAGTTTTCGTCTCGCTTCCTGGAGCTGATCTGTTAGGGTTTTAATTTCATCTTGAGCTTGTTGATGGCTCTCTTTTATTTCTCTGGCTTTTCTACAACTGTCTTCTAGTTGTAGCACGTATCTCTGTTCGCTTTTTCTGCTGTCTCGCATTCGTTCTGCTTCGGTTTTCCAATAGTCTTCCAGGATTACACGGGTTTTTATTTCAGCTAATTCTCGTCTCAATCGTTCATTTTCTCTCTTTTGATCTCTGTTTTCTCCCATACTGGATGTTAGCTTTCGTTTTATCATATTGGTTAATTGTTTAGACTGTATTAATTGTTGATTTATCCGGGCGATTTCTGACTCTTGCTCCTCCACTAGCTCTTGCCATTCTTTTCTTTCTGCTCTCCATCTTTTACTGTAATATCTCAATGGGTCTTGTTCGATTGGTTCTACTAATTGAATTGGGCTTGGTACGTATTCTCCGTCTTCTAGATTCATTCTGATTTCTACTTCATTTGGATTCATACTAAATATACATCGATTACAAAATTTTTGTTTTTTATCATTTTATTATTTTCACTATTTTTACACTTTTTACAATTTTTCTTATTTAGCTTTATATTGTCGCTTCGTCCGTCTCCCCGAATCCTTCATCGGGTTCGGCGGGTACTTGGGTTGGCATTTCCGTCGGATATAACGGCATAAGCAGGATTGGTGGTCGGTTTTGCAAGGTATTTATCTCTTCACGCAAGGCATTTGATATTTGAATCTCTTCGTCTAAGAGATAAGCAAGATAGTCTGCGTTTTCAGTTAATTCCTCCACCTGCGTTTCCAAACGATGCGTGTTTTCCAACGCTTTTAACTTTTCAATCTCTTTTCTCAGATTCTGTTCGTTTTCCTCGTATCCTTGCTTTATCGTTTCTATTTCTGCTTTAACTTGTCCTTTCAGCTGTTCGTTGACTTCGTGTTGATGTCTCAACTGGATCTCTTTGAATACTGCAACTCCTCGGTGTCCGTTCACCTCCTGCTGGAGTTCTGTTATTTTCTCGTTTAATTGTTGATTTTGCCGTCTTTCATCCGTTAGTTGATTTCTCGTTTCTGCTGATCTCTTGTACATTTCGTTGAATTGTTGTTCGTATTCCTTTTCGTGTCTCCTGAGCCTTCTTATTGTGCCTTGTCTGATTTTTTCCCGAAACTCTAGGGTTTGGACCTGCTCGTTTAGTTCCTCGATTGTTTGTTTTTGCACTTCGACTTGTTCCCATAACTCCCAATCTTCCATGTTTAATATCCTTTTGGGTAACAATCTTATCTCTTTCTTGGCTTCTTGGAAATGTTCTTTCCATTTTTTCGCCTCTCTTTTTATTGCTTTTTCTTTGATCTCCGTTTTCCATTGTTGTTTCTGTTCTTTTCGGTGAGCTTCGTCCTGCTCGATTTGCATTTCTTTTATTCTGGTTTGTTGGCGCTCAACCTCCTGCTCTAATTTCGCTATATAGTCAGATTGTTTTGCGTTGGCGTCATCCCATAATCTGCATTCTATTCGCCATTTTCTTGCTTGATCAGTTATCTGAGTCAGCATTCTTTCTTGTCTATCGTCTCTGGGCTCTCTAATTTTCTTTGATGGTTTTGGCCCTTGATTTCGTAGTTTATTGATTTCGATCTTTGCGTTCTCCCATTTAGCCTTATAAGCTCTTGTTCTATCTTCTTCTTCGGCTATTTGCTGAATATAATGTCTGATCCGCGATTCCCAATTGCTTCTTGACTGTTCTCTATCTTCTGTCCATTTGATTTTCCAATATCGCGCTTGTCTTTTTGCCCACTCTTTGGCTTGTTCCAAATGGGTTCTCTTTGTTTTCTCTATTCGGTATTGGGTGCTAATTTGCCCAATTTCTTCCTGCATTTGTTGTATGATCTTTATCGTTTCCTCTCCTTCTTCTCGTATCTCTGCTTCTTTGTCTTTTATCACTTCTCGCAATCTTTCGATTTCGCTTTGTTGGTTTTGCTTCTCTTGCTCTAGAGTTTGTATCTCTTTCCTTTGATTTCTAATTCTAGTTTGGTTCTGCATAGATTCCTTCATCATTTCCTCTTCTCGCTCTTGGTACGTTTTCTCTTTTCCTGCTGGGTAGGTTATTTTTTGTTCTAGTTGTTTTTCCCACTTTTCTTTCATCATTTTCGTTTTTAGAATCTCTTGCACTAATTCTTCTTCTACGATTAGTAGCATTTCTTTTAATTGTAACGTTCTTTGTCTCCATAATTCTACTTCCTCGTTTATTACTTTTATTGATTCTGGTTGCTCTTTGATTGCTGGTTTTGATTCTTCGGCTTCTGTTACAACTTCTTTTGTCTCGTTTGGATTCATAATTGTTTTCTAAATATTAATAACCGATTATTCTCTCTTTTCAATCATCTCAAAGTTTTATCATAATTTACATCGTCTCGTATTTTTGTGGTTTTGCGTTTTTATAATTTTACGTTTATCTTTATTTACACTTTTTACACATAGCTTTCGTTTTCTATCTACTGATCAGCGAAACGGAATCCTTTGATCCGCCCGTTGATCGGCTTTCTACACACTGGACATATATTGACTTTTATCCCGCACGCTTCACATGTGACCATATGTCCGCAAGGAGTATAAATTATTTCTACATGTTTCTGCCAACATGTCACACATTGATACTGCTCTAAAATAGCTTCTTTTATCATTGATTTGTCTCGATTCTCTTTTGGTTTTTCTTGATATCGCTTGATTGCTCGGATTATTGCTTGTGTTGAGTCGTACCACTCTAAATTGTTAGCTAATCTTTCTTTGATTATTTTCTTCATCTTTTGAGTATCTACTCCTGATAATAGCATTATGGTTCTCGTTTTTGGTCGATCTAAGATATCTTCTATTTGCTGATTTGTAATTATTATTTCGATATTCTTTGACTCTTTTTCTTGTTTATACCTGCACTTTCCTTTATGCTTTAGTTTTGTGACGTTCTGATCTGGTATTGGCTGTTGATTTTTACATCCTTCGCACATTATTCCTCTGGCTGTTTGGCAATATCCTTGGCTCGCAAATTCTGCTGCTCTTGGATTTCCTTTGAAAGTTTTAATTCTTTCTTCGAATGTTCTATTTATAGTCTCTTTTTCCCATATTAGTTCTGCTGGGTCTTCGAAACTCTTTATTATCGTTATCCTTTTCTCACCTCCCTTTTCATCTTTGTCTAATTCTGATTGTCGGAGTCCTTCCAATCTGTTCATTGCTTGGTTTCTGACGTCTAAATTTAACATAAATGGACATCTCGGGAGTTTTTCTCGATGTTCCCGTTTTGCTGTTTCTCCTTTCTTCCATTGTGCGAGTTTTCCTTGGCAGAAGATGCATGTTACTTCATCTGGTCGCTCCGGCGTTCCCGTAAAGTAAAATCCTTGTGCGGCCATTTCTTGACTTTGCTGGTCGGTGAATACTTTATTATTTTTAAACGTTAGGTATCTTTGTTCCTCTTTTCTCATGTTTTCGTCTTTTACTCTCATTGGTGGATACACTTTTGTTCTAATTTGTTGTGGTCTTTCCTCCACATCAAAATCCGCATAGTATGTTATTGCTGCTGTTAATATATTGGATTTTTCCTCTTCTTCTGGTTTTTTCCATAATCTCGTCCATATCGAATCTGGTCCTTCTCTCATCTGTATTGTTATCTCTTCGCTGATTCCGCTTGTCATCTAAATATCGTCATTATTTTTGAATTTTGGTTTTCTGATTTTTCTGGTTATTTGTAATTTTTTGATTTTTATTTGGTTTTTATTATTTTATTTACATTTATTTACACTTTCTTTTTCTTTTACAACGTCTTATCTGGCTTCTCTACTTCTAATTTTATATACAGATTATCTTCTCGCAAGAATCCTTCTCCTCTCAATCGTTGTTGTGGATAGAAACGTGGTGTCCCAATCGCTGTATTCCAGTCGGTTGTTGGTCTTCCCATCTGTGGTTCATTTCCTGTTCTGATTGGATTGCGATAATCCTCATATCCTTTCATTGTTAATATCATATTTTGTTTAAAAGGCCATGCTAATAGCTCGTCGTAATCTCCTTTTCCCACTCTGATGAAGACACTAATATGGGTGCCTGTTGCGTTCCCATCTCCATTTGGGTATAGTCTAATGCCCAATTTGTATCCATTTTCCCAACTGTATATTGGTGGGCTGTCTAAAATTCTCTGTGTTCCATCTTTTGCTCTCTGAAGCTTTTCTGCGAATTTGGTTATTTTCCATATAAATGGTGCTGTAGGATGTTTTCTGGCCATCGAGCTGTTTGTTTTCAATTCTTTTAGGCTGTTGGTCATCTGTTGCATTTTCTTTTCCATTTCGGTCATTTTCTTGAGTGTATTTCCTTGGCTCTTCTCGAAGTTCTTTCTGGACTCTAATATTTCTCTTATTAACGCTTTTTGTGCATCATTTTCCGTTCGTAGGCTTTTTACTTCCCATGCCAACATTCCTATCGTTCTCATCATAATTTCGGTATGTTCGATACTATTTTCTATCATATGCTTTCGCATTTCCGCCATTGGTAATTGTGTTTGGCAATTAAACAGTTCCAGTGGGCATTTGACTGGTTTGCCGCTACATTCGTTCCAATGTTCTTTTAGTTTGACTTTATCTTTCTTGTCACAGTTGTTTGCGCATATCCCTTCATATAGATCACATATTTGTTCCTCTTTTGGATTCCGGTGTTCCATTTCTATTTTTATCCATTCGTCGATAACTCCACAGAATTCGCATTTCTCCTCTCTCTTGATGCATACTTGGTGATGTTTTTCCATCGTCTTTTTTGTTGTGACGGTTTGACATTTTTCGCATAATATCTCGTTATATTCACATTCGTTTGAGTGACTTTCTGCTTCCTTCATAAGTCCTTTCCATTCGCATTCTTTTACTTGGCATTGTATTAATAGGTTGTTGATTTCTTTGTTGGTGGCTTTATCCATTGTTGTAGGATCTTCATCTCTTTCTAATATTTCGTCGCATCCAGGGCATTTTATTGTTTCGGTTTCTATCACTTCTATCGTACAATCTGTACATATTCTGCATCCACATTTCGTCTGTCTTGCTCCAATCAGTAATTCTTTACATTTACAACATTTTAGTCTTTCTTTGATATCGTTCACCACTCTAATTTTATTTTTCATTATTCGTCTCGTATCTTCGGATGGATTCTCGCTTCCTCTTATTCTCTCGATAATTGTCTGCATATCTATAAAAATTTTCAATTACTTGACGTTGCTTTACTTTTATCGCTTTATTTATACATATTTACACGGTACGCTTTATTTTTACTCTACTGTTGAATCCGGTTCTGGGGTGAATTCTGGCATTGATGCTATCCATTCCACCCAACTTGCTGGATCTACGTGCTGTTGATTACTACGTAGTCTTCTAATTTCGTCAGCTTGCCATCTAACTTGATCTGTTAATTGCTCGTTTATTCTCTGTAATTGTAGTATAGTTCTCTGTTGCTCTTCTAGTCTTATGGCTTGTTGTAGGCCTCTGTTCACGCTTTCTGTTAATACTAGATGAGTATTTGTCCACTGAGTTTGCGCATTGTTTGTTATTAATGTCATTAATTCACATTGTCGTCTCCACGTTGCCTCGACTCCTTGATCTTGGTATATTCCTTGATTTAATTCTACAATCTCTATAGGTACATTGGTAGCTGCTGGTTGTTGACTTCCTTCTGTGAACGGTGGTATTCTAACTTGATTTTGTTGATTTGCATTATTCGGATTCATCTGTTAGTTATAATACATCATTAATTCATCGCATTCATTTCTGTTTGTTTACTATTTCTGACACATTTTGTACGATATTTACATATAGATATACATATTATTACTACTACTATACTACATAATATTTTACACTATATACAACGTCTTTTTCTCGTTTTACACCATCGTCTCCGGGGACTCTATACGCAGTGTCCGTATATCCCCGTATTTCTCATTCATTATCTGGTATACATCAGATTCATTGGACCATTGTTGTACTTCGATAATGGGCGGTTCTTTTGACCAGAGCCCGCTTGTGCTAACATTTCCTATGATTTCATATTCCTCAGTTCTTTCTGCATCGTATTGTCCTAATTCGATGTCGTAATTGAATTTTTCTACTGCTGGCCATAATCTTTTCTTCGCTGGCTTCTTTTTGCATTTGGTAGTTCTTGCAAGTTGAATTATTATCAGCATTACTACGCTGCTTACTATTGCTGTTGTTATCCAAATCATTTTTATTATATAGCTCGTTTCCTTAGGCTGCATAGTTGTATTTTCTCTTGCATTGGTTGTTTCTATTATGCCTTCTTTCGGTTGCACATTTTTGAGTGCTTTCTGGAGTTGTAATGCTTCGTGGATTGAAAGGTGGCTGTCATCCATGATCATTCCTTTTTTCCATGTTTCGTTACTTGTTCTTCTTTCAGATGGTTTTGTTATAGGTTGATCTGTCGCATTTGACTCGAGTGGTTTCCTTGTTATCGTTCTCCAATGTTCATGAGTTCCTTTTTGAATGTTTATTACGTATTTTCCCAGTTTTCTTTTTGTTGGGATTCGATACTTTTGATTCGTTATAGTTTTGCTTGTTTCGCATTGGATTCTTTTATTTACTGTTTCGTTTCCTTTAGGTTCGTATATACAGATTTTTGTGATGGGTTTTTCACCTGTGTTCTCAATTAGTATTTCCTCTTCGTTTGCCGTATTCGATTCTATGGTTATTATTACTGCTTTACTTTCCCTGATTTGGCGTTGGTACGGTTCCTCTTTTGTTTCTTTTTCTGAATGTTTTGTCGTGGTTATTTCTAGTAACTTTCTTGTTATTGATTTCCAGTAATCATCTCTTCCTCTCTGAACGTGTACTATATACTTTCCACGTTTTCTTTTTGTTGGAATACGGTATTTTGGTTTTTGATATCATCATTTGATTGACATTTGATTCTCTCATTCGCTGTTCCGTTCTTTTTAGTTTCAAATACACAAACTTTTGTAATGGGTTCTTTACCCATATTTTTGACTATTATCTCCTCTCCGCTCTTTGGGTCTGATTCTACTTTTATTATTATTTCTTTATTTTCTCGTGCTCGACGTTGATGAGGCTCTTCTTTTGGTGTTGTGAATTTCAATCCCAGAGTTTTGGCTAATGTGCAGGTTATTATTATATCGTTATTGGCACATATTATATATTCTGCGTTGCCCTCTAGACTATCCCATTCACATTTCTTTCCTGCTTTCATATTCATTTTCCAACAATCGATAATTTTATTTTGTATACACACTTGTTCAACTGTTTCTATTCCTCTGTTTATTATTCGTAATTTGCCTATTCCTGGCTCTACTTGGATTTTCACGTTTTTATCTTCTGTGGCATCTCTACATACATCTTTGGTGGTTTGACATGATGATGAGTTTTCGAATCGTATTTCCATCTTTCCTGGTTTTCCTATTGAATCGAATTGACAACTTATGCTTGTATTCATCGTCAGTTGTAAGCATATTCCTTTACTTGAAATTCCTTTATCGTTTATTGTTCGTATTCTGAACGATCTCATTTCTTTCGTGATATTTTCGTCAGCTTCCGTTAACTTGATGGATGTAATCAATATCATTATTTTCTGTAGCAGGGTCGGTCGGTTTTGATTTTTCCTTTGTTGTAGTAACATCATCCTTTTGTTTCGTTTTCCTTCGTTATTGCTGTTGTTCGTTTCTTGACGTTCCTCGTTAGATGATTCCTTTTTCTCTTGTTGTGCGGGTTTATTTTTATCTCTAGTATTTTGATCATCCTGGTTTTTGCTGCTGTCGCCCCCTTCTTCATTATTATCATTATTATTATCTCCATCCGGGGTTTCCTTTGAAATGTCGTCCTCGACATTTATTATTTCAATTATTTCCTCGTATACTTTTATTATTCTTGCTTTTATATCATCCATCTCTTTTATTTCTTGTTTGCTCGCTTGAAATCTTATTTGCTTTCGATGCCATCTGTGTATTATCATTAATAGTTGTTCCTTTCTATCTCCGATTCGTATTGCTTCTTTTGGATGGCTGGTGAATTTCAGTCCTTCCCATTTCAACATTGCTTTTATCGTCTTTGGAAATGGATAATGAGCATATATTGTTTCTTTTAATAGAACGTTTCTGTTTCTTACCATATAATTTACATTGAATACTTTAAGTGGTGAACCTTCGTAGGTCCATTTCATCAGATTGGCTGTTGCTTCATCTTGTTTGGCATCGATAGCTTCCCATAATGTTTGGATTGTTTTACCCATCATTTCTCTTTCTCTAACCGTCGCATTACTGGTGATAAATTTTATTGCACTTGCCTGTCTGGATTTCAGCGCATAATGTAGTACATTATTTTCTCCATTATCTTTCTCTTTAAACGATGATCCTGTTTTTAGTAATTCTCTCAGGACTGTTGTAGAAGCATCTGCTGCAACTGCGAACATTAATGGTGTTTGTCCCTCTTCGTTGGGTATATTTGAGGCGTGTCCGCATTTCTGCATAAGTTGGATTATATCTATTATCCTTTGAGTATTTCTGTGTTGTACTGCGATATGTAAAGGTACGTTTCCTTCTACATCTGCCATAGTGAAGATCATGGGTATACTTTCTTTGATACGATCCATTTCTGGTGGACTTCTAGCTCCTTTGGCGTAATCCATTGCTATTTTTCCTGCTTTGTTTACTATTCTCATCCATCCTTTTCCTTCGACCCATTCTGGCATTATTTCTCTGATGGCTTTTACTATTATATCCATCTTGTCTACATTATCTTGAGTTGCGTTCAGAGTTATTTTGGATTCATCTGGTTTAGGTTCTTCTACTGTATTATTCGATGTCGCTTCTATCTTTCGACTCATTGTTAGTCCGTTTATACTCAGTTGTTGGGTTTGTGATCTGGTTTGCATACCTCGATTTTCTGGTTCTCTTGTTATTGTTCTAGGTATCGCTTTACATCTGCTTACGTTTACGTAAATAGGTCTGGTGAGTGGGTTATTGACTAATTTAACTCGAGCATTGTTCTCGTTTACATACATTATCTCATATGGTCCTTTACCACATCTTTGTAGTTTTCTGGCTACTCCTGGGGATAATTTCTGGCGTTGCGATTATTACCCAGTCTCCGATCTGAAAGTTATGCTCGCGTACGTCTCGCTTTTTATCATGTAATTCTTTATAACTTTCTTGATTAAATCTAATATTCATACCTGCTGTTTTCCAGATCTCTTGCATTCGCTCCTTGAATCCTGTTACGTAATCATCAATTTCCATATACTGTGATATCGGTGGTTGATATTCCAAGTCTATCGGCATGTTACATTCTCTACCGTACATTAATTTGAATGGACTCATTTTCGTTGCTGAATGTATTGACATTCTATAAGCCATTAGGCATAGATTTTATATATCTATCCCAATCTTTTTGGTGTCGGCTTACATAGTTTGACATCATTTCTATTAGTATGCCATTGAATCGTTCGGTTTGCCCATTTGTTTGTGGATGGTAAGGCGATGTTCTCAATTTCGCAATTCTGAAGTAATTCGTTACTTCCTCTATTATTTCACTCATAAAGTTGGTTCCTTGATCCGTCAGGATCTGTTTGGGTGTTCCGTATCTACAGCATATTTCCTCTACTAGGATTCTCGCTATTGTATCTAGTCCTTATTTGGATCTGCATGCATCATGCTTCCGGAAATTTTGATAAAAATTGTACTACTCAACATTATAGGAATATTCCATCGTTAGGATGCTGCAATGGATCCTACTACATCCTTGCGATCGATTAGTCTTGGTCTCTGGTGAACTTGCATTTTTGTTTAATTGGTGCCTTAAGTTGACTCCGTACTTTGTCCTTGTTGGCGCATATCAGCAATCTTAATCCATAACCTTTAACTGTTCTTCTCGCGACTATTTTGCCGAATAATATTTTTTGGACGTTAATCTTTGTTCTGAATACTTTTTTGCTTGACATGTGTCCTCCAGTTTCCATCGTCAGATATTGCACCTCCCTAGCAAACCTCTTTTTTCGGTCTACTCTCTGGTTAAGCATTCTCAAGTCGTTTCTTCACCAGTCCATTAGTACATAACCATCCTTGTCTCCATAAGTTTATCCGCATGTCTGGTGTTTTCCAATGCTCTTCAGTTTGGCTGGTTGTTGTCGAAGATTTTCATATATTAAAGGATCTCATCAATTCGATTATGTTTTTAACTCCACGTCTTATCCTGTGCGGCTCCATGCTCAGTTTGTAAAAATCGATTCTTCTGCGGATAAATCACATGCATATTCGTTACATTCATGACATTAGTTCCTCAAATATCAATACCCTCATTGACATACAGTCTGCGTGAGCGTTTAGCTTTTCCTGATTTGATTTTATACGTATGAGCGAGTATTCTTGTAGTTTAGCATCGCCCATCTCATTAAATGCTCTCGAGGCTTCTCTTTTGTTGGCCTAACCATACTAATGCGTTGGATGAATCTGTAAAGTGAAATATTATCTCGTGACTCAATAACAAGGTATTTGAAAGTGATTTGAAAGCCTTGGTGTCCATTATGCTAATGCCTCCTCTCGAGTACACTGACGATAAAGAATTCTTTCCATGTTTTCTTTGAACATGTTCAGACTATAGGTATCCCAACTATACTCGTTCTCTAATTTCGTCGGTTCGTCCCATTGTTCCTAGGACCTGCTCCCCGTATGCATATCCACTGTTGCGTTTTGCCAATAAAACAACCAGGTTTCTTAAAATCTGGGTGTACGAGTATTGGTGCTGATATCGCAGTATTAATTCTCGAAAGTAGTTTCAAAGGTCTTGTTTGTTGTTCCTTTTCCCATATAAACGGGAGTCATCCTTTCTTGGTTAATTCTGTATTGGTTTTGGATGTTTGCATAACTCTTGACTAAACTTCGATAATATCCGCATAGTCCTAAAAATTCCTGCACTTGCGTGACTGTCTGGCGTATGGGCAATTCTTTTAATCTTTTCAATGTTTCTTGGATCTGGCTTCTTTACCATTTGCTGACACGATATCTCCTAGAAGACGTAACTTTGTCTTTGGCCCAATTCGCATTTGGAGGTTTCAATTTATAACTGTCCTTGTCTCAATCGAACAAATACATTACGGATATCCTTTAAATGTTGCTCGAAGGTGCGGTAGAGAAGTACATAAAAAGTGAATACAATTCAAATGATACCATACATTGTTTAAATGCGATGCGTCACTAAATTTCATACTATCTCTGAATGAAGGCTCGTTGCTTAGTTAATCCGCAAAGGCAGTTTCTTGAATTGGTCATAGTATTTCTTTTCTATTGTAGAAGAGCAGTTTTCTCTCTGTCTCCTACTCTTGAACCAACCTTATCATCTGCAAATTAACTCACTTTTTTAAAATCTAGCGATGTAAAAATAGCTGCTCCGTTGTAGTGTTTGTAAACATTTTCATTTATGTCTTGTGCGTGAACGCTATGTATCTGTTTTTGATTACTGCGATTGAGTCGTCGATAAATCTATACAGAACCGTTTTAGTTCTCGTCCTTTTTCTTTACCTATGACTATTCTGGAAAGTCCATGGCAGCACTTGCGATTCGATCACTTCCTGCTCGTAACATCTTTTGAACAAACTCTTTTTCTAGCTTCTGTTTTTGAAGCTGTCTGCCCAAAGTCAGTATGAGCCGAGTTGTTGATTGTCGAAGTATCATCCGTTAATGGTATCCTGTGTTGCGTTACATCTGCTTCTGTACCTAAGATCTAAAATCGGAATGCTGCAAATATATCTTTTTAATTCCATTAGCAGTTGTAATTGTTCTTTCTCGTTTCGTTAGTAGTGACGCGATTGTCCATAGTTCCTCCTCAGTTCTAGCAGTTGGTGTTGTTGGAAGTTCAATGCTCATCATGGTGTTACATTTTCCAATACTTTTCAGTTCTCGCTAAATGACTTTATCTTCCTCATCGAAATTTGTAATGTTGATCGTCTCAACCTCCTGCTCTAATTTCGCTATATAGTCAGATTGTTTTGCGTTGGCGTTTCCCTAATCTGCATTCTATCGCCTTTTCTTGCTTGATCAGGTATCTTGAAGTCAGCATTCTTTCTGTTGTCTATCGTCTCTGGTTCTCTAATTTTTCTTTGATGGTTTTGCTTGATTCGTAGTTTATTGATTTCGATCTTTGCGTTCTCCCATTTAGGCCTTAATAAGCTCTTGTTCTATCTTCTTTCTTCGGCTATTGCTGAATATAATGTCTGATCCGCGAATTCCCAATTGCTTTGTGATGTTCTCTTATTCTGTCCATTGATTTTCCAATTATCGCGCTGTCTTTTTGCCCACTCTTTGGCTTGTTCCAAATGGTCTCTTTGTTTTCTCTATTTCGGTATTGGGTGCTAATTTGCCCAATTTCTCTCTGCATTGTTGTCATATCTTTATCGTTTCCTTCACTTCTTCTCGTAATCTCTGCTTCTTTGTCTTTTATCACTTCTCGCAATCTTTCGATTTCGCTTTGTTGGTTTTGCTTCTCTTGCTCTAAGGTTTGTATCTCTTCCTTGATTTCTAATTCTAGTTTGGTCTGCATAGTTCCTTCAATCATTTCTCTTCTCGCTCTTGGTACGTTTTCTCTTTTCCTGTGGGTAGTTATTTTTTGTTCTAGTTGTTTTTTCCCACTTTTTCTTTCATCATTTTCGTTTTTAGAATCTCTTCACTAATTTCTCTTCTACGATTAGTAGATTTCTTTTAAGTAGTAACGTTCTTTGTCTCCATAGTCTACTTCCTGTTTTATTACTTTTATTGATTCTGGTTGCTCTTTGATTGCTGGTTTGATTCTTCGGCTTCTGTTACAACTTTTGTCTCGTTTGGATTCATAATTTTTTTCTAAATATTAATAACGATTATTCCTCTTTCATCATCTCAAAGTTTTATCATAATTTACATCTGTCTCGGTATTTTTGTTGGTTTTGCGTTTTATATTTTACGTTTATCTTTATTTTACACTTTTTACACATAGCTTTCGTTTTCTATTCTACTTGATCAGCGAAACGAATCCTTTTGATCCGCCCGTTGATCGGGCTTTCTACACACTGGACAATATATTGACTTTTATCCCGCACGCTTCACATGTGACCATATGTCCGCAGGAGTTAAATTATTTCTACCATGTTTCTTGCAACATGTCACACATTGATACTGCTTAAAATAGCTTTTTTATCATTGATTTGTCTCGATTTCTCTTTTGGTTTTTTCTTGAATATCGCTTGATTGCTCGGATATTATTGCTTGTTGTGAGTCGACCACTCTAAATTTTTAGCTAATCTTTTCTTTGATTATTTTCTCATCTTTTTGAGTATCTACTCCTGATAATAGCATTATGTTTTTCGTTTTTGGTTCGATCAGATATCTTCTATTTGCTGATGTTGTTATATTATTTCGATATTCTTTGACTCTTTTTCTTGTTTATACCTGCACTTTCCTTTATGCTTTAGTTTTTGTGACGTTCTGATCTGGTATTGGCTGTTTGATTTTTACATCCTTCGCACATTATTCCTCTGGCTGTTTGGCAATATCCTTGGTCGCAAATTCTGCTGCTCTTTGGATTTTCCTTTGAAAAGTTTTAAATTCTTTTCGAATGTTCTATTTATAGTCTCTTTTTCCCATATTGTTCTTGCTGGGTCTTCGGAACTCTTTATTATCGTTATCCTTTTCTCACCTCCCTTTTCATCTTTGTCTAATTCTGATTGTCGGAGTCCTGTCAATCTGTTCAATTGCTTGGTTTCTGACGTCAAATTTAACATAAATGGACATCTCGGGAGTTTTTCTCGATGTTCCCGTTTTGCTGTTTCCCTTCTTCCATTTGTGCGGTTTTCCTTGCAGAAGATGCATGTTTACTTCATCTGGTCGCTCCGGCGCGTTCCCGTAGAAAGTAAAATCCTGTGCGGCCATTCTTGACTTGCTGGTCGTGATTACTTTATTATTTTTTAAACGTTAGTATCTTGTTCCTCTTTTTCTCATGTTTCGTTTTTACTCTTCATTGGTGGATATACTTTTGTTCTAATTTCGTGGTCTTTCCTCACATCAAATCGCATAGTATTTATTGCTGCAGTTAAATATATTGGATTTTTCCTCTTCTTCTGGTATTTTCCATATCTCGTCCATATATGAATCTGGTCCTTCTCTCATCTGTATTGTTATCTCTTTCGCTGATTCCGCTTGTCATCTAAATATCGTCATTTTTTTTGAAATTTTTGGTTTTCTATTTTTCTGGTTATGTTGTTTGATTTTTTTGATTATTTTTATTGGTTTTATTATTTTATTTACATTTTATTACATTTTCTTTTCTTTTTACACGTTCTTTCTTGGCTTCTCTACTTCTAATTTATATACAGATTATCTTTTCTCGGCAGATCCTTCTTCCTCTCAATCTTTGTTGTGATAGAAAACGTGGTTGTCCCAATCGCTGTATTCAGTCGGTTGTTGGTCTTCCCATCTGTGGTTCATTTCCTGGTTCTGAATTGGATTGCGGATATCCTTCATATCCTTCATTGTTAATAATTTCAATATTTTGTTTTTAAAAGGCCATGCTAATAGCTCGTGATAATCTCCTTTTCCACTCTGATGAAGACATCTATATGGGTGCCTGTTGGTTCCATCTCCATTCTGGGGTATAGTCTTAATGCCCCAATTTGTATCCATTTTCCCAACTGTATATTGGTTGGCTGTCTAAATTCTCTGTGTTCCATCTTTTGCTCTCTGAAGCTTTTCTGCCGGATTTGGTTATTTTCCATATAAATGGTGCTGTAGATGTTTTCTGCCATCGAGCTGTTTGTTTTCAATTCTTTAGGCTGTGTTTCATCTGTGCATTTTCTTTTCCATTTCGGTCATTTTCTTGAGTGTATTTCCTTGGCTCTTTCTCGAGTTCTTTTCTGGACTCTAATATTTCTTTATTAACGCTTTTTGTGCTCTTTTTCGTTCGTAGGCTTTTTACTTCCCATGCAACATTCCTATCGTTTCATCATTAATTTCGGTATGTTCGATTACTATTTCTATCATATGCTTTCGCCATTCCGCCATTGTAATTGTGTCTGGCATTAAACAGTTCCAGTGCATTTGATGTTTGCCGCTACATTCGTCTCCAATGTTCTTTTAGTTTGACTTTAATCTTCTTGTTCACAGTTGTTTGCGCCATATCCTTTATATAGTCACATATTGTTCCTCTTTTGGATTCGGTGTTCCATTTCCTATTTTTCCATTTCGTCGATAACTCCACGAATTCGCATTTCTCCTTCTCTTGATGCATAACTTGGTGATTGTTTTTCCATCGTCTTTTTTGTTGTGATGGTTTGACATTTTTCGCATTAATATCTCGTTATATTCACATTCGTTTGAGTGACTTTCTGCTTCCTTCATAAGTCCTTTCCATTCGCTTCTTTTACTTGGCATTGTATAATAGGTTGTTGATTTCTTGTTGGTGGCTTTATCCAATTGTTGTAGGATCTTCATCTCTTTCTCAATCATTTCGTCGCATCCAGGGCATTTTATTGTTCTGGTTTCTTATCACTTCATATCGTACAATCTGTACATATTCTGCAATCACATTTCGTCCCTGTCTTGCTTCCAACAGTAATCTTTACATTTTACAACATTTAGTCTTTCCTGATATCGTTCACATCTCTAATTTTTTTCATTATTCGTCTCGTATTTCGGATGGATCTCGCTTCCTCTTATTCCTCGATAATTGTCTGATATCTACAAAAATTTCAATTACTTGACGTTGCTTTAACTCTATCGTTTATTTTACATATTTACACGGTACGGTTCTTTATTTTTACTCTACTGTTGAATCGTCTGGGGTGAATTCTGGCATCGAATGCTATCCATTCCACCCAACTTGCTGGATCTACGCGCTGTTATTACTACTAGTCTTCTATTTCGTTAGCTTGCATTCAACTTGATCTGTTAATTGCTCCGTTTATTCTCTGTAATTGTAGTATAGTTTCTTCTGTTGCTCTCTTCTAGTCCTTATGGCTTGTGTAGCCTCTGTTTCCACGCTCTCTGTTAATACTAGATGAGTAGTATTGCTCACTGAGTTTGCGCATTGTTTGTTATTAATGTTCATTAATTCACATTGTCCGTCTCCACGTTGCCCTCGACTCCTTGATCTTGTATATTCCTTGATTTATTCTACAATCCTCATAGGTGCAATTGGCAGCTGCTGGTTTGTTTTACTTCCTTCTGTGAACGGTGGTATCTAACTTGGTTTTTGTTGATTGCATTATTCGGATTTCATCTGTAGTTATATACATCATTAATTCATCGGCATTCATTCTCGTTGTTTACTATTTCTGACACATTTTGTCCGATACTTACTATAGATATACATATCTATTACTAACTACTATTACTACATATTTTTACACTATATACAACGTCTTTTTCCTCGTTTTCACCCCATCGTCTCGGGGACTCTATACGCAGTGTCCGTCATATCCCGTATTTCATTCATTTCTATACTGGATAACTCAGATCATTGGACCATTGTTGTACCTTCCGTAATGGGCGTTCTTTTGACCAGAGCCCCTTGTGCTACAATTTCCTATGATTTTCATATTCCTCAGTTCTTTCTGCATCGTATTGTCCTAATTCGATGTCGTAATGAATTTTTCTACTGCTGGCCATAATCTTTTCTTGCTGCTTCTTTTGCATGTGGTAGTTTCTTGCAGTTGATTATTATCAGCATTACTACGCTGCTTACTATTGCTGTTGTTATCAAATCATTTTTATTATTTATAGCTCGTTTCTTTAGCTGCATAGTTGTATTTTCTCTTGCATTGGTTGTTTCTATTATGCCTTCTTTCGGTTGCATTTTTGAAGTGCTTTCTGAAGTTGTAATGCTTCGTGAATTGAAAGGTGGCTGTCATCCAGATCATTCCTTTTTTCCATGTTTCGTTTTCTTGTTTTCTCTCAGATTGTTTTGTTATTGGTTGATCTTTCGGCATTTTGACTCGAGTGTTTCCTGTTATCGTTCTCCAATGTTTCATGAGTTCCTTTTGATGGTATTACGTATTTCCAGTTTTATTTGTTGTCATACTTTGATTCGGTTTATAGTTGTTCGCATTGGATTTTATTTACTGTTTCGTTTTCTTTTAGGTTCTATATACAGATTTTTGTGATGGGTTTTTCACCTGTGTTCTCAATTATATTTCCTCTTCTTTGCGTTATTCGATTCTATGGTTATTATACTGCTTTACTTTCCCTGATTTGGCGTTGTGTACGGTTCCTCTTTTGTTCTTTTTTCTGGACGTTTTGTCGTAATTGATTCTAGTACTTTCTTGTTATTGATTTCCAGTAATCACTCTTCCTTTCTGAACGTGACTATATACTTTCCGCGTTTTCTTTTTTGATTGGAATACGGTATTTGTATTATCATCATTTGATTGACATTTTGATTATATCTCTCTCCTCTTTTAGTTTCAAATACAAACAAACTTTTGTAAGGTTTTTACCCATATTTTCGACTATTTCACTTTTCTCCCTCTTGTCTGTTTCCACTTTTATTATTTCTTTATTTTCTCGTGGCTCGTCGTGATAAGGTTCTTCTTTTGGTTGTTGTGAATTTTCCTCCAGGAGTTTGCTATGTGCAGTTATTATTATTATCAATTGTTGGCACATATTAATATTCCGCATTTCCCTTCTAGGCATCCCATTCACATTTCTTTCCTGCTTCTATATTCATTTTCCAACAATCGTAATTTTATTTGTATACACACTTGTTTCAACTGTTTCTTGTCCTTTTATTATCGTAATTTGCTATTCCTGGCTCTACTTGGATTTCACGTTTTTATTTCTGTGGCATCTCTACATACATTGGTGGTTTGACATGATTGATGAGTTTCGAAATCGTATTTCCATCTTTCCTGGTTTTCCTATTGATCGAATTGAACAACTTTGCTTTGTATTCATCGTCAGTTGAAGCATATTCCTACTTTGAAATTCCTTTATCGGTTATTGTTCGTTATTCTGAACGCGATCTCATTTCTTTCGTGATATTTTCGTCAGCTTCCGTTACTTGATGGATGTAATCAAATTCATTTATTTTCTGTAGGCGGGGTCGGTCGGTTTTGATTTTTCCTTTTGTCAGTAACATTATCTTTTGTTCGTTTTCCTTCGTTATTGCTGGTTGTTCGTTTTTGACGTTCCTCGTTAGATGATTCCTTTTTCTCTTTGTTGGTCGGGTTTTTATCTCTAGTATTTTGATCATCCTGGTTTTTGCTTGCTGTCGCCCCCTTCTTCATTTATTATCATATTATTATCTCATCGGGGTTTCCTTTAAATGTCGTCCTCGACATTTATTATTTATCATTTTCTCTATACTTTTATTATTCTTGCTTTTATATCATCCATCTCTTTATTCTTGTTTGCTCGCCTTGAAATCTTATTTGCTTTCCGATGCCATCGTGGTATTTCATGATTATATTGTCTTTTCTATCTCCGATCGTTTGCTTCTTTGGGATGCTGTGGTGAATTTTCAGTCCTTCCATTCAACATGCTTTTATCGTCTTTGGAAATGGATAATGAGCATTATATTGTTTCTTTAATAGAACGTTTCTGTTTCTTACCATTAATTTACATTGAATACTTTAAGTGGTGAACCTTCGTAGGTCCATTTCATCAGATTGGCTGTTGGCTTTCTCTTGTTTGGCAATCCGAATAGCTTCCCATAATGTTTGGATTTTTACCATTCATTTTCTCTTTCTCTAACCGTCGCATTACGGTGGTATAAATTTTATTGCATTCGCTGTCTTGGATTTCAGCGCATAATGTAGTTACATTTATTTTCTCATTATCTTTCTCTTTTAAACGATATCCTGTTTTAGATTCTCTCAGGAATGTTGCAGAAGATCTGCTGCAACTGCGAACATTAATGGTGTTTGTCCCTCTTCGTGGGTATATTTGAGGCGTGGTCGCATTTCTGCATAAGTTGGATAATATCTATTATTCCTTTGAGTATTTTCTGTTGTTGTACTGCGATATGTAAAGGTACTTTCCTTCTACATCTGCCCATTAGGTGAGGATCATGGGTATACTTTCTTTGATACGATCCATTTCTGTGGGACTTCTAGCTCCTTTAGCGTAATCCATTGCTATTTTCTGCTTTGTTTACTATTCTCATCCATCCTTTCCTTCGACCATTTGGCAATTATTTCTCTGATGGCTTTTACCTATTATATCCATCTTGTCTTACTATATCTGAGTGCGTTCAGAGGTATTTTGATTCATCTGGTTTTAGGTTCTCCTACTGTATTATTCGATGTCGCTTCTATCTTTTCGACTCTTGTTAGTCCGTTTATACTCAGTTTGTTGGGTTTGTGATCTGGTTTGCATACTCGATTTTCTGGTTCTCTTGTTTATGTTTCTAGGTATCGCTTTTACATTCTGCTTACGTTTACGTAAATAGGTTCTGTGAGTGGGTTATTGACTATTTAACTCGAGCATTTGTTCTCGTTTACATTACATTATCTCATTGGTCCTTTACCACATCTTTGTAGTTTTCTGGCTACTCCTGGAGGATAATTTCTGGCGTTGCGATTATTACCAGTCTCGTGAATGTATGTTGCGCCGTACGTCTCGCTTTTTATCATGTAATTCTTTATAACTTTCTTGATTAAATCTATATTGCATACTGCTGTTTCCAGATCTCTTGCATTCGCTCCTTTGAATCCTGTTAACGTAAATCATCAATTTCCATATATGTGATATCGGTGGTTGATATTCAAGTCTATCGCATGTTACATTCCTGCCGTACCATTAATTGAATGGACTCCATTTTTCGTTGCTGATGGTATTGACATCCTTAAGCCATAGGCATAGATTTATATATCTATCCAAGTCCTTTTGGTGTCTGCTTACAGTAGATTTGAATCATTTCTATTAGTATGCATTGCATTAAGTTAGTAAACTCAGTTCAAATCAATGTAAATCAGTTCGAGCTTAGAAAAATCCAGTTCACATCAATATTATACTGTTAAACTCAGTTGTATTGTTTTCGAATGAATCGCTGACGGCTGGGTTTCGCTTTCGACGCTGGTGATCTGAAGGGTGAATGATGAAATCTGCGAGAGTTCTGTCATTTCGTTAGGGTTTGGTAGTTTCGATTTGGAACATTCTTCTGACTTTTGGATTTGGTATTTTGCCGCTTGTTGTTTGTTAGCGAGGATGAGACAAGCATTATAGGTTATTATGTTAGATGTTATACTAATCGGAGTATTAGTTCGATTGTAGACTGTCATGCATGGGTTCATTTTTCTGTTTGATTTGTTTTCGCTTGTTGCTTCTGAGAATAGGACGATTCTTTGGATTTCCTTGAATTATTTTTATTATTGGGATTTGGCTTTGGCTTCTTGAATGTTGATGATATTCTTAGCGGTTTAATTTATCTCTCGGTTCTCATGTTTTTTATATGGCATCTCTTCCTTGTTTTCAGTAGGTCTGGTACCATTATCGGGGTTTTCCGATATTCGTTTTTCAAACCGTCCTTATTTCTTTATGGGCATTTATACATTGGAGGTATTGTTGAACATTCCTCATTTATTGGGTGCTACAATTTCTTTGAAATCGCACAGTGCTTCTCTCTCACTTAAGGTCTGGATTCTCGCAGTTTTCTAATGGGTTATCAGTGATTACCACTTCTCATCATATCATCATTAAATGGATCCATTAACATTGGGTTCATGTTTTCATTCCAATAGATCTCCAATCAATTTTCACATCTATTTACATTTATTCAACTATATTTACAGTGGAGTTTAGCCGCCTTTGACTCTTTCTCTTTTTCTGGTGAGTGTCTCTTGCACTCTTCTTTGATTTTTTTTCTGAAAATCTCATTATCAGGACTGGTTTTATTATCGCTTCGGTTAGTTTTGGGAGTTCTTTTAATCGTCTCACCTTCTTTGATTATTCTTTTTGATGTATTTTCATTTGAAGATTCTTTCTGTTTGTTTCTCTTGAGTTGCCATTATAATTGGACCCGTTTGTGTTTGTTTCCCAGTTTCGTTCTCGCTTCCTGGAGCTGATCGTGTAGGGTTTTAATTCAGCTTGAGGTTGATGGCTCTCGTTATTCTCTCTTTTCTACCAACTGTCTTCTATTGTAGCACGATCTCGTTCGCTTTTCTCTGTCTCGCATCTCTCTTCGTTTTCAATAGTCTTCCAGATACACGGTTATTCAGGCTTAATTCTCGGCTCAAATCGTTCATTTCTCTCTTTGATTCTCGTTCTCCATACTGGATTGTGTAGCTTTCTTTTTTATCATATGGTTAATTGTTTATACTGTATTAATTGTTGAAATTATCGGGCATTTCTGACTCTGCTCCCCACTAGCTCTTGCCATTCGTTTCTTTCTGCTCTCACTTTTACTTGATATCTCAATGGTCTTGTTCGTGGTTCTACTAATTGAATTGGGCTTGTACGTATTCTCCGTCTTCTAGCATTCATTCTGATTTCTAACTTCATTTGGATTCATAACAAATATACATCGATACAAAATTTTTGTTTTTTATGCATTTATTATTTTCACATTTTACATTTTTACAATTTCTTATTTAGCTTTATTTGTCGCTTCGTCCGTCTCCCGATATCCGTCATCGGGTTCGGCGTACTGGGTTGGCATTTCCTCGGAAGTATAACGGCTAAGCAGGATTGGTGTCGTTTGCAAGGATTTATCTCTCACGCAAGGCATTTGATATTGAATCTCTCGTCTAAAGATAGCAAAAGATAGTCTGCTTTCAGTTATTCCTCCACTGCGTTCCCAACGATGGCGTGTTTTCCAACGCTTTAAACTTGTTCAATCCTTTTTCTCAGATTCTGTTCGTTTTCCTCGTATCTGCTTTATCGTCTATCTGATTAACTTGTCCTTATAGCTTTCGTTGACTTCGTGTTGATGTCTCAACTGGATCTCCTTGAATACTCAACTCCTCGGTGTCCGTTCACCTCCTGCTGGAAGTCTGTTATCCTCTCGTTTAATTGTTGCGTTTTGTCGTTTTTCGTCTGTAAGTTGATTTCTCGTTTCTGCGATCGCTTGGACCATTCGTGAATTGTTTTCGGTATTCCTTTCGGTCTCCTGAGCCTTCTTATTGGCCGTTCTATTTTTCCCGGAAATCTAGCGTTTGGACCTGCTCGTTAGTTCCTCGATTGTGTTTTGCACCTTCGACTTGCCCATAACTCCCAATCTTTCTGTTAATATCCTTATTGGTGTAACAATCGTATCTCGTGCTGGCTTCTGGAAAAGTCTTTCCATTTTTAGCCTCTCTTTATGCTTTTTCTTGACTCGTTTTCCAGTTGTTTCTGTTCTTTCGGTGAGCTTCGTCTGCCGATTTGCATTCTTTATTCTGGTTTGTTGGCGCTCAACCCGCTGCTCTAATTTCGCCGATATGCGAGTTTTGCTTTGGCGTCATCCCATAATCTGCATTCTATTCGCCATTTTCTTGCTGATCAGTTATCTGATCCAGCATCTTCTGCTATCGTCTCTGCTCTCTAATTGTCTTGATGTTTGCGCCCTTGATTCGTAGTTTATTGATTTCCGATCTTGCGTTCTTCCCATTTGCCTTATAAGCTCTGTTCTATCTCTTTCTCGGCTATTTTGCTGAATTATAATGTCGATCCGCGATTCCAATTCTTCTTGACTGTTCTCTATCTTCTGTCCATTTGATTTTCCAATATCGCGCTTGTCTTTTTGCCCACCTTTGCTTGTTTCCAAAGGTTCTCTTGTTTTCTCTATCCGTATTCGGGTGCTAATATGCCCAATTCTTCCTGCATTTGTTGTATGATCTTTATCGTTTCCTCTCCTTTCTTCTCGTATCTTCTCTTCTTGTCTTTTATCACTTCTCGCAATCTTTTCTGATTTCGCTTTGTTGTTTTGCTCTCTTGCTCTAGAGTTGTATCTCTTTCTTTGATTCTATCTAGTTTGGTTCTGCATAGATTCCTTCGATCATTCCTCTTCTCGCTCTTGGTACGTTTTCTCTTTCCTGCTGGGTAGGTTATTTTTGTTCTGTGTTTTTCCCAACTTTTCTTTCATCGATTTTCGTTTTTAGAATCTCTTGCACTAAATTCTTCTTTACGATTAGTAGCATTTCTTTATTGTAACGTTCTTTGTTCTCCATAATTCTACTTCCCGTTTATATTTTATGATTCTGTTGCTCTTTGATGCTGTTTGATTCTTCGCCTTCTTACAATTCTTTTGTCTCGGTTGGATCATAATGTTTCTAAATTTAATAACCGATTATCTCTCGTTTTCAATCATCTCAAAATTTTATCATAATTTACATCATCTCGTATTTTTGTGGTTTTGAGTTTTATAATTTTACGTTTATCTCTTTATTTACACTTTTTACACATTGCTTCGTTTTCTATCTACTGATCAGCAAACGGAGATCTTTGATCCGCCCGTATCGGCTTTCTACACACTGACATATATGACTTTATCCGCACGCTCACATGTGACCATATGTCCGCAGGAGTATAAATTATTTCGACATGTTTCTGCCAACATGTCACACATTGATACTGCTCTAAAATAGCTTCTTTTATCATTGATTTGTCTCGATTCTCTTTTGGTTTCTCTTGATATCGCTTGATTGCTCGGATTAGTGCTTGTGTTGAGTCGTACCACTCTAAATTGTTAGCTAATCTTTCTTTGATTATTTTCTTCATCTTTTGAGTATCTACTCCTGATAATAGCATTATGGTTCTCGTTTTTGGTCGATCTAAGATATCTTCTATTTGCGCATTTGTAATATTATTCGATATTCTTTGACTCTTTCTTTATAACCTCCACTTCTTTATGCTTTAGTTTGTGACGTTAATGATCTGATGGCTGTTGATTTACATCCTTCGCACATTATTCCTCTGCTGTTTGGCAATATCCGGCTCGCAAATTCTGCTGCTCTTGGATTTCCTTTGAAAGTTTTAATTCTGTCTTCGAATGTTCTATTTATAGTCTCTTTTTCCCATATTAGTTCTGCTGGATCTTCGAAAAAACATCTTTTATTGATCGTTGATCCTTTTCTACTCCCTTTCATCTTTGTCTAATTTGATTGTCGGAGTCCTTCCAATTCTTTCATTGCTTGGTTTCTGACGTTCTAAAATTAACATTAATGGACATCTCGGAGTTGTTCTCGATGTTCCCGTTTTGCTGATCTCCTTTCTTCCATTGTGCGAGTTTTCCTTGCAGAAATGCATTGTACTTCATCTGTCGCTCCGCGTTCCCGTAAAGTAAAATCTTGGCGGCCTTTCTTGACTTTGCTGTCGTGAATACTTTTTATTTTTTAAACGTTAGGTATTACTTTGTTCCTCTTCTCATGTTTCGTCTTTTACTCAGGGGATACGACTTTTGTTCTAATTTTTGGTTCTTTCCTCCACATCAAAATCCGGCCATAGATGTATGGCTCTGTTAATATATTGGATTTTTCTCTTTTTTGGTTTTTTCCATAATCTCTGTCCATATCGTATCTGTCCTTCTCTCATCTGTATGTTATCTCTTCGCTGATTCCGCTTGTCATCTAAATATCGTCATTATTTTTGAATTTTTGGTTTTCTGATTTTTCTGATTATTTGTTAATTTTTTATTTTTATTGTTTTATTATTTATTTACAGTTATTATTTACACTTTCTTTTCTTTTCACGTCTTATCTGGCTTCTCTACTTCTAATTTTATATACAGATTTATCTTTCGCCAAAAGCTTCTCCTCTCGAATCGTTTGTGGATAGAAACGTGGGTCCCAATCGCTGTAATTCCATCGGTTGTTGGTTTCCCATCTGTGGTGCATTTCCTGTTCATGATGATTGCGATAATCCTAATCCTTTCATTTAATATTCAATTTTGTTTAAAATGCCATGCTAATAGCTCGTTCGTAATCTCGCTTGTTCCCACTCTATGAAGACACTAATATGGGTGCCGTGTTGCTTCCCATCTCCATTTGGGTATATCTAAAGGCCCAATTGTATCCATTTTTCCCAACGGTATATTGCGTGGCTGTCTAAATTCTCTGTGTTCCATCTGGTTCTCTCTGAAGCTTTTTTCTGCGAATTTGTTTAGTTTCCATATAAATTGTGCTGTAGGATGTTTTCGGCCATCGAAGCTGTTTTTTTTCAATTCTTTTAGCTGTTGCGTCACTGTTGCATTTTCTTTTCCATCGGCCATTTCTTGAGTGTATTTCCTGGCTTCTCTCGAAATTCTTTCTGGATTCTAATATTTCTCTTATTAGTGCCTTTTTGTGCATCATTTTCTGTTCGTCAGGCTTTTTTACTTTCCCATGCCACATTGTCCATCGTTCCTCATCATAATTTCGTATGTTCGATACTATTTTCTATCAATGCTTTCGCATTTCCGCTCATGGAATTGTGTTTGCAATTAAACAGTCCAGTGGGCATTGACTGGTTTCCGCTACATTCGTTCCAATGTTCTTTAGTGACTTTATCTTTCTTGTCACAGCTGTTTGCGCATCCTTCATATAGATCACATATTTTTCCTCTTTTGGATTCCCCGGATGTCCATTTCATTTATCCATTCGTCGATAAACTCCACCAGGAATTTCGCATTTCTCCTCTCTCTTGATGCATACTTTGTGATGTTTTCCATTCGGTCTTTTTGGTTGTGACGGTTTGACATTTTTTTGCATAAATCTCGTTATATTCACATTCGTTGAGTGACTTCTGCTTCCTTCAAAGTCGCTTTCCATTTCGCATTCTTACTGTCATTGTATAATAGCGTTGTTGATTGCTTGTTGGTGCTTTATCCATTGTGGTCGGATCTTCATCTCTTTCAAAAGTTTCGTCACATCCAGGGCATTTTATTGTTTCGGTTTCTATCACTTCTATCGTACAATCTGTACATATTCTGCATCCACATTTCGTCTGTCTTGCTCCAATCAGTAGTAATTCTTACATTTACAACATTTTAGTCTTCTTTGATATCGTCTCACCACTCTAATTTTAATTTCATATTTCGTCTCGTATCCTTCGGATGGATCTCGCTCCTCTATTCTCTCGATAATTGTCTGAGTAATCTATAAAAATTTAATTCCAATTACTGACTTGCTTTACTTTTATTCGCTTATTTATACAATTTACACGGTTACGCTTTATTTTTTACTCTACGTGAATTCCGTTCTGGGGGGAATTCTGGCGATTGAGGCATCCATCCACCCAACTGCTGATCTACGTGCTTGGATTACACGTAGTCTTCTATTTCGTCAGCTTGCCATCTAAACTGATCTGTTAATTGCTCGTTTTATTCTCTGTAATTTAGTATAGTTCTCTGTTGCCCTAGTCTTATGTTGTGTAGCCTTCTGTTCACGCTTTCCATGTTAATACTATATTGATATTTGCCACTGAGTTTTGCGCATGTTGTTATTAATTGTTCATTAATTCACATTGTCGTCGCCACGTTCCTCACCCTTGATCCTGGTATATTCCTTATTAATTCTACAACTCTATAGTTAATGGTAGCTCTGTGTTTTACTTCCCTTCGGTGAACGGTGGTTGCTAACTGATTTTGTTAGTTTGCATTATTCGGATTCAGCTGTAGTTATAATACATCATAATTTCATCGCATTCATTCGTTTGTTTACTATTTCTGACACTTTTGTACGATATTTACATATAGATATACATATTAACTACTACTTACTACATAATATTTTACACTATATACAACGTCTTTTCTTCGTTTTACACCATCGTCTCCGCGGACTCTATACCAGGTGTCCGTTAATATCCCCGTATTTTCATTCATTTATCTGGCGTATACATCAGATCATGACCATTGTTGTACTCGAGAATGGGCGGTTCTTTTACAGAGCCGCTGTGCACATTTCCTATGATTTCATATTCCTCAGTTCTTTCTGCATCGTATTGTCCTAATTCGATGTCGTAATTGAATTTTTCTACTGCTGGGCCAAATCTTTCTTCGCTGGCTTTTTTTGCAATGGTAGTTCTTGCAAGTTGAATTATTATCAGCATTACTACGCCTGCTTACTATTGCTGTATCCAAATCATTTTATTTATAGCTCGTTCCTAGGCTGCATAGTTGATTTTCTCTGCATGTTGTTCTCTATTATGCCTTCTTTCGCGTGGCCACATTTTGAGTGCTTTCTGGAGTTGTAATCTCTGATTGAAGGGGCTGTCATCATGATCATTCCTTTTTTCCATGTTCGTTACTTAGTTCTCTTTCAGATAGTTTATAGGTTGATCTGTCTCATTTGACTTCGAGTGGTTCCTTGTTATCGTCTCCAATGTTCATGAGTTCCTTTGAATGGTTGATTACGTATTTCCCAGTTTCTTTGTTGG
This sequence comes from Schmidtea mediterranea, assembly GCA_022537955.1. NCBI lineage: Eukaryota > Metazoa > Platyhelminthes > Tricladida > Dugesiidae > Schmidtea > Schmidtea mediterranea. The sequence goes on from CM039682.1 coordinate 2,365,582, forward strand.
ATTCGATTACTTTTGATTCATTATAGTTTTGCTTGTTTCACATTGGATTCTTTTATTTACTGTTCGTTCCTTTAGGCGTATATACAGATTTTGTGAGGGTTTTTCACCGGTGCTCAATTAGTATTGTCCTCTTCGTTTGCCTATTCGATTCTAGGTATTATCTGCTTACTTTCCTATTTGGCGTTGGTACGTCCTCTTTTGTTTCTTTTCTGAATGTTTGTCTGGTTATTTCTAGAACTTCTGTTTATGATTTCCAGTAATCCATTCTCTTCCTCTCTAACGTGCTACTATATCTATTCACGTTTCTTTTGTTTGAAATACGGTATTTTTGGTTGATTATTCATCATTTGATTGACATTGATTCTCTCATCGCTTTCCGTTCTGTTTTAGTTTCAATACACAAAACTTTTGTAATGGGTCTTTACCCATATTGACTATTATCTCTCTCCGCTCTGGGTCTATTCTACTTGTATTATATTTCTTTATTTTCTCGTGCTCACGTTATGAGCCTCTTCTTTGCGTGTTGGGAATTCAATCCCAAGAGTTTGCTAGATGTGCAGTGTATATTATATCGTTATTGGCCACAATTATATATTCTCGCGGTGCCCTCTGACTATCCCATTCGCATTTCTTGCCTCTTTCATATTCATTTTCCAACAATCGATAATTTATTTTTGTATACACACTGTCAACTGTTTCTATTCTCTGTTATTATTCGTAATTGCCTATTCCTGGCTCTACTTGATTTTTCACGTTTTATCTCTCTGTGGCATCTCTACATACATCTTGTGGCTTACATTATGATGAGTTTTCGAATCGTTTTCCAGTCTTTCTGTCCTATTGAAGTCGAATGACAACTTGCTTGTATTCATCGTCAGTTGTAAGCATATTCCTTACTTAAATCCTATATCGTTATTGTTCGTAATTCTGAACGATCTCATTTCTTTCGTGGATTTCGTCAGCTTCCGTTAAACTTGATGGATGTAATCAATGATCATTATTTCTGTAGCAGGGTCGGTCGTTTTGATTTTTCCTTTGTTGAGTAAACATTCATCCTTTTGTTTCGTTTTCCTTCGTTATTGCTGTTGTTCGTTCTTGACGTTCCTCGTTAGATGATTTCCTTTTCTCTTGTGTGCGGGTATTATCTCTAGTATTTGATTCATCCTGGTTTTTGCTGCTGTCCCCCCTCTCATTATTATCATATATCTACTCCATCCGGGTCCTTTGAAGTGTCCTTCGACATTTATTATTTCAATTATTTCCTCGTTTATACTTTATTATTCTTGCTTATATCATCCAATCTCTTTATTTCTTGTTGCTCGCTGAAATCTTATTGGCTTTCCGATGCCATCTGTTATTATCATTAATAAGTTTTCCTCATCTATCTCGATTCGTATGCTTCTTTTGGATGGCGATGTGTGATTCAGTCCTTCCCATTTCAACATGCTTTATCGTCTGGAAAGGATAATGAGCATTATATTGTTTCCTCTTTAATAGAACGTTTCTGTTTCTTACCATAATAATTACATTGAATACTTTAAGTGGTGAACCTTCGTAGGTCCCATTTCATCAGATGCTGTTGCCTTCATTCTTGTTTGCATCGATAGCTTTCCCATAATGTTTGATGTTTTACCATCATTTCTCTTTCTCAACCGGTCGCATACTGTTGATAAATTTTATTGCACTTGCCTGTCTGGATTTCAGCGCATAATGTAGTACATTATTTTCTCCATAGTCTTTCTCTTTAAACGATGATCCTGTTTTTAGTAGTTCCCTCAGGACTGTTGTAGAAGCATCTGCTGCAACTGCGAACATTAATGTGTTTGTCCCTCTGCGTGGGATATGTAAGCGTGTCCGCATTTCTGCATAAGTGATTATATCTATATCCTTGGATTATTTCTGTGTTGTTACTGCGATAGTAAGGTACGTTCCTCTACATTCTTCCATAGTGAAGATCAGGGTATACTTTCTTTGATACGATCCATTTCTGGTGACTTCTAGTCCTTTGCGTACCATTGCATTTTCCGCTTGTTACTATTCTCATCCATCCTTTTCCTTCGACCCATTCTGGCATTATTTCTCTGTATGCTTTTACTATTATATCCATCTTGTCTACATTATCTTGAGTTGCGTTCAGAGTTATTTGGATTCATCTGGTTTAGTTCTTTACTGTTTATTATGCGATTCGCTTCGATCTTTCGACTTCCATTGTTAGTCCGTTTATACTCAGTTGTGGTTTGTATCTGGTTTGCCATTACTCATTTTCGTGGTTCTCTTGTTATTGTTCTAGTATCGCTTTACATCTGCTACGTTTAACGAAATAGTTTGCGTGAGTGGGTTTTGACTATTACTCGAGCATTTTCCGTTACATACATTATCTCATATGGTCCTTTACCACATCTTTGTAATTTTCTGGCTACTCCTGGGATAATTTCTGGCGTTGCGATTATTACCCAGTCTCCGATCTGAAAGTTATGCTCGCGTACGTCTCGCTTTTTATCATGTAATTCTTTTATAACTTTCTTGATAAATCTATATTCATACCTGCTGTTTTCCAGATCTCTTGCCATTCGCTCCTTGAATCGCTGTTACTAATCATCAATTTCCATATACTGTGAATCGGTGGTTGATATGCAAAGTCTATCGGCATGTTACATTCTTCACCGTAACATTAATTTGAATGCGAATCATTTTCGTTGCTGAATGTCATTGACATTCTATAAGCCATTAGATAGATTTATATATCTATCCCCAAATCTTTTTGATGTCGCTTACATAGTTTGACATTCATTTCTATTAGTATCCAATTGAATCGTTCGCGTTGCCCATTTGTTTGGGGGATCGTAAGCTATGTTCTTCAATTCGCAATCTGAAGTAATTCGTACTTTCCTCATTATTTCACTTCATTAAAGTGGTTCCTTGACCGTTCAGATCTGTTGGCGTGTTCCGTAATCTACAGCATATCTTCTACTAGATTCTCGCCATTGTTCTAGTTTTTTGATCTGCATTGCAATGCTTCCGGAAATTTTGATAAATAATCTGTTACTACCAAATATAATATTCCGATCGTTAGTTTCTGCAATGTCCTACGTACATCCATTGCGATTATTTCATTGTCTGGTGATTGCATTGTTTTGAATGTGCATAGTTATACTCCTGTACTTCCTTGTTGCGCATCTATCAGCAATTCTTATCCATCCTTCACTCTTCTCCGATATTTGGCCCAATAATATTTTGGACCCGTAATCTTGCTTCTGCTTTTTTGCTGAACATGTGTCCTCCAAGTTCATCTGATATTGCATTAGTCAACCCTTTTTCGTCTACGCTCTGGTAAGCACTTAAGTCGTTCTCACCATCCATTAGTAATAACATCCTCTCCATAGTGTATCGATGTCTGTGTTTTTCCAGCTGCTCTTCAGTTTGCTGTTGTTGTCCGAAGATTTCATTCATTTGGTCTTCCATAAATCGATATGCTTTTTTAACTCCACGTCTTCCTTCTCCTCATATTCTCAGTTTTGTAAAATCCGATATCTTCTGCGATAAAATCATGCATATTCGTCTTACATCATGATTCCATTAGTTCCTCAAATACAAAATCTTAACATACAGGTCTGCGTTAGCGGTGCTTTTCCCTGATTTGTAATGTTGTATATATGGCGAGTATCTGGTATTGCATCGCCCATCTCATTAATCTGCTCAGCTGTCTTGTGTGGCCTAACCATACTAATGGTTTGTATGATCTTAGTTGATATATATCTTCGTACCCAGAAACAGTTATTTGAAGGTTTAATAGCGTAATTATGCTAATGCCTCTCTCTCGGTCCTGAGTAATTCTTTTCATGTTCTTGAATGTACGACGATAATAGTCCAATAAAACTCGTCTCTTTTCTCGTCGTCCCATCTGTCCTAGGACTGCTCCGATTGCGATTATCCACTTGCGTCTGTTGCCAATAAAAAACGGTTCTTAAAACTGGGTGTACGAGGTATTGCGTGGCTGATACCAGTTTATCTCGAGGTTTCAAAGGCTGGTTTGTTGTTCTTTTCCCATATAAACGGGTATCCTTTTGGTTAGATTCTTGTATTGGTTTTTGGCGATGGTTGCATAACTCTGAAAACTTCCGATAATATCCGCATAGAAAAAATGCCTGCACTTGCGTGACTGTCTGCGGGACTGGCAATTCTTTATCTTGTCAAGGTTTCTTGGATCTGGTTCTTTAAACCTTTTTGCTGACACCCGATATGTCCTTAAGAAGGTAACTTTTTCCTTGGCCCAATCGCATTGGAGGTTTCCAATTTTAACTCCCATGTCCTCACAACAAATACTTACGGATAATCCTTAAATGTTGCTCGAAGGGCTAGAATAGAATAATAAATCATCAATATATACCATACATTGTTTAATGCCGTGGCGCTTACAAAATTCCATACATCTCTGAAATGAATCATGGTGCGTTAGTTAATCCGAAAGGCATGTCTTGAATTGGTATAGTCTTTCCATGTAAAAGCAGTTTCTCTCATGTCTTCCTCTGTTTTGACCTTATCTGCCAAAACCAAACTTTTAAATCTAGCATTGTAAAATAAGCTCTCCGTGTCAAGTGTTGTAACATTCATTTATGTTCTGGTAACGGGATGTATCTCGTTTTGTTACTGCATTGAGTCGTCGAGAATCTATACAGAACCGTTGTGTTCCGTCCTTTTCTTTACCATGACTACTGGAGAATTGCCATTGGCGACCAACTGTTCGATCACTCCTGCGTCTACATCTTTTAATTCTTTTCTGCTTCTGTTTTTAGCTTCTGCGCAATCGATATTGCCGTGTGTTATTGGAGTATCACCTAATGGTATCTGTGTTGCTTTACATCGCTTGTACCTAGATCAAATCGGATTGCTGCCAAAATATTCTTAAAATTCCGATTAGCAGTTTTTGTAATTGTTCTTTCTCGTTTTCGTTTAGTAGCTGACTGTCGATTGTCCATAGTTCTTCCTCAGTTCCTGCATTTTTTTGTTGGAAGTTTCAATGTCCATCATCGGTGTTAATTTTCCCAATCTTTCGTTTTCGTAAATGACTTTATCTTCCTCATCGAAATTTGTAATGTTGATTGGAATTTCACTGTGATCGTTACATACACTATTTCTCTGGCTAATGGCAGTTCTTTCTTCTTCTCAAATTTGTGATTAGGTTCGAAAATCATTTCACTCTAGTGCCTCGTTTACTTTTACGAACAATCATTTGTGTGCCGCCCTGGCATACTATTTCTCTGAGCATCTCACTTTCTGATTTAGCACATATCGTCCGGTTTATCTCCAGCTCCATTGATCCTAGATCGATTATTATCTCTTTTAATAATTCTGGCATGAGATCTGTTCCGATTATACAATCTGCACTCAATCTCCTGATAACTGCTAAATATGTATTAATTTTACATTTTTATATCGATATCGACCATATTTTTCCGATGACTGCTACTGATTCTTACTGCAAGTTATCACATCCATGTTAGCTTCTTCTATACATGGCCACAATCTTCCGGGTATTTTATCCATTTTTATAGCTGAGATGTTCGCTCCCGTATCAATCATTGCTTTTATTTCTACCCCATTTATTTCTATGTACGTTAAGTTGTCCAGGCTAATTTTTGCACAGCTAAATGGTTCGAGTTCTGGATCCTGACCACACTTCTCGATCTTGGCTAGTTCTTGGTACTAAATCGCCCAATTTGTTTCTATTGTGCGCGAGAAATGTTTCGTATGCGTTGGTCTTGTATTGGATACGTGTCTCTACCGGCATGTTTCTCTCTACTGATTTTGTTGTTTTCTTTAGGCATTCGTATACTGGTGGTGGATGATTATAATGTCCACTATGTCTTGTCTTTCGATTTTCCCATTGTTTGAGTTGTTCTTGAGTTAGCATCTGCGTTCCTCCTTGGTTTCCGTCGTTGTCGCTGCTACTATCATCTCTGAAATTTATCCATCGTTTCCAGTTGCTCGTTTTTGTCCTCATTCGGCGTTTTTCTCGGCTTCTAGTCTCATTATTGCTTTAAATTTTCGTCCGACTTCTTCATAGTACCATTCATTTTAGTTAGGATTCCTACTAATCTCTTTATCTTGTGAATATCTTTTGAGTGTCCATGTAACACCATTGTCTTTACTAAAAACGGTAAGAATCCAATTGCCATTTTCCAGTTGATTTTCCTTTCCCTTTTGTAAATATCGAAACATGCTAACATTTGTGTTAAGATCACTCTTACAATTTGAATGATCAGGATTATTCCTAAGATTCCTGCCATCATTTGTCCGAAGATTAAGAATCTTCCCCACATGGCTTTCATCATATTTGCTGTTGCATGTTGAAAATGATCTGGTGATAATAACAATTCGTAGTTGGGTTTCTCCCCATAATTGTTACCTCCCGTTATAGTTACAATGTTGGATAATATTGCTTGCCTTTGTGCTGGAAATAATAGATGTTCTCTGGCTCGTTCCAGATCTTTCGTTTGGTATATTCCACTCTGTGATATATCCACTGGTTTGAATTCTGCTTCGCTAGCCAATTCTGTTAGTCCAAATATTTTTGGTGGTGCTACTATTACTCGAGTTGGAAATTGTAACCAACTTCCATCTCTTATTTCGAATAACGGTCCATATACATTACTACAACTGAACATATTGGGTACGAATTTTTCTGGATTTATCATCCTTGTTACTGGCTGAGCGAATCTAATTTTTCCTTTATGCATTATTTCTAATTCGTTTATGCATTTATCTCTCGGAATTGTTGAATTCTCTGGCAGTTTTGCAATTGTCTTTTCACATTTGTACGTGTACATAACTTCTCCGACGATTCTTCCAAAATATCCCTCTTGGAGTGGTAATAATGGAATTGCATTATCTGGGTTTGTGATTGCCATTGCCAATTTTGTTTTTAATATTTCTCTGTTCAAGATACAGTCATTTTTAACTAAATCGTAGTATATTTTTTCTGTTGATGCCAATCCTTTGTGATATAGGAAATCCATCTTGTTATTTATATACAGATATAGTTTCACATCTTTGGGGTCTATTTGCGCTTTTGCGTTTGGTATTGCTGTTCGTGATAAGAATATTCCTTTGTAATTAGTACTGGATACCATTTCGTCACATTTGCTCACCATTCGTCCTTTTATAAATCTCATTCCGATTGTAGTATCTGTTGATATTACTACCGTTGGCGTGACCTCTGATCCAATAGTTGTGGTTATTGTTGGTTTTCCGATTCTTCCGGTTCTCCGTAATTCATCTAATGCACTTTTTTGTGTGTTAGTTTCTGTTTCACTGTGCACTCGTCCTTGCACTTCGTCAAATATTGCGCTTTTTAATAAGGTGAGTCTACAAGTTCTGGTATCAGCGTGATATACGATCGTTGACATTCCCGTATTACATGATCTATCTGTTGCTAGACATTGAGGGTACTTCTTCATTGCTTGCGTATCTGGATCGAAATATCCTTGGTATTTCTCCAACTTTACTTGATAACTTTCAATCACTACTACTCCTTTGACTAGTTGATTCAATAGGGTGTACTCTCCTCCTTGACATGTTCCATCTCCAGCCGTTATTCTTCCCGCAGCGTATACTCGGGTAGTTTTTATTTTTCCTTCCTCGGCAGCTACATTCACTCTTCCAGCTATTGAGATACGTCCTGTCGTGAATCCTTCTTCACATTCGCTCCGCGTTACTGATACTACTGTTGTTTCCGTTCCGGCTTCTATAATTGTTGAATGTGAGTGATGTCCGCAATGAAATGCCACGATTTTCCGCGTTACTGAACATTCTTTGATTTCCGTTTTGATGAAATCTACTTCTTGATATACGTTATATGATACTGCTGTTGCTGTTGTCTGTAATCTACCGGGATTTGCTGCTTTGCACTCTTCTGTTTCTTTTAGTGAATATTTATCACCAATCTTTATGTTGTCACAATCATATACTACAAACGGTTCTACCCCTTTCACGCACATCATCCATATGAGTATTGTAGTGATTATCGTATTCATCCCTTTTCTAGCTGTTTTTGGATCGCTTACATTAATCGTTGTTTCGAATTCCGTTAGCAACTCTTTTAACTTCGCTTGCATCATCTCGGTTTGATCATCTTTACTTACCAAATTTATAAAGGCTTGCCATCCACCTTGAGTCAGGATGAATGGTTCAATTACTTTCCTGATAATGTCTGTTATTGCGAATTCATATCCGTTTGGATTGTATCTTGGAGTTCGCTTTCTGTATATCACTATCGTATTATACATCAGATAAGCCATTCCTACCAAATATCTATTTGGGTCATCAGATCGTTTCGTTAAATGATTTATTATCAACAGTAATTCCTCTGGATCTTTGGTTGTGGTTCGCACTTTGTTGTCCATGATTTTATTTATTATTGGTTTTATTGCTGCCAAAGCTGCTTCGCTTCTGCGCCGATATTATTAAGTTTCAAATTTCTCTTTATTTCTGGATTTGCTAATCCCAGCATATCAGTTATTAGTCTGTTGATCCACTTTGCTCCTTGTTCTTGGCCTTTCAGTTTTCCCTGTAACTGCTTCGTTACTTGGCTAAGCTTGTTTAATTTCGTTGTTAATTGATCCATCTGCATTTGTTCTTTAGTTTTCCTTTCTGGAGCTGGTTTATCAATCTTTGGTCGTCCTCTGGATTTCTTTTCCATTGCCGTACCTGTTTCTTTTCGTTTGGGTTGTTCGTCTGTTATTTCTTTGGATGTTGTAGCTCCTCGTTCATTTATCCAGTTATCCCATTCGTCTCCTGTCGAGCTTCGGCGTCTTCTCTCTTTCTTTTTATTTTCCTCTTCGGTATCTGGCTCTATAATTTCGACTGGTTGTCTTTGACCACATACTAGCTCGTCTGGTTCATCTGTTATCAGATCGTCTTCGTTTTCTGTCATGAACAAATCTCTTGATTCCGGTATTCTCCTGGTTATTTCCTCATCTACAATATCATTTAGGTCATTCAGTATCTCTTCGTCTCCTGTTGTGATGACGATTACTTCATCTGCTGCAGGTGGAACTTCTGGTGTGTTTAGACTCTCTTGTCGTCCTATTGGCGTTTTCGTTTTCATTTCTCTTTTATTCAGTTCTCTACCCGCGATCTTTGCTACTGTTAATATATTGATTAACCCCAATTGCATTTGCGTAACTCCAATTTCAAGATCGTCATCTAATGATCGTCCTTCGTATTGTAGATGAAATGGCGGTTCATATGGTATTCTCTTTTTCACCTCACTTACCTTGGCAGTGATATAAAATTCTCTTTCGATTGGTTCGAAATCTGGTGTCATAATTTTTAAACTATACTTTTCTATCGTTTCGGCTGCCCATTCGGTATGTTTCCATTTTCGGATAATTTCTCGGAATTGCTCTGGATACCACGCATACATTCTCCGATATTCCTCTATTTCCTTTACAATATTTCGTAGATTCTCCACTCTACTACACGAATCGATTATCCATTTTGCTAAATCTGTTACAGTTCGTCTTTGATTCTTTGCCCCAGTTCTCAATATTGCTGCTAACTCTCTACACTTTTGTGTTTCTGTTAATCGTGTTAATCCTTCCTCCACAGGATCGTCTATATCTGTGGGCAAATATCTTGTTCCGGGAACTCGTTTTTCGAGTACACTGATTCGCGGTCTCGCTTGTTCTTGTTGAATTCGTATTTTCATTTCTCGTTCTGTTTCTACTTCGATTGTAATATATATCGTGTCGTCTTTCACAAATTGAGGTGTTACATATTTTTTCAGTAGAAATTGTGGTACTCCTCCTGCAACATTTTCAGTGGATTTTGGCTTCTGGCTTATCATGGATCTTGGGTCTACTCCCAATTTTTCGCTGTGTCGCTCTTCCCACTTTCCGGGTTTAGCGATTGAAATTGTGACTTTTCGATTAAATGGCCATTCTAATTTCCCGTCATATCTGCCTCTTGCTAACAGAAAATACACTGATAGATATTTTCCTTTTCCAACCCCATCTCCGTTTGGGTATACTCTCAATTTCATCCGGTATCCTCCGATCTCTGTATAGAATTGATGACTTGTAATACCGATGATTTTCTCTTCTTCAGCCGATTTTACTTTTTCAGCCCATCCACCTATTTTCCATGTGTATGGGGCTAATCGAGCTCTATCATTTATTTCCTCGTCTTCTTCTGGTTGCCATTCCATTTCGTTTAACATTTCCTCTGGCAAGTTTTCGTATGGTTCGTCTTCATATAACTCTAAAGTTATTTCGTTAGCTGCATCTTCTGGCGCTTCTCCTGGTATGTATTTTCTCCATTTTGGTTCGGTTCTCTCCGTTTTCCATTTCCACTCTTTTGTCTTTTCATCACATACCTTTTTCCATGGTGTTGATCGGCATCTTGAGTCGTCTATAGGTTGTAATTTTGTGCTCAACTTCGCATCTTGTCTCCATAACTGGTAGATGGTTAGTATTTGATCCATCTTTCTTTTCATTTCCTCTTGAAATTCTTGGATCTGTTGTTCCCTTTTCGTTGTATTTTTTCTCTCTGGTTCATCCATCGCTATGATATTAATAGTTTGTCCGTCTTCCCATATACCTAATTCGTATATCGGGGTTCGCTCTCGCGGACTTATTTGTCGTTTGTGGTACATTATTGCCACGTCTTCTACCATACCGTCATCACTACTTTCGATTATCGGTTGTATGATTTCTCGATTTATCCGTCGATATAGTTCATGCATTTGGCAATCGGGATCTACCAATATCTCTTTTGTTTCGTCGTTTGGTAATTTTATTTTTATTTTTATTGGTTCATCTCCTCTCATATCTCTTTGATGTTCTCCATATTTGGCTATCAACTCATCTGTTCTCTCATTATCAAATCTCATAATATCTGTATCTCGTACAGCTTCTACAAATATTTTCATTGAGATCGGTCTTGTTAATGATAATCGATTGATATATTTTCTAGCCTGGTCTATTGCTTGTTCTGTCATTTTTATCTGGTTTTGCCTCATTATCTTTTATCTCTCTTTTTCTAATCCAGGTTTTATTTCTTTAGCATATAATATCTGAATTTTTTGCCATATTTCCGCTGTCGTTTCCTCGGTTTCATTTTTGTTTAATGTTACCACGTTTATTCCTTTTGGCCATATTAGAGCATCCGCTAAGTGTATATCTCGCTTTATTTTCCTTCCTTGATAATATAAAGGTTTATTTTTATAACTGGGTCCTAGCTTTTTCACTACCCAATCGTACAACTCGTTTGTGCTCTCGCCTCTTGTTGCTATTATCTGTCTCGGTATCTCTGGAAAATCAATAATTACCTGATATTCTTCTCTATCATATTCTTTCAGATTCTCTTGGTACTTTTTTATCATATCTTTCCATGATGCCGTAAATGTACCATTATCTTGTTGATATCCTTTCGCAATCAGCTTCATTATTCTGCTGTATGCAGTTGTATCCCTGAGGTTTAGGAACATTTGGTTTCGATCTACTTCTTCTACGATCTCATTAATTTCTTTTAATATCTCGGTTTCGTCTTCTCTTGGTACGCTCGTCTCCATTTCCTCTAATTCGGATTTTGATTCGTCTTCATTCGGTTTATTTTCCTCGCATGATTGAAATATTTCTCCACCCAGACTGCTTATTTCACTTTCATCTTCATCTGTTTGATCGTCTGGTATTCGTCTCAGCATATTAATATGTGGTTGTTCCTCCTCTTTCATTATCTTTGTTGGCCCTTTTATTTGGAACCATATCTCCTTTATTTTCTTCTCGATTTGAGTTTTACTCCACGTGGGCTTTTCTTTTCTGATTCTTGTTTCTATTTTTTGTAGCAATATCCTCTGGATTCGATTTTTTGTTATTATTGGTTCTGATATCCTTTCTTTTTCTTGTGACGTTGATACTTCCTGCTCATCTTTTTGCAGTTTTAATTCTGGCTCTTTCATTTCTTGTGATAGTACTTTCTTTGCCGTCCCTTCTATTTTTTGATCTAGTGCTTGCTCTTGTTCTAAATGTTTTAACGCTCCGTCTATTTTTAATATTAGTGCCTTCTTTCTAAGTTCCGCTTTCTCTTGTTTTAGGATTGCTTCTTTTTCTTTTAATTGATCTTCCTCTTGTTCTACAGCTTCCTCTTGCTTTATTTTCTCAAGTGTATTCTCTATCTTTTGTGTCATAATTTCATTTTCGAGTTCGTCTATCTCGTACACTAATGTTTTCCCGTTTTGATCTTCCGTTATCATCATCTCTGCTCGATTACTCTCTTGAATTTCTGGTTCGTCTGCTTTCTCAGTTGTCATTTCTTTTAGTTGTCGTCGTCTCTGTTTTTCCTCCTCTGTAAATTCTTTGATGGCCTCTATTTTCTCCATCGTATTTAATTCAATTGTTTTCTCATTATCGGTTATCATATTTCCTCCCCCCTTCGTTCTCAACACACTGCTCCGCAGTGTGAGTTTCATCTGGGATTTCCATCCTCATCATATTGATTCTTTTCGGGGGTTTGTTTTCGATTTTCCCATCTTTGCTGGATTTCCTGGGCTTCCTCTGTTTGTAGTCTTTGCCATTCAGCTTGTTGTTGCTCTTGATATTCTCTGGTTCGCAGCTCTTGAATCTCCTCATTGCTTCTCATTACATTAATTCGTTGTTGCTGTATATTGGCGGGCATCTGTTGCATCATCTCTTTTAATTCCATGGGCATTCGTTGTAATGTTTCCCGTAACATGTCTATTTCTTGTATCACGTTAATTTGTGGATTTCTTGTGGGGTTATTGTTTGATCTTGGTTGATTTGATTCTCCTCTTATATTGCATCGCCTTGCGATGTGCCCTTGTTGACCACAATTATAGCACGCTTTGCTGTTAAGTTGTTGACATATTCTCTCAGTATGCCCTCGTTTTCCACATATCTGGCAGTTGTAATTCCGGAAACAATTTTCTGATCGATGTCCCATTTTTTGACATGTGGAGCATTGTTCGTTTGCGTTTGGCTTGTTCCTGAAATTATTATTATAGCTTACTTGGTTATTACCTCTTTCCTCCAGATTTCTCGTTGCTGGTGGCTTGAACATCTGCTGTGCTCTTGGTATGAATTGATTCATAGCTGGATTGACATTGTTGTTTTGGTTGTTGGCATTGACTGTTGAAGTTGTTGGTTCTGTGGCCAAGACTGCCACTTGATATCCCAGTCCCAGATGGGCTTCACATCTATTTGCGATTGCTACTGCTTTATCTAACGTTTCTGGTGCCAAGCATCCAAGGTTGGCTCGTATGTCTTCTCTTTTGATTCCTCTTATGAAGACGTCTACCATTTTATCTTCGGGCAAATCTGCTTCTCCGAAGGCTTCTTTACATAATTTCTTTAATTCGCATGCGTACACTGCATTTGATTCATCTCGTCTTTGTTTTCGATGTAGGAAGTCCAATATCTTCCTATTTCCCTTTTTCTCTATTCCAAATATTTTTATTAAGAACTCTTTAATTTCTATCCACGTTGTCAGTTTCGTTACATCTCTCGCTTCTTCCACGAATACATCTTGTGCGCTCCCTTTCAAGTATAAAGGCAGTCGCTCTTTTACCTTTTGATCTGTCCAGTGGCAGATATTTTTATACACTTCAAATTCCTTTATGAATGTATCCAATTTGTTGAGACTACCGTCAAACGGTTCTCCTCTGAACTTCTCTCTAAATTCTCCCGCTATCACGTTGTTGTTATTTGACACTGTATTTGCATCCGGAATTGAAGAATTTATAGAAGTTGCCATGTTTGGATTGTTGTCTAGATTCTCTTCTTCGTTTACTGATTCTACTGTTGCCAATTGGTTCTCGATATTACGTAATTCGTTTTCTTCGCTGCTATTAAATTCAAAATCGGTCAATCCGCTATCTGTGCCGGTTCCTGTTGCTGCTGTAGTTGATACTCCGGTCTTGACACTTCTACTGTTGCGAACTTTTTTCTTCTCTTCTGCTTTTAATAAACTCTTTTCGTTATTCTCTTTGCTTTTGCTTCTCGTATGGTTGCTGATGCTATCAATGTTTACGGTTATTCGTTTACTAGGTTAGTTTCTCTTCTCTTGCTTTGGTTGTTTTGAAGCTTCTGGTTGATTATTTGCTTGTAACTACTTTGACGTTTATTACCAATCCTTTTCTACTCGTTTATTCAAGTTTCTTTATTATCACTTTGTTTTGTCGTTTGCTCTGAAATATTTTCTCTTTGCTTTGCTTTGAACTTGACTTGGATTGCTTTGTTGGACTATGATTCCTAAAAATAAATAACACTCCAATATTCTATACTCTATACTAATTTCTCCTCCATTTACCATACTATATACGTTATTATCCCTTGTTCGCGTTTATCGTGGTGGTCTCCTTTATCTGACTCACCCCCCTTATTTTAAGTCTATTTTTAATTATCTATACCTCGTAATAATTATCTATTAATCTCGTATCAATTATCTATATAGTCTTATCAGTTATCTATATAGTCGTATCAATTATCTATATCATAATATCAATGAAATCATCATATTCATATTCTCAATCAATCCATTAATTATTTTTCCTATGTCTCCCAAAAAAAAAATTATCACTTAATCCTCAATCGCTGGCGCTCTATGCCCTCTATAATTTCCGTTGGCTCTTCGGCCTTCGGCTTTAACTCGTTTACTGGTCGTCTGTGACCTTCATATCTATTCATATTCATATTTCATCTTTACTCATATCATATCTTATCTGGCACTCTGTGGCCTCTAATCATAATTATATCTCATCTGGCACTCTATGGCCTCTAATCATAATTATATCTCATCTGGCACTCTATGGCCTCTAATCATAATTATATCTCATCTGGCACTCTATGGCCTCTAATATCTAATCATAATTGTATCTCATCTTTACTGTTTAATCTAATCATACTCATATTCTATCGGTTTCGTCTTTACTCATATTCATATTCATCTTATTCCTATTATCTCTCATTGTTTCACCGGACTTGAGCTCATCAGTGACTTTTGGGTATATTTGAGGCCTCACACTGACTCTCAAGCCATGGCGTCTTTTGGCCGCGCATTCTTCCGGTTACGCTTTACTCACCGCCATTCGGATATTTGGCACTCGGTGTGGGATCCGGGTTATTGTACCAAACTCCTCGCTGGGCAATAAAAAAACATTCCCTCGGTACTCGGTGTGGGATCCGGGTTGTGTACCTCGAAGAATATAAAAGTATGGAAATGCCTAGACGTTCAATCAAATTCCAAAAGCGGTTTACTTGATTTCCCGAATAGTGAAAAGAAAAGGAAGCGATTAAATATAGGCGCGGAAAATTTCTAATCCCTGCCCGCCTCTGCAATCAGATTTCCCGGCTCAGTTCGGCCGCCCTTATCTGACCATCGGATTTCCCGGCTCAATTCGGCCGCCCTTATCCGACCTTAGTAGGACATTTCGAGTATGAACCATTTACCGGTTAGTTCACATCTCACCTACCGTTTGGCCCTCGACACTCGGTGTGGGATCCGGGTTGTTGTATCGAGTTCCTCCCAGCAAAATAAAAAAAAATCGTTCGATACTCGGTGTG
The DNA here is from genome assembly GCA_022537955.1 of Schmidtea mediterranea. Taxonomy (NCBI): domain Eukaryota; kingdom Metazoa; phylum Platyhelminthes; order Tricladida; family Dugesiidae; genus Schmidtea; species Schmidtea mediterranea. The sequence goes on from CM039682.1 coordinate 2,381,160, forward strand.
TGATCCGGGTTTTTGTATCGAACGGCTCAGCGCCATCAGTCCCTTGGCTGATAACAACCTGAACACGACAGTCCGTAGCTGTCCTCTGGTGCCTCACCACCAGCTAGGGAAAAAAGAAGTCATTTCTAGGTACCTTTAATCAAAACTGTTAATTCTGTTCCGTGTACACTCTTTCTCTCACCTCTCGGTCTATCTCTTCACTCCCCCTTTCAAAATTTGTGGTAATCGCATCAACAAGCTCCCCAAAAGAGGTGATCAATCTCTCGCCGGTTACTTGCTGACATACGCGACTTGGCCTACCAGTTCCTTTCTCAGTAGGGTTGATCAGGATTTCCCTTGGGTGAGCGTACTATCATTAGATAGCTCGGGTTTAACCATTTTTCCTCGTCCTATCTCAATATAGTATCGATAAATATAGTATCAATAACACAAAAAGAATTATACTCTAGGAAGTTCGGTTGTCGAAATTTTTCCGTCCAATATTTGTGTCTCTGTGCATGTGTTTTAATTATTTCCCTAATTCGGCTTTCGTATTCGGTCTATTACCTTTATTTATCGTTGTCGGGTGGTTTTATTATTTACAAACATTGCATATTAATTCGAGTAATACATAAAACACATTTATTTCATTTCGTCATAACAATTCACGGAAAGTAAACAGTTAGTCTTTCTTTTATCTTTCGCTGGCATAACATACAGTGCGACTCTTGTGCGCATCCATGACAATAACTCAGGTGTCCGCAAGGTATCACCATTACTCGTGCTTCCTCTGTTTTGCACGCATAACACTCCACATAAGCCTTAGTCTGTTCCTTCATTGTTGTTGCAATCTCGTCTTCAATATTCTTGACTTTTTCCATTAACTTGTACCAGCTTTTCCCAAATTTGGTTATCTCTAATCTCATAGATAGAATTTCATATATTCTCTCAGTTGTTACATCTTTATCAATATCGATCAATTTTACTAATATGCAATGTTCCTCGGAGTACGGATTTGAAATCGCTGATATATCCTCTTTAGTTCGTTTAATTAACTTTTGTTTATTAATTAGTTCCTCAAGATTGTTATTTTCGATGTTTAGAATTCCCTTTAGTTTTTCTATAATTTTTGTTGGTTCCATCTAAAATTATTAAATTACCCTTTAAATTTATCTAAATACTAATTAACTAAATTCATTCACCTCTTTAATATATTTTGGCTCATTTTATCTACTACTATTTTACTCGTTACCTGTTGTATTTTATTCTATTACCGTTGGCTTCCTCTATTTGGTTCCGTTACTTTCTCTTGTTTATCATTTCTCCCCTTACTTACCCCATTTCATTTTATCCCGCATTTTGCCCTTTTAATTACTTATGCGTCTTGTCATTGTTGTTGGTGTCTTATAAGGGTGTCATGTCGTCAAGTATTGAATGCTTTGGCGTTGATATTTATTTAACGTAATTTCATCTCAGTTGGTTTGCTTGGGTTTTTGCAAACTAATCATTGTTTATCTCTTTATGTATTCTCGTGACTATGTGTAGTCGGTTTGATGGTTTTTCAATTGTAGTCGGTTAGGTCGTTTTTCATTGTTATCGCATCTCTCCGCGGTTCGGTAAAATGTCGTCTCGACATTTCTATTTGAAAAGACAGTTTGGTATCATGTCCCCCGGTTGTTTGCACACGAAAAACTTCAATCTCGTGGTGGAGTCCCCCAAATTTGTACTTGGTGGGCTAGTCGTTTATTTCATTTCCAATTTAACCTTAACCATATGTCTATATTTCCTTTGGTTTTTCGCAAAAACAATCATTCAATCCCGGCTGAGCCCCCAAATTTGTATGGTGGGTTACAGGGTCTCAAATCTTGCTTATCTTCCTGGCGGCCCTAGTAACGCCATACAAAATGATACTTCTCCACTTGGCACCCGTTGCTAAGCAACGTTGGAAATGTGTTCAAGTGGTGGATTGTCCGCAAAAATTGAATACCATTGGCTAGTACTATAGTTGCTCGGACAAACCTCGGGTTCACGAGCTGTCGATAGAAGACCTATGCTCGCTTTGCTCTGTCCCTCATAAATAATTGTTCATGATTAGTGCTTAATTGACTATGGAAAACTGAGACGTAGTGACCGTACTGGTATGCAATTTCAAAAGAAAATGTCTCGACTAAGGCTAAAACTATTCTATTTAAATCTATCACATATGGGATATCTACGGTTTGGCATTTTGAAGTTGGGTTGCTCGACGTCGGGCACGCTCCTTACGTCCCGGTCGACGATTGTTGGTGGCGACGGGTTGCTCTGTTGTCTTGATTGCTGTCTGCGGCATTTGAGTTGGGGCGAAGATGAGCGGGTAGGTGACCGCTTCACCTTCTCGGCATACAGCTAGTGCGACTTCGAGTCCCCTAACCTGCGTTCGCAGACTCCGATTGAGCTGGCGTTCTTCGGCCCAGCCTTTTTGAGCTGCGGTAAGCCGTTGGTACAGGATCTTTGTTCGCTTAGGGTCTAAACAGGTGGCTTTGACCTGCTGTATCTCTCGAGTTAATTGTAGGACCTGGCCAAGTAATTCTGTATTCGCCTGCCTCGCACGCTCTAGTTCTGTCTGTAGAATCCGTAGAGAGGACATTACTGAAAATAAATGGATTTTACTCGTCAGTCTATGGTCGGCCTAAATGTTTAAGAAATCTTTCAAACAACTCAACATTCATTTTCAGTTATATAAGGAAAAGAAATACACGCAGTGCTATTTATAATTAATTTCTAATCACTATAACGCTTTGTTCGTCAGTTCATTCATCCGGGCAGAATCGTTCTAGGCTCCTTTTGAGAGCTTCTACCGTGTAAGGACGCCTAGTATCTCGAATCGGACGAGGTGGATGGGCGACGGCGATCCGCCCGGCAAGGATGTCATCCAGCACGTTTGCAAGGTACATCCTTGCCTTGACGACTTGTAAGTCCACCCGCTCCTGCACCCGCTCCCACTGGGTGAGGAGGTCCCGCGCATTTGCAAAGATTTCTGCGGCTGGGTATTGTTGTCTCACTGGTTCGAGAGGGTCGCTACTCGGATCCCATGCTTTCCGAGGGATAGAATATGGCCACTGTGCCCGGGGTCCTTCTATTGCGTTGGTGGTTCGTAACAGCATTCTCGAGCGTTTTTTCCCCGTTGACTGAGCGGTGATCTGATTGGTGGACATGTTCTGTAACAATGGAGATTTAAACTATGAATAATAATAGTGTGGGGAATAGGGTCTTCGCTATGTTAGTTAAAAAATGTTTAGGTGGGTCAAGATTTGGTGCATTTAGCGACTAACATTGAGGTTTTCCTAGACTCGATTCATCTGCAATGAATAAACCCATATACAAAACAATTTAGTGTAAAGAAGGGTCAAATGTTTTGTGAAATTCATGAGATCATCATTTTAGCAATGGCTGTCAAGTAAGGTATTTAAAAGGCATTAGTTTTAAAGCTTGACATTTGTATACTATTTTCAATTATAATTTATTTCTAATTAAAGTTTTAAGAATCTTTATAATTTTTGGATTTATTTCAAGTTAAATTTTTTCTTACCAAATTGACAAAAAAAAATCGACTTAATTTTCAAAATAGATCTCACGAAGGTCAAGGCAGATTGGTGTTTAAATTGATCACTTCTATGGTGATCCAATTATTCGTTGTTGTATTCATGCTATGTTTATATTAATGGCCGTAGGTGCTCGTTAGAAAGACATTTGTCGTTGTATTTATGTTAATTAGTTCGACGATCGCGTCTATTCAGTTAATCCGATCGTCTCGGAATTTCTAATTATCACATTTCAAAAATTGGTGTAATTATGGACATATTTGTCATTCGTTCGAGGATCTCGTCGCGATATTGGGCTACCCATATCTTGGAATTTATTAACATTTCTCGAATGGACACTTTGCAATATTATCGAACTTTGGGGAGTGTTTCAGGGTGTTGTTATTAATAAATCATCTCTTAAAGTCGATTTTTCCATGAGGTGAAAATGGATTTTAACTATTTTCCAATTGTTCAGATCTTATGACGGTTTAGTTTACAAGTCGTGTTACATCGGGTTAACTTGGATTTTTGTTCGGTTCAACGTTTCTATCAAGTTGTTGGGTTTAATGTCCATTCGAATTTGCCATATCTATGTCGTCTCATTTTCTATGGTAATCGGTTTCAACTAACGTGATATCATTTTACCCTCATCTGAACGCAACATGAAAAATTGGATGGAGGAAGCTATTAATATTATTTCAAATACCATTACTCGGGTCGAGACTTATCTATTCATCTACTAACTATCTATTCATTCTCAGTCATCTATTGGCTATTATATTCCTTGAATTAGCGTCTTGCTACTCAATTCAATCGTAATTTGGTTCAATCCCCACTTTATCTATTTGATTTATGTTAACTCGGAAACTCTCTGTCGGATTCACAGCGTATTATTCGTTATAAATTTCACTTAATTTACCTAGAACATGATTCTAATTTATTGGTAAATTTTTAATCTTTGCTTAATTACAACATAGCCCCAGCTTGTCGAAGCTGTCTAAATACTGTTTCAATCTTATTGTTGATTCTAAATTTTCCGGATTTATTTTTTTTGAGTAGGGTTTTCTTATTTGATATTAATCATAGACTTCGTTTATTTCGCTGTACTATTGGAGTTTAATTTATTATTGATCGTAACCTTTGTTCATCTCTCGCTTGGTGGTTAATCCTTTGCCCTAGTAAGTACGATTTTAGTTCCCTATGACTTGTCAACTGTATCAGATTTACTTTACAAATGAGATTTTATTTTCGTATCAATCACAAACTTTACCTACTTTATTAACAAGATTTTATTTTTATTAATCGGAAATTTTATTAAAATTTTTCTTTACAGACAAGATTTTATTCTTTATTAAACTTTACTAGAGTTTTCGTTACAAATAAGGTTTTCTTTTATATCACTTTACAATTGAGATATTTTTTCTACTGACCATAATTTTATTAAATGCATCTTATTTCCAATTAATCATAACTTTATTGAATTCATTTTATTTCCTAGTAATCATAATTTTATTAGATTCACTTTATTTCCAATTCATTTTATTTCCTATTAATCATAATTAAATTTTTTGGCATTGACACGGAAGTGATTATATCAGCAATTTCAATTTACGTTGTCCCCGTACCCTTTTCCTTTAATTGATCTTAAGGCATAGTATGTTTATATTATAGTTATTGAGTGCCCACTGGACTACTCGGTGTGGTGATTTTAAGCCGTTTGTAAGATAATTTTAGGTCGATTTTACAGAATTGAGAAACGAGGAAGCAGCCAGAGACTTCTTCCTTATTTCTCGCTTCAGCTATAGGGATAAATATTGACGTTACGACCGCTGCGTTGCGCACGCTGAGTCTTCACGGGTGCATATCATTGGCGATTTTCCACGCTCTTACATGCGTCTGCACTATGTTGATTTTACTAACTTGCGTGATGTGTCGGCTGGGGGCCGGAAAAATTTCGACATTTAAATTTTATAATTTATAAAGATACATAATTTAAGTTATTCATATCAATAAAATTTATTAATCATAAAACAATCAAATTACCCCTTCGGCCATTCCATAAAACATCAAAATAAAATCGAACATAAAATAGCATAAATCCCACTCTCCCCACATCGACGCCGAGCAGAGCTCCATTGAGATGCAAGGTCGTGATGCGGAAAGAGGGTTCCAACATAACTGATTCTCACCTAAAAATTTCGATTGAAATAGATTTGAAATATAAATGATTGACAATCTTCAAAATAGATCTGATACAAATTATTCAAATGTTCTGGAAAAATGTGCTTTTCGAAAAACGGTTAAAAAAATGGTTGTTAAATGTGAAAATGGATCAGTATTTATACCTAATTGTGTGACGTGTGAAATTTGATGCAGTAAAACAAAATTCGACCTTGTTCTTTTCTAGCGAATTCTATTATTTAATTTTTATATTTTTTGATTTATTTTTATAATTTTTTATTTCGAATTTTTATTGAATTATTGCTAATTCAATTTTTCGATTTAAATTCCCCTTTAATGAACTTTAATTGATTTTTTCTAATTTCGTCGAATTTGTCGTGTTTTCTTGTTGTATTTGTGTAGGTATCGTGCGGATCTTGGTGCATTTGTTAATATTTTAATTTTATTTTTATGTTTATTATTTTATATTTAATTCTTTTATTTCTTAGATTTTATAGGGTTTATTTGGTGTTTTTCAGGTTTATTTTAAATTGCGTGTTGTATCTGCGTGTGTATTTCTGATCCATTTAAACATTTTCAAGGCCGTTTACGTTCTGGCCCAACAGTACGCTGGTTATTATTTTTTTAAAAAATATATAATAAAAAATATATAATACTTATTCTTAAATTAAAATAAATAAATAAAGAATTATTGAAAAATACATCCATTCAAGAAAAAATAATATAAAAATCAATAATATATTTTTAAAAAACTCATGGCCTGCGAACATCCTGATAAAAATGGTATGATCTATTCTACTATAATAGATCATACAATTTTTCTTATTCTTAAATTAAAATTAGAGCTTGACCGATTTATCGGTAATATAGTTTTGATGAATGGAGTCACATTTAATGTCAAGGCAAAATGTGAAAACATGATTCAAATGATGGTTGAGACAATTGATTCACCAGTTATGTATGTGTCAATTCAAACAGTTCTATCATTTTATGAGTCTGGAAATGCAAGAGGTACCGTTTTGGAATTTGAATATGGAGTTGCAAATAATGTGCCAATTTTTGAAGGTCATGCATTACCTCGCGAAAGTTCACGAATGGGTTTAGCTGGAAAAGATTCCTTTTTCCTGTAAGCAAATAGATATGAGTTGGCTAGTATCACGAATGGGTTTAGCTGGAAGAGATTCCTTTATCTTGTAAGCAAATTGATTTGAGTTGGCTAGTATTAAGTTCTACCCACTATCTACTAGCTTCCTTTTTAATTATCTGATACAATTAAATTCTTTCTTCGATAAATTTGAAAATTTCAAACTCATCTCTTAGTTTTTATACTTTCTATTGCATATTAATAACAAAATAATCAAAGTAAGTCCCAGTGACAAGATTAGATAATTTGTTGTCACTACAATAATTTGGCAGGCGATCTCTAGCACATCTGCTATTTACTAAGGAAACTAATTTAATTTATTGGTTTTTAGAGAAAAATCAGTCTCATCATATTCTCGCGTTTCTCACATAACTAATAAATTTTTTATTAACTAAAAAATGATAAAGTTAAATAAATGAAATATATTTCCAGTAAATTATCTTCATTTTCAGTCTGCCATCATAATCTTTTTTAAATGCTAGATACGGAAACAATAAAGACACATTAGTTTAGATTTAATGATTGAATTAAATAATTTCAATAAATTTGTTGCTGAATTAATGTTTAATGTAGGTGTTCGTGATTTAATCACCAAAGCTTCACATGAAATTCTTTCTCACTTATTATTAAAGTGTTATATAAAACTTTTAAAATCATTTAAATACGTTGTTCCCTTTCAAATTGTTCTATATTATTACTCACGCCTCTCAATCGGCTATGTTCCTGAACCGTGTGTGAAAATGAAGGGAAGTCTTTCCAATGTATGTGAAATTGAATTCATTACATGGAAACGTAAACACTAGATCAGAAACTAATAATATTGAGGTTTGAGATTTAGTACTAAACATATTTACATATTTATTGATTTTAACGATTTCGATTTTGTGTCAGAACTTAAAATCGGTTTAAAAACATTGCGGATTAGGAAACGTGAATAATATACGAATGTGTAAATGGGCATTCATATTAGACTGCCATTAACATTCCAGTCATGCCACTCTTTTATTTGCTTGTAACATTTTCAATGACTTCAAATAATGATTTGTGCAATTGTAAGCATCAACAGAAACAAATATTACATAGAAATTTTATATTAAAAACTCAGCATGCGTCCTATGTACTAATAACAAATAATAAACGTACAACTAAATTACATAACTTTAAAAATGAAACAAATAAAAATGGGATTTTAAACACAATAAAGTTGTGAATTCAGATAGATACATTGGTATAGACCGATACTAGTTAAACACGTGGTCAGTCACCCTTTAGCTATTAACACGAGCACCAGTGTATAGTTATGGCCAAATAAATGATCATCGAAAGCGAGGAAGTCATAAACCCAAATATTATCAATCCAATTCCGGTTGCTCCGCATGATTGCAAACAAGAGAATATACTTCCAGAACTCGTATCAGAACTTTGGCATGCTGCAGCGATACTTCCACCGGTTATTCCATTTAAACCAAAGCCAAGAAGAGGCAAAAAGACTATTCCGATAAAAAATCCACCAATACCAATGGAAAAAACGGTAATTCTCAATCTATTTAAACTTTTCTCGTTAGGAAATGATTTATTACAGATTTTGCAACTTTCCAAATTCTCCACACTGCCAGTTGTGTTTATGGTCGAATAGCCTATATCGAGATATAAACCTTTAAAATTCAATTATTTGATAAAAAATCAGGAAGATATGGAGTTTAGCAAGGGCTACATTTAACAGTGTTGGATATATTGTTCTGGGAATTCGTCTCCACCAGGAACATATAGTGCCAGAGATTCCATTTTTTAAAAACGATTTCTTCATAATATATTTAACTCATTTATATAGTCATAAAGTCTGTATAAGTCTCTGAATAATAACTGGAGAATTATCTCACTGGGAAAAAAACCCAACACAAATATTTTATTACCGAAGATTAAAATTTTCTAACCCTATACTGCATGAATTTTCTTCTGCATTTATAAGCAATTCAAACTTAAACTAGCTGTTACTGGAAAACTATAAAAGGTGTCTCATTCATTCATACATTGTTTTATAGAGGTAATCTCGCTTGTAGCCGCTGTTATGCACCACTTTATAGTCCGCCTTAAGACGGGCGGATGCATTAAAAAACTTATTATGCAACTAGAAAATATTTATGATTATATTTAATACTATCACTATAATGACTAAGTTTTGAAATAATAATGATGTAAGACTGCAAGAAAGATTCAATCATAACATAGTCATTATATCCCATTCTCATTCCCATTCCCATGACAGGGTACATAAATCTCTAGTCCAGACGAGTTACATGAAAATTCGTGTAGATCGAAACTGTGTTAAACGAGATACAAAAAGGGAAATGCTTTAACCAAAGAACATAAATAAGTCATAGATATTTTTAAAATAACCATGTAAAATGAGGTGAGTAATTAATGAAAACGCGTGATTAGTTCAAAGTAAATTCATTTAATAAAAACATAAATATGAAAAAATAATATAAAAAAGGTTAGAATTCATTTTTCGTTAGTATAATATCACTATCAGGGTCAGTAATAGAAATTTCATTTTATAATTTAAAATCTTGTGAATTGAGTGACAAGCGTATTTCAAATACCTCTTAAATAGTATTTTGACGGTAAATCTATGAAAAATATACGGTCTAGGTCACGGGTGGGCAAACTGACTGCTGGTATGATCGACTTCCAAAAATGGGAAAAATTAAAAACAAATAAAAAATTAATAAACGTCTTTATTAATAATATCATTTGTTGGATGATGAGGGTAGGCCACATCACCACATTTGTGTTAAAAAAGTATTACAGAACGGGGTCAAGGAGCTACAGGGTAAATATATGCGCAGAAGAGCGATCAAATCCAAGCAATTCGGACAATCCAAATCAAGTCGAGAAATCCAAATCCCAATGGAAACCCTAAAGAACTTTGGATATTTCGATTAATATTATCTGACTGATTTTAAATAATATGTGACTATGACTATCTTATCAATTTTATCTTGAACTTTTAATTCATTATTTATTTTATTGTATAGTCTATTCTATTCAATTCTGTTGTGTAACATATTCATTATTCTGAACTTTTTTTGTATACCTTAATTATTTTTTGTAAATGACAATATATTTTATTTTCATTTCAAACATAATAAAATGATATGTTGGGGTTTGTCGGTGAATTCGAATAGGATTTATTGTCAATCTGACTCCAAGCGTGCTTTTAAACAACAGTAATGAACTCCAAACGATATAAACTTTATTGATTATTACATTTTATCTCCACTTTAAAATGACACAACGAATTATCTATCAATCACAATTTGGTGCTTATTACGACCCTTCGGGAAGAATAGCACTTTTCGGATCAATTGGATTTCACAATCACTTGACTACTGTGACGGGTTTCTGAGATCGGTAACTCTGATTTATTTGCTTTGGTTTGACTTCGCTTAATTTGTTTCAAATTTCTTTTTTGCCTCCTTAGTCCAATTTCTCTCTAATAATCTCTTTTTCTCCTTTTGATTCCAATTGCGCTTCCTTTTTATACTCCGTCATCCAATAATACTTACTGATATCCAATTAAATTTCTGATATCTTTTACCGCTAATTCCATTTAAGCCTCTAATCACTGACAGCTGTCCAGATAAATAATTTTTTAGAGATGCCCTTTCCTGGATTCCCAAACAACATTCCTTCCCTTATCTTGAAAGAGCTTTCGAAATAACTTGCAAATTTTCCTTTTGTTTTTGTTTTCCTAAATTTGCACTTGTTAATTATAAATGACCTTCTTTTATTTAATTGTCTGTAAGAATAAAATAAGAAATCTTTTAACGGCAGGTGAAAAAACATATTAAAACATAAAGTCTATATAAACAGCTGTAATAAATAACTAGTTTCCTTAAAAATAATAAATAGATGAAATAAATAATTTAAAAATTGAATAATTAATTTCCTTTTCGACATGTGAAAAAATTAAATAAATTTATATAACAAAAAAAAATAATTATAGCGACACAAAAATCAGTTTGGGAGCCCTAAAATTAATTACCGTAAGAAGCGATCTCTCTAAAGTAAATCCTCGAAAGATCAAAAAATCCAACAGATAATCGTTGAACATATAAGGGATTTCAGCAGAGGAATTAAAAAAACAAGCATAACATAACATATAACAAAATACATAACAAGCACCCATTTGTCAAAGAACTTTTTTGATTTACAAGTAAACATTTTTATTTAATAATATATTATCACTAGACTTATTTTTATATATCAACTAACCAGTGCACGCTGGGATCACAATTATTTAATTGAGACCTCAACATATATTAAATAGATACACTGTGTTTACTCTTTTATGGAATTTAGACATACTTTATTGATAAATATTTTGTGCATCATATTTTATTGATAAAACTTTTGTATTATTTTTTTGATGTAGATGTGTGACATTCCATTTCATCTACGAGTCTTGTAAAATTAGGTTTGCAATCACTGATATACAATCGAATAACGTCATTATGTGGTCATCAGTCAGAGAACTCATAAATTGCGATTTGAGGTTTTTAATTTGAGAAAGCGCTGTTTCACATAGATAAGTGGAACCAAAAAAATGCAAATATGCTCATTGCCACCAATCTCAATAGTGGATATTTTGGTTCTGGTAATAATTCCAAAAATTATTTTCATTTGCATGTAATTTCAGAATTATATCTGATTGCAATGTTAACATTTCTAACTCGAGATTCGATGAATTCAATTGAAAGATTATATTTGATGAAATATTCTTGTTATCGATTTAAAAATCAATTGAATATTATTGAGATTTGCTAATCGTTTCTCAAATTATTGATTAAAATTTTCCAATTCGAAACAAATTATTTCAATATTTCATTCACCAGCAAATTTATTATGTTTTTCTAAATATGGAAAATGTTTAAAACTTTGGCTTTTAAATTGTGAAGAAAAAAGTTTTAATTTTTCTTTAAAAGCATTTACTGAACTGACCAATTCATTAATATTTTTTTCCTTTTCCCTGTAATTGTAAATTAAGTGAGTTTTAATGGCCCATAAAATCCGAAAGAAATTCGAATTTTTTTATCCATACTGGATCTTTCAATTGTTTATGTTTTTCTCCGTGTGTGTCCAAAAAGTAATAATTTCAGGCAAAAGATTTAGAAATCTTTCTTAAATGCTTCTTTGGCCGAGCCACCTAAATGACGAAAAAAGAAGTAAATCTTCATATTTCGAGTCATTTTGTTCAGGTTGACTATGTACAATAGCATGCAAAAAAACATATATCCAAAAAGAAAAAATCTTTTCTCTGAATAGCGGCACCGAAAAACGTAAAAATTCGAGCCAATGCTAGATCTTGTGACATTCCTTGTAAGTTTGAAATTGGTATTCGATTTTGCGTGGTGAAACGACTGATGAAATTTCTGTTGTTGATTTGAAATTGAAAGATCATCCTGACTGATGTAGAAATTGAATAAGCAATTAATACAGATCAATAGTACGAATACTATAATATCATGATATTTGATCGGACGATTCAATATTTCCACAATCGTAATTTTTAATATAATATTTATATAGATTTTGATGTCTGTTGAGGAGTTCATCACAAAGTGTATTGAGGGAATTAGTCGCGCAAGTTGTACTGTAGATACATGTTTAGTTGATTCATTGTGTGTTAAATTTTTAGTACATATTTTAAATTTACAAAATATTGAAATTATTTTAAATGCCTGCTATCGGCTACTGAACTGTTCTCTATCGACCGTTCTCATACTACTGGTTTAGGCTGTAGCACTACTACACCTGATTCAGTTCATTAAAAACTTCTATAATAGAAGTTTTAATGAACATCCAACTACAATTATGATTAAGTTTATGAATTAGCCATTTTTAAAATGGCTGACAGGTAAATGTTTTAATAAAGTATATTTTAAGGCTTGGATTGTGATCTCGTATATTTATGAGATCATTATTCAAGCCTTTTAATAATACTTTTCATCATCATTTATTATAAATTTACTTTTATTAATTTTCTTTGGGTTTTGTTTAGGAATTTATGCCAATTTATGTAAATTAATGGCATTATTTTCCAATAAATTCAAGTCCGATTAATTGAAAACTAAAATTTATTAAAATAAAATTTATAATTAAAAATTTTCTAAATTCCAATAAACTACTTCCAATAAAAGTTCTGTTCCACTGCTTCTGTAAATTGCAAATGAGGTAAAAACTCAAAAACCTAGAGTATATTTTTGAAATATCCGAAATGTTGTAAAAATAATAAATTGATTGAATTTCATGAAAAATCTTACGAAATTATTTCTTTATTTTCTCTACAACTCAAAGTAGAATTATTGGTATTTTTTTCAAAAATTTTCGGCTTTAATTTAAAAAAAACTTGTCTAGAAACTTACTAATAATAGTTTCATATAGAGTATTTATTGATCTGAATATTTCTACATTTTGAAAATTTGCATGCATTATTTGCTATGTTAAAAAACATTTTCCTTCAAATTCCTTCTTTCCGATAATATAAGTTTTTATTCAGTTGAACAAATAGGAGTTTTTAATGAAATAAAACAGGTGTAGCAGTGTGTCAAAAGCTTATTGAAAAAAATATCAATGATTTTGTTGCAGTTCTTGGATATTTAAAGTATCATGTATTTATAGTAAATTATGTTGTTTAATTGGGTTTTGCTGTTTAATAAATAATAATAACAATAATAAAAGTAATATATGAAAATAACCTAACTTGTCGTATCTGATGGACCTGCAAAATAAAATAATGCATTTTTTCAACTAATTTGAATACAATTATATTAATAATTAATTATATTCTACAATTATCCGAATGTAAATGTTTGGCTAAGATTTTTCTGTTTTAAAATACTTTAAAAAATAGTCAAAATGACGATATGTGTAGGGAGAAATTTAACTATTTTAATGATTTATCCATTTTGTTTTATTTCAGTTAGGTATGTTTGCAATTGCACTACGAACTTAAAATCTTTTTAAAAATCTTTAATAAAAAAGAGCAAATTTAAGAGCATTATTTAAATAATAAAATTTTAATAAAAATTTAAAAATAAAGAGTATTATTTAAATTAAAGAGCAAATAATAATAATTTCAATTTTGTTTTGGTAAAGCATTTTTAATAAATTCCATAGTGATTATTAATGTGATATTTGAATAATTTAAATTGACAATTTTACACGGTGTTTGCTTATTTATTTTTTCATAATTTTCATATAATTTTTAATGGTATTGCTAGGATGTTAAAGATTTAACGATATAACTGTTATTAATAATACAATAGAATACACTTTATTCCGAAATTTAGACAACAAGGATAAATTTCCTACGGATATCACCGTGAATCACAATCACTTCTTGAAGTGATGACACCAAATAGTGATTTGTTATGTTTGCCCATACTTTTATATTCTTTCCCGCCATTAATCTTTATCTCTAAGTTTTCCAAATCTGTCAAACAATATATTGCCCATTTTGTTCATTCCTGGAAACCTATTAAGCTAACATTCAGAAGAATTCTCTCTGATTTATTGACTTGGTAAAAATAATTAAATAATTAATTAATTGCTTTATGGCTCACAAGACATAAATAATTAATTTGAGAACAGTTCATAGAAGCAAAGATAGACTTAGTAAAAGTTTCCAGATATGGTCAACCGAAGTGCGTATATAAGAAAATTTTAATTTGACAAAACTTGAAAAGTATCTAAATTATGTATTATTTTTAGATTTCATGCTGATGCTGCTGTGTGGAGAAATTAACACTGAAAATTTAAATAAATGGCCATATGAAATATTTTATTTTAGTTAGGTATGTTTGCAATTGCACCACATAAATTAAAAACATCTGCTTTTTAAATCGATGGATTCCAAAATGGGCGGTGAAACTTTTTGTGTGAGCTGTAGTGAATTAATAGGCGATTTTTGGGCTTTTAAGCGGTCTTGGGGTAAGTGGCCACTCAATAAAAAAAATAATAACAAACATTTTAATAAAAATAATTTTTTTGTGATTTTGCAATCAAAATAATTAGAAATTAAAATTCTGAATTATAATTCATTTATTACATTTGCACAGCAGATGAGTGATGCCTTTATTATAAATTACATCGTCGTTCATAAATTTTCCACAGAAATCAAAAAGGTAATAGGCAAATGATAAATTTGTTTAAATATTAAACAATATTGATTTAGAAATAAATTTTTGGAAAATGAGTTCTTTTAATGCAAATGTTATTCAAGATAATTTAGAAGATGTTTTAGCAACTTCTAACAATAACAATAAAAATATTGCGCACACACAATAAAATAATGTATTGCCATTCTTAGGATTATTATGCATTTTCAAAGTGGCCCACAATATCATTTTGGTTGACCAGGACTTCTATAAATTAACTGACATCCAAACTGTAAATTGCTTCTCTCCTTACGGGTTAATGAGAAATATCTAGACATAGAAACCGTCGCTTTTGGACATACTTAACCTGTCTAGAAACTAGTATACACAAGTCACTTGTTAAATTCCTTAATTTATTTGCATAATTAAATATAATTGTTAATTAAAATTCTATTAATTTAATAAAACCTTAACTGACAATAAAAGTGAAAAATAGTCAAAGTGTTGCTGCACATTAAATATCAATATTAAATAATTAATAAAACACGTGAAAAATAGACAAAAAATTCATACCTGGCCAACATTGAATATAATTTTCGCTAAAAGAAAATATACCAACTGACAGTAATAAAACTACTAACAACATTAATCGAAAATAATAATACTAAGATTCGAATAAATTTTATTGACCTTGATAAATAAATCTGATTCGTCAGTTTTTGTTGACTAGTGACTGGTCAAATTTCTATATTTTTTCTTTAAATATTACAACGGAGTGAATTTAAAATCATATAATTTAATAATTTAAAACTTTTATTAATTTTTTATTAACGTTTTTATTATCGACATAATATTTTATACAAAATTTGACCATTAATCTGATTTATTTAAGGTATTCACGAATTTTCAATGACCAACTTAAATAAATTAATATCGCGCATAAAAGAATTACGATTGGATGAACATTTTGGCCTTGTATTGAAACATCATAAAAATTAGCACCCGATTGTACCCCAATTTCGAGGTAATGATTTGCAAAGGCATAAAAAAGACAATTTGATTACGAAAGCTCCGATTGATCCTCAGTATTAATATAAAATTTCTTATTTCTTTCCTAATTTTGATGCAGTTGGTAATTTATATATGAAAGATTTAAAGACATGTAGATATATTTTAAATTTTAACTCATTTTTAGGGAATTTGTCATACAAATGTTACATGGAACTAAACTTAGCTAAATAATGCAGACTGACATTGTCAGACTAAATAACACAAAGCTCATTGACAACTGAAAAATGTGACATTGTTACTAGAATTTTCGCCTGACTGATACAATGAATCATTAATATATTCATAAATAAAGTTTTGTGCGTCCTTCGGTACTGATATTTCTAATTTTATTCCTGACTTTGTTATTCACTTGTAATATATAAGATGGATCCTTTCTATTTTACAGACAAAATCAGTGCTAAATAGTCGATTTCCGTTACAGAATCAGTCATCTAGCTTTGGAAATAAAGATACAGAAATAATAATATTAAAAGAAATTTTATCATTGATTATTTTTCATTTTCAATTTATTTTATCTTCATTTCAGTTCAGATTATATATCAGCCAATAAAAATTTTCTGAACATTTATTTTTATATTAGAATTTTTATATTTTTGAATTATTTCCTTTACATTAAGATTAGTAATTAAAAATATTTATTTTCCTGTTAAATACTAATTTCCGATACTGCCTTCATTAAATGTTATTTATATGTGATAAAGACGGAGCTGGAAATTTGTGTTATGTGAAAATAAAATTCTATTTATAGTAATGATAAGAAATAAAACCAATAAAGAAAATAAAATCAAAAATGAACATAAAATAAAGGATTTAATCACTAAAGACAACTTATTTCAATAACAAGTTTCCTCAAAGGTGTCGTTCTTAATGCAATTTTAAGGAAATGTACCTAATTTAATTTAAATAGTCAAGGATAATCGTTCAAATAGCAAACTATTTATTTTTTTATGTAAGTCACTAGTAAGGTGTGTTAAATATTATTTTTATGCTTTATTCATAGAAAATTATTTAATAGGAATTGTTCCATTTGTTGATTCCAAAGCCTAAAGACGTCGTGTAAAACCCTTAGATCACCGCTGACCAAAGTGAAGGCCACTGTTTTTTCTGGGAGTAATCAATTAATAAATTTTTTTTGATAATCAAAAATTATAATTCTAATATTATTTGTCTGATAAAAATTCTGCTTAAAAAAGTTGTCTAGGTAATTTGATACAAACCACGTGAATATAAAAAGATAATAACTATGCTATTGTATCTAATTAAGAATTGCACTCAATATAGACAATAATAATCATCGAAAAATCAGATACCATTACAATTAATTGGACACACCAGTGGTGGCCAAAATAGGGTCTGAGACCCTTAAACCTTAAGACCTAATGGGATCACAATTTTTTTTTCTCTAAAAATAGGTATTACCACCTAAAATTGTAGTTGTTTATTTTGCATGTCTTTAACTCAACTACACATTCTGTCAAAATTATGTACATGTATGACAAGGACAATCTCATCGTAGAAAAAAATAACATTAAGAATATTTTTATATATGATTATGAATCAGTAATGATATCGATGTTTAATTAATATTCACTAATTTTCGGCACAGTTTTTTCAAGTGATTTAGATCATTATCTTATTGATTATATTTGTTGAGGTTATACAAAAATGAAATACAAAAAATTGGCAAATTATCAGAAATTAATTAAAAGCTAATTAAAAATTTTAAACAATGTGATTAACAATACTTTTCAGTGAAAAAATTAGTTAACGGTATCAAATTTAATTTTTAATTTTTTTAAAAATAATTTTAATAAATCAATTAAATAATTATACGAAGGCTTAGAGTTCAAAAACAGTTTAATTAATTAATCTCATTAGTTATTCATAGAAAGCCCGTAAATCACGAACAACTTGAGAGGTTTGACAGCCTAAGTGGATCAAAAATAAAATCATCTCAAATTCATGTAGAAACCCGGTGATTGTATTGCCATCTAATAGTTTAATCGAGATCAATAGGAGCCAAACAGCTTTATAAAGGAACGGCGATACTCACAATTGTCAGTTGGTGTGAAACAAGTTGTTTTGCTAAATTTAAAGTTTCCGAGATAGACGAGATATAACTAAAAAATAGTACATTGTGTTTTAATCTTACAATTGAGGGTGATACCCTTTGGGTGTTTACCCATTTGATTCAAATTTGTTTTGAATTGTGTAAAGATAATTTTTGAAAGATTTTGTTGACTGCTTTAATTTTATTGATTGTGAACAGGAGTCAGATTGAGTTTAAATTCCATTGACAAATTTCTTACAGCCCAAAATGTTAAAAAAATATTATTTTTAGATTGATCTTATTTATAAAAATGTTTTATTTAACTTTAATTTGCTTGAGATTTTTAATAATCAATTCCAAACTTTTTCATTCAAAAAAATCAATTCTTTTTAATGCGTTTTTCTACCGTTGTTCAAGGAAGGGTTTTTCCCGCCAACTCTTAAAGATTTTTCGGTTTATGTTATTTTCAAAAATTATGGAACCTATCTCTATTTATGCAACCCAAGTCGTCTTTTATGCGGTTTTCTGATGAATTGTTAATAAAGAATTGAATGTATGTTATTTGTATAAATGTAACTAAATTTCAATTAATAATAAAATTTTTGTAGAAAAAATACTATTTATAATTAATTGTTTACAGATTATCAATTTTTGATAAGAATTTTCAACAAAGCTTTAAAAATTGTGAAAATTAATGCATAACAAAAAGTTACTGATCGATAGTGTAAAAATTAATGAAAATAACGATCGGCAATCAACAGGTAAAATCAATAGAGAAATTATAATTCACCAAAATACAGTGCGAATTCAATCATATAATCTGAGAAAGTCGATATTATATATTCCTCCAATTTATGCCAGCCGCCATCTTGCTGCCGCCCTTCCATCCAACCAACATAAATCAACTAACTCGCCATAAAACTACAAAATCGATTCATTCACTCCATCTCAACACAAAATCTCACACAACTCGATAAAAAATATAAAATAATCATTTTGTTTTAACCAATGCTTTTTTCTATTGCACTCAATTTTCAATACAAATGACTTTTTTTCTTTTATATGATCTCCTATACAACGCAAGGGAACCGACACAAGCATTTGCAAATGTGTGTTGCTTGTTAGATATAGTGCACTGCACATCGAATTCGGCAATCGATTTTTTGTCGCTGTGTCAATAAAATTGAATTTTTCAACGGTCAATAAAATTAAATATAAAATCAATTAGAAATATCGATAATTGAGTGTCGGTTGCAACTATTAACAATGAAAGATTAAGAATTATCGATAATCGATAAAACAAGAAAACAACTCGTGATAATTATTATTGTTATTATTATATGCTGATTGTGTTATTTCTCTCTAATCGATATCGTTGTCGATATTGGGCGGTATTCTGGAATCGGTCTATGTACACACATTTATATACACACAAACACACACGGACACACATTTATAATCTGGTTGGCACTCATCGCGCGCTCGCACAAAATCCATCCTCCAATCAAATCAGAATAATAACAATATTCCATGACGAAATGAGCACGAATTATATTCGAGTCTGTAATAGAGACAGACATTTGATGATGGTGATGATGACGAGGAGGATGAGGAGGAGGAGGAATTGAGGAGTTGAGGAGGAGTTGAGATTGAAAGAAGCAGCGATATAGCGAAAGTAGGAGGAGAAATAATCAATCAATCATCGGTTTTGCGTCACATGTTGTAGGAAACATACATCGGATCGAGTTTATCATTGACAAACATGTCTCGCAACTGTACGCGTTCCTTTTCACCTCGTGAGTTCACTTGAATCGTGCCTCTGTCGACGACTACCACGACACCGACAATGAGATAATGCTCTTCGAGAACACTCGATGTGACTAAATGGACGAGATCGACGGCTTCCCAATCTTCGCCATTGAGTTCGACAACAACGACCAATAGATTCGACCAGGTAAATACGACACTAATAATAATAATGGTAATCATTGTAATATTGCCACCAGTTATTATAATTGCAAATATTACCATTCTGCTATCTTGCTTTTATGACAACGCATTACGGTGGATTCGATGTCGATAGGATGGTATCGCATGCCCCGTAACATTATAGTGTTTTCCAGAGCACCGACGACAAACACTGCATCATGGCGCTCTAAATAAGTAAACAATAACCAACACGTACACCACGACACAATGAAGCAGCATTTCAGGAAACTCGGAGAATGTGTCTCGGTAAGAACAACCAAAAAAATTGTTGTCAACTTTCCAATTGCTCGTCATAAATTATTATTATTATTTATTTTTACCGCAGTTTTATTTATTCGCTTTCTTATTGAGTTAAAATTATTCGTTTGGATATTCCATTAAAATTATTTTAAAAATCGGTTAAAATGCAATAAACTACGCGCAATTAAAAATTAATAAAAAATTGATTAAAAATTGATAAGCATTTATTTAAAAAGCGTATTGAAACAACGATAAACTGTGACAACTTGTTTTAACTTCTGCATGTATCTGTTACACTTATAGCATACTGGAACAAATAAAATTGACAATCAAATTATCATTTAGAAATTTATAAAGAAATGTGGTTATTTCAATATGCCAAAAAATAAATTCAAACTATTATTTATTAATCAATTTCTTATCAATTTTAATTTGCTCGTAGTTCATTGCATTTTAACCAAAAATCATATTAGAATTAAAATAGTAATTTTCATCTCAGTTTACGGTAAAAAATAATCCCTTCAATGACTTTACCAAGTTCTAATTATCAAGCTTCAATTGGATTTCAACCCCATCAAAATCTAGGCATACAGTATGATCAAAGAGTATGATCAATATTTTATAAATAAATAATTTCATTTTTTGTATACAAAATCCAACAAAAAATAATGATTTTTTATAAAATATTTAAAAGCATTATTTAAATTTGCTAAAGATTCACTAATATGTATGCTCGAGCGTTGAGTAATAATATATTTTGTTTGTCGCGTCTGTGTATGCGATTGAAGTTTTAATGGATTTTGTGATTTGTGGACGCACATGGGACGCGAGAATTTTTGACCAATTTGCGGAGTTTTTGTAGATTTTGTGAGCGTTTTTCGAGTATTCGAATTTTATTTGGTCTGCGTTGTTGTTAAAAAGCGTTTGTTAGATTTTATTTTATTTGTAATTGTGTTAGGTTCTGAATTTAATTTTTGATTTGGAATTTTTAATTGGTCTTTTTTAATGAAAATAATAATCATGGCTCAGTCTCAAATTATTGAAGTTAAATCGATTAACGGATTCATTAGTGTTGAAAATGAACGCAACGATAAAGATGTCTTTGTTTAATTTAAATATATTGCTGCAACAAACACAACTTCGTTAGCTGATTGTGAAGAAGTGCTTTTTGATATAAAAGACGTTCTTTCTTTCTATGCATCTGGGCCGTATGACGGGTAGCGTTTTTCATTATACAAATGATGAAACACATTTTACGCCAATAGATGAAAGTTATGCACTGCTTCACATAGTTTTTCAAAAAAACAGGAAGGCGAGAATTCATTAATGTAAAAGCTATGAAAGCGCCTCAATTTTCATAGGTAACTGAGGCAAAGAATTAAATTTATCTTTATCAATTATTTTAATTGGCTAAAAACCGATAAACTTCTTTGATGAAATTATTTATTAGTAACCCCCATTTAACCCTGCCACAGCAGTAGCAAACAAATATTTTATAAAATATTGTCAATTATAATTTATTTTAGTGTTATAAGGAAAAAGTATAAAAGAAACTCATTGGATAAATATTTCTCTAGCGTTAGTCAATAAGATTGTACTACGTCTAATATTGCCTTAGACATGTTCATGTTGAATTTGATTTTTTCTTGAATGTGATTATAATTAGATTTTTTTACATTGTTCCGGTTTGGCAACATTTGAATTAATTTAATTAGCCTCCTTCGATTTCACAGAGTTCTTCCTTACCAATTTGTATACAATGGTCCCGTATAATATTATTCATTTCATTTAAATTACAACTTTTTTCGATATTCATATCAAACACGATCGCAATAAATTTAATTAAGATTTTTCAAAATTATTTATTCAATGCAATAATAAAAATTCAAATTCTTAATTTGTTTTTTAATATTCAAACCACTTAAGCTTTTCTAATTTTTACATAAACTCTTTCATTGCTCAAGCCGTATATACTCGCACAATATGAATGACCAATACGCTCCCATACCTTCCTGGTACAACACAACTATTTACAAACCTATTACTCAAACAAGTCAGGTACAAAAATCCTACGATGATGTTTCACTTTTATTATAGTAAAATCGGAATTTTGTGCATCTGTAATGAACAATAATCGAAAGATTTGCTCATATCGAACACGAAATCTCAAAGCAATGCGCAGCGAAAGGGTTAATGCAGATTTATCGATCACAAATATTGTTAATTGATTTCAATACAAAACTCCTAATATTAAATTTAAAACTAAGAAAACATTTTTTGGTCATACTATTAAATAGTATTATTTTAATTAATTACATTTAACTTTTTTTTATCTGACCCACAATGCGAAGTTTCTCAATTTCATTAATATTTTCAAAATGAATATATAATCCTTTTATTTGCTACTCCACATGTAGCGAATAATTTTTGAGAATTTTAAACTTTTCTAAAACTTGTCACCAAAATATGATTTATCCCATGAAAACAAACATTACTATGCTCACTGGCAGGTCCGGATAGATGAGGGGACTAGGAGGGCCAGATGGCACGGACCAGAATTTTAAATTCATCAGGATATATTTTTTGATATTTCATGTCACAAATAGTTCATTAAGCTTCATTTAAAAATTTAAAAATTGTCAAATATCAAGACCAAATTACAAAAAATAAAACATTTTTAAAAATATATAATATGTGGACGCCTAGAAATATTTTTGGCCAGGTCGAATTGAGGCTCTCTGTGGACTGCTCACCGGTGTGGGATTTTTTAACCTTAATATACCTCAATGTGATGAAATGATTGGAAATGTTCATTTGCTATCAATTTTTCACCTTGAAACATTCACTGCTATTCTGGACCAAAATTTCCGCATTTTTATAATCAAGGGACAATCAAAACAAAAAAAAGAAACAGGTAATTAGAATCCATAAAACCTAACAAAAAATCTACTGTTTGTAAACCCAAAATAAAAATCATTTGCGATCGCAACCAGTATAAATATTTCCAAAATAAAATAGCCTATTACCTCCATCTGACTGAGTTAATTCTGTGCGGCGCACGAATCCTAAATAACCAGTACGAGCGTAAACTCCATCAATTTCTCCTGTGGCTAATTTCATAGAAAGTTGTTTCTTAGCTTCGCCGTTATCGTTCGGAACTATCAAATCAGACGAATTGAAAGGTGAACTGACCCAAATCTCTCCAAGGTGTGAATCAGCACATTGTCCCATAGTTTCAGGGTGGGCAATTGCGATTCGAACTCCTGGCAACAATTTACCAGATTCTAGCAAGCACAAACTATGTGGACTGCCCTTTTCTAAAAGCTTAACCCTGTCATTGCGTAATGAGACCTGATCAACATAAACGTTGCTCGTGTCTGGACTACTTGCACCCTTCAATTGTTTCAATAAATCTGATGTTAAACAATAGCTATTACTTGTAGACATATAGCGATATTCACTCGACAACCAAATGAGGTACTGACAGCGCGCGAGTTTAAGCCCAATACGGAAAATAATTTGCAAAAATTACTAGTAGATTGTACACGAGGTCTTTCTTCCGCAACAATAACAAGCGATCGTAAACAATTCAACGATATTCCCCTTTGCTTTAAATAATAATAACAATAATAATAATAATAATAATAATAACGAAAACACTATAAAATAAAATATGATATTATTTAATTCAAAAATTAAATTCTGTGTAAACAAATTGATAATTATTTATTTTAAACAAATCCTATTCAGTAATAATGACAACATTTTGTCACTATTGACTTTACAATTAATCAATAGATCCAAATGTTAAACTGATGTTGAAACTGCCAACCGCCGCCCCCCACCCTCGAAATCGAGATTCGTGTGCCATCAGCTGTGATCATTCACGATCATTAACGAGTTCATTCCGCACCATTCATTATTGTTATTTTCATCATTTCAAGGTGATTGGTAAGAATGATATCAATAATTAGTGAAAATATGTCAGATCAATCAATTGAATGGCGAGTGAGTTGACAAAGGACAAAGTTATTCATTGAAAATAATAACATATATAGATGATATCAATGAGAATGCAACATGCGCAATTCATACAATCGAAGTCGATTTATTAAAACAAATAATGCGCACTATGAAATTAATTGTATTGAGATTGGTGATCCGATTCAAGTAGCAATAATTATTACAGTTCTTTCTCAGCACAATCATGGTCAGGAATCCTCATTTCAAGCCACCGAGGCAAGAATTGGTTCTCTAGTCAGCGTTTGATAATTAGCTAGGTAATTGCTCCTGACCAAGATACAGTAAGTCTGCGCAGTAGCCTATCAATGACGACCAATAATGGATAAATATAGTGAACGGGCCTATTTATCGTGAGAAAGTCAAAATAAACAAATACGAACTTTGCAATTTAATATTAACGGATTCCATTTGTACAATTATCGACCTATATAACACAAGTACAAGACTTTGACCGTAGCTATTTATCCCACAGCAAATATATGGACATTTGTGTACAATGTGGATTAAACGTGAGAAAATGAACAAAACTGCAACAGTTCAAATGGTGAGAAATAGAGATAGCTCTAATAATTTACTTCTAAAATACGGCAAGGAAATGCAATTGTCTTAATGAGAAAATAAAATTGGTGTTACTATAAGAATAGCGAGAGTCTAGATAAATTAATGTGTTTTTATGGGGTAATCGGTTTAAAATAGACTATTAAAGATTGAACAGAATGTTCAAACGTGACCAAAAAATGCGAAATTCAAAAAAAAAATAACTGATTTTATTTGTTGTGGTGTAAATGGAATATTATTATAACATTATTATAATCATTATTATTAAAAAGTAACGAGTAAAAAATTATTTCATAGACAAAGTTATACAAGTGCTGACCGCAAAGCAAAAACTGGATAAATCAATCGTTTGTGCAACGAAAAAAATTTAAAATGTCCAGCTAGGCCACATATTGAAAACCGCATAAAGCAAGCCAGAACTATTTTACCATTCCAATGAATCCGCGATTGAGAAGGAGGTAAAAGATGATAATAATGCAGGGTTAGATGTAATTGTGAAATTCAAACAGAGAAATCAGTCATTCCAAAGTAAACTTCCCTGAAAAACCTTTTAGCGTTCTTTTGATTTTGAATAATATTTTGTATAAATTTCGATAACTACTAAATAATTTTTCTCTAATATTATTATTTTTAGTTATTAATTATACTCTTTTTACTGTGGTTTTTATACATCCTTATAAAACTGCTTGATGTTTAATAATACTGAAAGTAGAGGTTAAAAAGGAAATTGAAAATGCTATGGCTTTAAAACCCAACTGACCAATGACTGCTGCAGTTAAAATATTAGTTTCTATTCCCAGAAACGGGCTTGAAATAACTCAGATCGAATATTATTTTATATATAAATATATATATATAGGTTTGAAAATCTTCTACAGCAAACATTTTGACTCGTAGCTTCCTTTTTTGAGTGACTTATTTTATATTAGCAAAATGTAACGATGGAGAATAGAGTACACTTTTCCATTTTCATTAACTTCTTTCTTATTTATATAAAATATTAATATTAATAATAATAATAATTATTATTTTTATTATTATTCAAATATCATTTATTATATCAATTTATAATATCAATATCGATTTAATTTCTTACATATTTATGCTCTTTAACCATAATATATTTATGAATTTATTTTTTGTCCCTGGACACTACCAAATGTGGGTTTTGCTGTGTGATATGAGCTGATTTAGGGAAAATTTCCCGCTTAAGCATTTATATGACCATCTACGAATTGTATATTATGCATGGTGATGGGCAATTTTTGTGTTAAATTGTAATTATAAGAAATAGATAAAATAAGCACGCCAAATTTACCTTCAAAGCCGGAATACTGTTGGCTAAATATTTAGTTGACAATTCAATCGCAGAATAGGAGCAGAATGTGTCACGGACTAAGCAATAAATCACAGAAATGAAATATCCACAGTCAGAAATCTAAGCGTTACCTTGCTTTGTACTACAGGCAGTCAACCAGAGATCAGGTTGAGACTCAAGCAATTGAGGAGGCACGAAGTAACTCAAATGACCACAATAAACCCCGGATAGGCACCAAAGTGTGAAACCAAGGCCAGAATACGGATCCAATGATAATACGACTTCTCGAGATGGATAAAATTCGCACTGTAATTTCTGAGCTTGACAAATGTGAAGGAGTGCGGAATGTGTCTGACGAACACCAATAGGAACTCCTTGTGGAGACCAACTGAAATCTATATAAGCTACTTCATCCAAAGACTGAGGGCGATAAAAATCATGAGAAACTAATCGTTTTTTCGGGAGATCATCTGTATCAATCATATTTTGTCCGTCTGTAAGAGTGACTCTCTGAGCTTTGATCACTTTGATAACTGCACCACAAGTCAATACGATCGAACAATTACACGCATTCATAATTTGACGAGCTGCTTCGAGAGTTGATGCAACAGCATCAACAGATGTCGACGAAGAGCTAATGGTTTGAGATGTATTGAAAGCTAGAGTTGAATTCTGATTGCCAGTGTTATTAACCCCTGTCGGTGTTGACGGTGGTTTGATTGTTACTGGAATGCATCCACAAAGCATGCATGCATAAACTGCACAGACCAATTCGATTCCGGGAGAATATAACAGAGCTATTAGAGTTTTAGCGGGTATTTTCCTTTTTTCGACCAAATAACATGCAATACGTTCTGCTCGACGCTGTAACTGACTAAATGTGAAACTCGATACTTCCTGCATACGAGTATTCAGCTGACAAAACAGGCGGCTGTTAGGTGTATTAATAGCTCTATCAATTAAAATTTGTGATATAGTTTTGCTTTCGATTTCTACTGAAATATCTCTTCCTTGAGCCCATGCCAGACGGTTTCCTTGTACCAAATGACCTACCATCATTGCAGACGGACCAACCTGACCAGACGGCATATCCCTGGGTTTTGGAAGATTTGTAATGGCTCCATGAGGACACAATAGGACATTACATGCAGACAGACGACCTTCGAGAAATCTTCGCTTAGTGTCATAAACATGAATTCCACCGAGAGGGGTTTTGGGCAAGTAATTGTGAGGTACTAATACGATGCAGTAAACTGCTGCTTGGTGAATTGAATCGACGGCTTGAATGACTCTGGACATCCATTTGAAAGCGGCTTCTTCACTGAATCCATTTCTTAATTCAGCAACTATGACAATTCGTTCATCTCGCAACAAAGGAATCGAAAAGACGGCTATACGGCCACGAAAAACAATCTTCATTGGCTCTACTGCTAATACTGTGGCTATTATATCATCTGCGTTATGTCTACGACCACTGACTGTCATTAGACCTTGCACAGATCCACAAATAAATAAAAGCCCACCCTAAATTTCAAAGTTATATAAATTTATTGTTGCCTTTTTATTTATTTCGGTAAAATTTCTGTAAAAACAATATAGATATAACAAATTGAGAGCACGTGGCAAAAAATATTTGAGACCGGTGACCTAATATTATTATTTACAGAACAAATCAAGTCAAGGGAAATGATTAAAAGAATAAATCAAATGCCACTAATTGCTACACAACGCAAGGTCAAATAAAATGTAATCAAATCTAAAATGAGAAATGATTTACTCAGTAGTAGTCATAAGCTGTAAAATTCGTCATGAACTGATGATAGGGGTTATTATCTCACATGAAATGTTCACCTGAATTTACCTATGCCTACTGATGATGACTGCTTTACGCGTCGGTCGGTCGGGTCAGCACAATATCATGACATCCTTGAGTTCATGTATTTTCATTCATCAAGCAAATTTATTAATTATAAATGGATACTTACAGATTTAGCGGGTCCTAAAAATCCAAGGAGTCCGGAACGAACATAACCAGGACCATTTGGATCAACGATGTTGCCGCATGAATCTAGAGGCTGCACCTTGAAATATACATTTGTCTGTCCTTGGAGCCCCCAGTAACCAGATCCAGTATATGATGCTTGCAGGCAGACTTCGCCAACCTCATCAGTGTGACACAAATATGGAGAACCGTTCGGTTTGATAACCACAGCTTTGCCTGACAATAATAAATATTCCGTTATTTCATTCTATTATTGTTTAGCAATTTAATGGAGATTTCAAATAATAAATATGTTGATCAATAAGTATTAATTGATTAATTGAATTTATGATTAGTTTATTATTATTATTATTATTATTATTATTATTATACAAATTTGCAATTTCCATAACTCAAATTATCCATAACAAATTATCCATATTCTGCATATGTCTACCAGGCAACAATTAGACGATGCCTATGATAAATTAAAGATGAAGAGAAAAACCCCATGAAAACAACAGAGATTGATAGAGAGGACATTCAGCAACCACATCAACAAACCTCTCCTATCAGCCAAGCATCATACGGACTTTTCAAACCTGTTTAAACAAAACTTGCAATATTTATGGAAGCATTAAGCCTAATGAGTAAAATTTGGATAATTTCACATTAATTACCCGATAAAATAAGAAAAAATTTGACGTGATTATGAATTGTTGATGGAAATAAGATCATTTTTACCAGGGAGGACCAAGAGAAATCTCATTTCCTAGAATCGAGGAAACCAATAAAATATTACTAATCCAAATATAATTATAAAGGATTGTCAGAAATATTTGACAATTCCCAAAATAAAAGGAAATTACAGATTTTTAAATAATTTTAGGTTGATTTGTCAAAATTCTAGAGATTTCCCCCAAAGACTTCATTGTGCAACCCTTGCAAATTGGGTGGATTTCAGTAGGAAACTCTTGGTAAGCTCTATTAAAACCTGATTTAAATTTTCAATTGATGGCGCATTGAATACACTTTTAATTACCTTGAAGCAATCAAGCTTTTCAGAATATAATTTAAATATGGTCAATTTCGCATAGAAATTTATTAGAATTGATAAATTTTATAATAAAAATTAATTGATAAACATGATTAACCAAATTATTAATTTAATATTTTGTATTATATATATCCGACTAAAACTTACCTCCAGGTAATATTTGTCCACAATCTTGTAATGTGAGACTAGTGAGAGAGTTTTCTGAATCTACCCTAACAAGACCATAACTCAAACTGTGCATTGATAACACTCCTCGACCCCCAGGAGAAGCACACCCACTCTCGAGAGATTCGTTTATTCCACTTGATACATCAAATGAATCTTCAACTCCATATCCTGCAGTTGGGCGTCTCAAACTTAGCGTCATTGTTTCGCTACTTCCGGCACATGGACATAAAGCTGTCGAACGAAGTCCTTTTTGTCTGAATGCCGAAATGAAATTATCACACGTATTAAGAGACCATGGATTGCTTCCGTCTGACACTAGTAATACTCGTAAACAAGATAAATTGATTAGGCTGTGCTCTTTTTCTGCAAGTAATGCCCAGTGCATATCTCTAGATTTTACAATGGCTGCAGCGGCTTTGTGTCTTGTAATTTGCTTCAACCATATTGCAGGATCGACTTTTAAAACTGCATAGGGTATAAATACGACATGCAATCCAGTATAAATTGCAGTAAGAACTGAGTGCCACAAACCAGTTTCACGCTTCAATTCACTGACACAAACTAAAGTTTCTCCTTCAGCGTATCGACATACTGTGGCAAGTGTTCGACAATGTTCTAACGCCGCTCTTCGACTAACTGTGACCCCGCGTACACTACCGTCTTTTGCAGCATATGAATATTCAATATATAAGCATTCGTCATCTGATAACCTCTCAGGTGGTTGCCAATCTCTGCTCGGTTTACTAGCAGCATGATGATCAATATTAATCCATTGCACTTTTGGCCATCCAGAAAATGATTCTATTTCTCCATTTGTAGTTCTTGGCAGAGACTTATAACACATTTCACTTGTGAGAACTATTCGAATCTCTTGACTGTTCAATAAAAACCCCATGCTTTGACAGCTGGCATCGCGTCTCATCAATGGAACTTCAATAGACAATGGAACAACACTAGCCATTATACAGCCATAAAAAGCACAAATGAAATTAATTGGGTCGTTATTTGCAAATACGAGAGCAACTCGATCTCTCGGTTTAAGACTGTGCTCTCCTCGATGTCCAAGTTTGTTAAGAAGAAGGTACGCAATTCGATTGGCTCTCTGAATAAGTTAAATGTAATTATTAATTAATTAATAATTAAATAATAATGATGAAAATTTGTCAAAATGATAGGAAAACATAAATAGAATTATTATCTATGACAATGTCTTGTGAAGGCATTTGAGATAGTACAATTTTCCAGGGAAATGTGGTGAGAGACAATAAAAGCATTTTCACAATAAGATTTCAAATGAGACCTTCCAAGGCTTCCAGAGAGGCGTGTAACTTTCTGTCTGTATATTTATGGCATATTTGCCCTATAACCGTATGCAATGATCCTCATATCATTTATTATAACTGAATGTTCCTTGCCAATTGATATGCGCATTCCAAACTTGAAGTCGGCAGAAATGTCATAAATAATTCCAACAGCAATATAATTAAGTATAGAATAGAATAATAATTTTACAAACGTGTTTTGGCCAGCATTGGTGATGCATATAATAAATGCTGCCATTAATGGCTCCAACAGTGTTCTAATAAAAATCATAGACTCATTGAAATTGATTGAATACTTGAAATCGATAATAGTAATAATAATAATAATAATAATAATAATGTGTTTTATAAAACATAATGACCAAGTATCATAGCAATAATGGAGATGCATGTGAATACATAAATATGTGAATTCATGGATCTGCAGTGTCAGGAAGTTATAGCGAGTCTCATATCGGGTTGTTGATCATGGCTAGCAGCGGTTGGTATACAACATATGATCTGCAATGCGTTACTACCATATGATAATGATTCGCATTATTATTACCATTACTAATCTTATGAATATTAATAATAATAATAATAATAATAATAATAATAATAATAATAATAATAATAATAATAATAATAATAATAATAATAATGGTAATAATGGTAATAATGGTAATAATAATGGCATTTTACTAACGATAAAATGGGAAATATTCAAGGCAACACAACTGTCAAAGTAGAGATATTGATAATTATTAATAATTAATCGGAATAATAAATGTTGTGATAATTAATGTGAGAATTGCGAACGAATGAAACATACTTGTAATAATTTCGTGTATGTAAGCGAGATTCCATTAACTCTGCCATTGCTATCAATGCATGACATGACTGATTGCTTGCCGTGTGCCTGCGCATATGACTGGAGGGCGCTTTCGAGACTTCGAGGTAGACCTGATAGCATCTGAAATTGCACGACAGAAGGCATCAAGCATTCATTAAATCTCATTCAAAACAAACATTTAGTGATTCCCCTATTGCCGGCTCTATAACTGTTCCTTTTGGTTTAGGAGCATTCGGATCTTCAAATGTAGTGAGGACTGCTAAATTTTCGTCTTCTTGGAAATATTCTGGTAATGGACGTCGTTTCGGACGCTTGAGAGTTTGCACGAGTTGTTGGATTTTTTCTGACACTCTGCTCGATACGAGTCCATTTTCAACGGCACCGTTATTCGTGCCTCCAGTCTGTAGGCTGTTTACTGAGCCGGTTTGACTTGGACAACTGGCATCATCGCGACTGCGCCGAATATTATCTCCAATGGATGATGTAATACTGTCTGTGGTGACCGAGTTCTGATCCTTTAGCGCATTAGGCGTGTGACTGGTGACATCTGGTGGTACACCGTGCGCGCCTAATTAATTATAATTTTTACCGTTGTAAATAAGTAGTAGCATAAATTATTTGATATTTAAAAATCAATTAGTTTTATTAATTTATAATTTAGTTAATTAAATAAATATGAAATTATTCTACAAAATTCTAATAGATTCATCTGGTTGAATGAAGAGGATGGGGGGGGGGGTTAATTGTTGGCTGAAAAAGGATTATTGTTAGGAGAAATAGTTAATGAGGAATTATTTGAATTGATATTGAAAGGTGAATAAAATTTCTAAAGGAAAATGCTAAAAATGATGTTTAGCAAACAAATTGACAAATAGGGTGTCGTATAAAGTGTTCAATGGATATAAATAGCTGGAAGTTGTTGATTGATACCTAGGAAACTGTCGTGCATAAGTTTGTGGCACGGAAAGTTCTAATTTTAAAGATCTTTCTAGCATTCGATGCAGAATTCATTTTCAAGACAAATCTTTCTCATTGGAATATTTTGTTAAAATTTGGTTTTAGTCAGTACGTATCAACGTTTGCATATGAGCAACTTTATACTGCTCTCATCCGAGGAAGAAATCATGAGAACGTAAAACCTTTTATTGGAAGCATTATATTAGGAAAAATTAAAAAATCAAAAAATGCTATAGTTAAAGAGCTTTAGATTTGAATTAAAATTTGCTTTGGAAAAAAATGGAAAAGTTATATTTTATGATTATAATTAATATTGCTGTTATAATAAATGAAATAATTCTACTAAATGATTATATTAATAATTATATCAATATTTACTATATATTAATAATGAAGATTGTCAAATATAGTAAAAAGACTCAATCTGTGCCATATATTTCTCGAATCGGTTTGGGATCGGCATTTAGATGGATATTATGTATAGTTTACTGGAAATGAATTCTTTCATTATTGGGATTTTCCACCGAGATTGAAACCTTACACAATCAAGCATTAATAATTATGGTGACCATTGTCAACTGATAGCTATGAAGCTTTGGTGTTATATTGATTGATGAGGATTTGTTGAAGGATCTCTTCCAATTTTATTTCATCCAAACGTCGTCAGTAATTGGAGGTTTAGTATTTATTGTCAATCATGTTTAATATCGGGTTCTTTGAATGATAAACGGCAATATGTAGTTTATTGTTAGAGAATAATTGGATTTCAGTGATTTCAATAACAAACATGTTAATGTTAAGATAATTCGGCGTCAGGTGAAGAGATTTGCCAGTGAACACAGCTCAAAGAATGATAGCTTTAAGTGAATGTTTACTTATTTTACTTTCAGTGGAAATAGTGAGAAACCAAAACAAAATTGGATGAGTTGTTCTAACTCCAGGATAGAACAATTTTTGCAGACATTTTAAGGAAGTATTTGGTGCAAATTAATAAAAAAGTTGTGATTTATCCCGTGTGAAACCAATTAAAATAAATAGCTCATCAATTAACTTTTGAACATAATGCAGAAAATTCTTAAATTGTTATTTGGAGGTATCTGAGCATTTAGTTGTTGATAAATTAACAAGGCAAATTGAAAATGAGAAATTGAATACTAAATGGCTTTAAATTATTTGGTTAGTTTGAGCCGAATTGATCGGATCGGGGAGGCGCTCAGATTATATAGAGGCCCAACTAATCACAATAATACACAGTTATATTATTTGCTGATCGGATGGATTGAAGGGGTTCAGAACATTTAGTCAAATTAGATTATTTTACGGACTTTATGGATAAACGGAATGTATTATAACGG
The DNA here is from genome assembly GCA_022537955.1 of Schmidtea mediterranea. NCBI lineage: Eukaryota > Metazoa > Platyhelminthes > Tricladida > Dugesiidae > Schmidtea > Schmidtea mediterranea. Next base: position 2,415,113 of record CM039682.1, read on the forward strand.
ATTTCCAGAAGCCCTTGCAATGATTTGCAATTATTTTCAAATTTAAGGATATTAGCTACATAAATTAAATATTTAATTCAATAGATTTTTTCTCTCGTAGATCGATTTAAATAAATATATGATATATAATTTGTTTAAACGAAATAAACAATATCCTAGATATTATGTTACGGAAACCGGTTAAGGGAAATTTATTGAATTTCAATATAATGCAATAAATGTGTCAGCAGAAACCCGTGGGAAATGATCGGATCAAATCATAATGTGCAATATTAATCCATAGAATAAAGAAATCCATAATTCGAAAATTTGATATGGTCCAAAATTATCGATTTCAAATTCTTTTCAATTCTAGTGCCAATGAGTTCTCTCGATTAATGTCACCTTGATAATCAAATGACATCACAAATTGTAATAATAAAGATAATAATTGATTTTTAATTTAATTATGCGATCAGCCGATAAGATATATCATTTCTAAATGTGCCACAAATCAGCCTAATCAATCAGATTTCCAACCGTTCCTCGCAGACATAAACGAGCATTATGTCTGCATACGTAATGCCGGTTTGTCAGTAATGCATCATTAGGCTTCGGTTTCATTGGTCAATTGGGCAGCAAATAAACATCAAGTTAGAGAAAATATGAAACCGGTTTGTCCCAATGACTAATGAATTAATCACTGGCATACATACAGACGACCAGACACACACAACAACATGAGTATGTGTGCGTGCGTGTATGTCATGCTGATTGCATGGTAGAATATGCGAATAAACATCAAATCCCAAACATAGATAACTGGCTTAGTAATCAGCTGATAAATGCAGTACTAAATAAATCAAACAATGCGGATAATTAATTTAATAGGAAAGCAATATTAACAATAAATTGGAGATCGATAATAAATAATTTAAATTATTAATATTATTATTACCATTTTGAAATCGGCTTTGTCTACTATTAGAAGCGATAGATTCTGAATCCTTAACGACAACTGTGAGTCTCGGTCTGGGTTGAGGTCGTGGAAGGTTCGAGGATTGTTGTTGAGATGTCGCTGCGTCTCTTCTAGACACTCGCGGTGACTGAGGAATTATTAATCGAATAAAATCCAAAATTCCCCATCAAATATACTTTGTGAGATGCAGCCTGTGACGATGGAGCAGAAGGGGTATCAATCAATTTTATCCGATGTCTCGTTGATCCATCTGACGAAAGATTCGTCGTGTCATCTTCTTCATCGTCTTCCGAGTCGGAATCGTGCTCCTGAAGTCGGCTTTCGGGGTTTCGGAAGCTCGGGCCCCCGAGTCCACTAATCCGCTTAGGGTCATCTTCTGAGGAAATACTCAATGGTTCTTTCCGTTTGCTCGGCACTAGAGCTTCCTGACCTTTGTGTTTCGCTAGTGCCTCCCTAACTGCTTCCTCCCGAATATCTGAAAATTAAATGAGATTCGAACCCATCAAATGAACCGATTATCGCATGCATTATATTAATAATGAAACAAATCACAGAGAACATTCAACCAGCCTAATTATCGAGCTACATCCATGGCAAACATTCCAATAATAATAATATTAATAATAATGACAATAATAGTAATATTAATATCAATAATAACGGCAGCTGGCATGGACCTACCTCCACCCGAATACGAGTCACGCAATTCCAAATGTCTTGATTGAGCTAAACATAAATTAGACTGTTGAAAACGGCGATGATCATTGAGAAATTACAGGCAAGCATTTAATATTTTCCTATGCAAAAAAAGAGGAAAAGATTTCATAAGGAAAAATCCGATTAAATTGCGAATTATAAATAATCATTCTAATGCATAACTTATAATTATTGCTTTCCAAATGTCCACAAACTATTTAAATTAGCATGCTAAAATTTTAATTGACAATATACCAACCTGAACGATAACGGCTTTCGTCTCTAGTATAACGTCTGCCGTCTTTCTTTCTGGTCACTGGTGCTTCATTTATTGAATCTCCCTTCATGTCGATTTGTGGAGGATTCATTATTCCAGGATATCCATGAGTTATATTGTCTTAAAAAATGTAAAAAGTTAATAAAAAACCTTCAGTTTTATTTTTAATATTCTTTAATATAAAGCATAAAATATTTAACTAACGATCGGAAATCTCAACATTTTGATCTTTGCTATATTTTTGCAATAGCAGTGCTTTTTTCTTAAGAAAACCTTTTTCTGTTATATCACCTTAAAACGTTTTTGTAAATTTACAATTTACAATATTTTAACCAATACCTTCACTTAACTCTAATTCTAACTCCCTGATTTTTTCTAATATTTCATTTGAATATTCAGCATGATTTGATAAGTCCATTATAATATCATTAGACTTCCGAAATATTTTTATTTTTAATTTAATAGCTTTTAAATATGTTTATTAATTGAATATTTAACAAAACATAACAAAAGTTATATATGCAATTAATAATATTTATGTGATTAAATTAAATACTATTATCAGAATTAAAAACTGGAAATTTTTAATTTTTTCTCATTCAAATTGCATTAAAAGTAAAATCTTTATGAATTTTTTTAACAAATCTTTCAAAATAATCATATTTTTATTAAAACCCATTTAAAAAAAACTTCCATGCTTCAAAGATTTAATTAGAATTGATTTTATATTTGTAATTGCAAAGTTACTTGAAGTATTATGATTCGGCCTTCTTAATGATTTTGTTAATATTTTTGTCTTTTTAATAGTTATGGTGGGTTACAGGGTTTCCAATCTTGCTTATCCTCCTGGCGACCCTAGTAACGCCATACAAAATGATACTGATCGCCACTTGGCACCCGTTGCTAGGCAACGTTGGTAATGTGTTCAAGTGGTGGATTGCCCGCAAAAATTGAGTACCATTGGCTAGTACTGTAGTTGCTCGGACAATCCCTCGGGTTCACGAGCTGTCGATAGAAGACCTGTGCTCGCTTTAACTTTATTTGGTCCCCTTGCGTTTTAGTTTCTATTATTTATCTATTTTATCTCATCGACTTTAGGTATCATGAAATAAGAGTTGCTACTTATCTAACCTTTCTACAGAGTTACTTCAAATCTCAAGATGTATTAAAAATGATAAAATATACATGGAAACCACAATACACATAGATGATGTTTTAGTTATCTAAAGAATATGGGATTGCTGGCGGATTGGAAGATCGAGCGGCTCGACGTTTAGCCCGCTCCTTCCGCCCAGGTCGACGACTGGCTGTGGACGAGGTGGTTGAAGTAGTTGCGAGTGCCGATGGAGTAGATTTCGCTTCTCGATAGGCCAATTGAGCAGGAGCGAAGACTAGAGGGTAGGTTACCGCTGCTCCCTCCTGACAGGCGGATAACGCTACCTCTAACCCCTTGATTTGTGTTTTCAGACCCTGTACTAACTGCTTTTCTTCTGCCCATCCCTTCTGGGCCGCAGTTAGTTTTTGATTTGGTCGTTTAATTCTCGTGGGCTCGATCCATGTTGCTTTTATTTGCTGGGTTTCTCTCACTAATTGAACAAGTTGTTCGTGTAAGTTCTTATTGGATCGTCGGGCCTGAGCCAGTTCGTTCTGAAGTAATTGCATGGGGTCCATCTCTCGAATAATAAGAGTTGAATTTTCATGATGACTATTAATGTTAATGGGTCTTAATCTCAAACACATTTATGAAATAAAATTACGATAATAATAAAGAAGAGAGTTGGTCTATAATACTAATATTATAACAATAGGTTCAATCATCAACACAATAGTCAATTGTCTACGAAGAATCGCTTGATCCCTTCTTCTGGGGAATAGCCAGGGATTACGAATACTGGCCTTTTGAGGTTCCGAACGGGTCTTGGTGACGGTGGATATCTGTTGGCTAACCGTCCTGCCATCAGATCATCTTGGACGTTGGCCAGGTGTGCGGTTGCCCTTGCCACATCTGCTTCGATTTGGCGCTGTTGTTGAAGGAGGCCCTCCAGGAGCTCCTGGGCCTGAGTTAGGATGTCCTGGCAAGGGTTGGGCTCGTCAAACGGCTTCTGGAACTGCCGCATGAATTCTTCCGGCGATATGTCTTCGCATTGGTCATCTGCAGGCATGTCAGGGTATCGCTCTTGATACACCCGACTCCATGCCTGCCTCCATTGTTCCACGACTTGGGCAGGGAGTTCGAGCATAGCTCCTGTTTCTCCTGAATGGAAATAAATTAGTGAGACTGACAATTTTCGTTCAATATTTCTTTTTATAATTTAGAGTGGGACGTCTACCTTGTGGTTCACAACTTGCACAAAATTTCTTGTCCTTTAAAGAAGAGATTGGGTTAATTCAAATACAAATATGTTAACACTCATGGGATTCGAAGTCGAACGCGTGTTACTGACCAGACTGACGATGCATTTGGAATTCTAGAAGAAAGCGATACTTTAAGTCACGGGTCACGCGTCCACATGCCGTACGGGCCATCCGAAGGAATCTTTACTGCTGTTGGAAGGTGACGAGATGTGGTTTGTCGACCATATTAACTTAAATGGACTCATCCATTGCAAATCGTTCGAGTTTGTATACATTTGAATGATTCAATATGTGTAAATTCAACTATCTATATGGGTTAAAGGGAAAATAACTAAATAATTTTCAAGAGAGCTTTTCAAAAAAAATACTTTTGAACATTCATCCTTTTCCGGATAGAACGGACATGAAGGGGTCTATTTTTTATGGAATAACAGCTAAATAATTGAACCTTTGTATATAGTTAAATAATTAAACATTTATATATAGTTAAATAATTAAACATTTACATATAGTTAAATAATTAAACATTTATATATAGTTAAATAATTAAACAATTACATATAATCAAATAATTCAACCTTTTTGTATCTTTGAACTAAAGTGGTTTTAATAATCACTGTTTAATTTATTTGACAAATAAAACAATTAGGATGGTTACAAAATCTGTGCTTAGTGTTTAGTGCTTAGATCAGTTAAAACACTTAAGTCAGCTGCGGTACAACGATCTAACCATTCGATGGGAGAGTTTAGACGAAAATGCTTGAGGCGGTCACCGATTCGGTATCGTAATTCCACGAGGTTTGACTTCGCTTTAGTTTTCGTCGAACCAATCTTTTTAGATAGTCAGGACTAAGATTCTCACGTGGAACTTGCTAACTGTGTAGTCATGAGGTGGTAGATCAATTAGGGCTGCTGCAGGGGCTTAGTGATGAGTGAAAGATTGGTTGTCCTGCTTAATCAATTGTTTGAGGTTGAGTTGGTACGAGAGTATCGTGATGTATTATCGGGGTGACTTATTCGCATCAGTGTCTCGAGTTTGGAACATTTTCTTATAAACGGGGACTTCTTACCGGCGGATGACGTGATTCTGATGTGGGGTCGCTTCTAAGGCTCATACATAATCATGGTGGATTAGTAAAATTATTTAAAAACTTACGCGTCTGAGGGGCTTCTACAATATTCATGGATTGATGGATTGAATCTTCGTCTAAGATGTTGGATGAGTGCATGATTTGTCGAGTGAACACAAATGGCGTATTCTATTATCGGCGGTAAATATATTGACGGATATGCTAGTGGTTGAATTGAATGGCAGGAAGTGAATGTCGATCATTATCTGATTGCAGTGTATTGTTGATGTCGACGGAAATGGCAGTAAGTAAATGTTGTTTATTTTATTACGGGTAATTTTCTAATTTGTTTTATATTAGACAAGTGCATTTTCAAGATCGTGCGTTCATGGAATGGTGAGTTATATGTTTCGGCTAAGTTGAATATTTTTTTGATTAACCCTTTTAAGGAAGAATTCGTCGTGGTTTCCGAGCGGGTGACATCTCCTGCACTTGGAATTTATATGGAAATTTTTATCATTCAAAAATGAGAATCACCTAGTAAGCCTTCCTGATTGAACATTTCATGTAATATTAATATAATTTTGATTGTTAAATTTTGATTTGTTCAGTAATATTGATATAACTTTTGATTGTTAAATTTTGATTTTTTCATAATTTGTGTTAATTTGTTCTAACTAATAAACTATCTTATTCTGTTATTTTATTTTTATCTAGGAATTTATGTTACTTAACAATACATTTGGTTTCTAACTAATAAATCCCGCTACTCTTACCCGAAAATTATTTTATTTAACTCGAAGAGTCTCTTTAGTAATAATCTAGATTAAATTTCCATCATTCGCATTACCTATTTCTTTTCATAATTTGTCAAATCGCCAATTTCTTCAATTTAATAAATTATCATTTTAGTATTTTCATCGATAATCAAGTTTTATTCTATTTTCCTTAAAGGTCTATTTGACTGTTATCTGAGAATGAATTTAGTTTATTCAAGTTCTTTTAAATTAATGAATCGCTTGGTGTAATCAACCACTTTTTATTAGATTAATCAACTGATCAATTTTACTAATCAAGGATTTTATATTTTTTCACCTTATTTTCCGAATTAAAGAAAATTTTGTTTGTTAAACAATGGCTACTCTAGTTTTCCTTAATAATCATGTTAATGGAATTTAAATCAATGATGTACTTATCCCTTTTTCCACGACCGGCTTACTTTTGATCGAAAAATAATTTAATTTGATGAGTTACTTAATTTTGTTCAATAATTTTTCTACTTTTAAATTATAAAATTACTTTAGCTTTTACTCTGGTTTAGGTTAATTAAATCAATGGATTACTTATCTAATGCCTTCTAGTGATTTATTTCAAAAACGTAAATTTGATTTAATTGTACAAATAACTTTTATCTAATTTATTAAAAAATATTAATCAACGGTTAAAATTTTTAGTTCAATAATTACTCTACTTTTAAATTATAATGATTTAATGAATTCCTCTAGTTTTTCTTTAATTTTTAATCTATAGTTACTTTACTTTATCAATAACTTAATTGAATTAATGAGTTACTCATTTAGTGGTTTCTACTAGATTACTTTGAAAAATAAATTCTATTTAATCATACCAACAATTTTATTTAATTTATTTCAAAATAATAATTCAACGACTTCAATTTAGTTTATTCCCCGTGCCATTTCCCTTTAATAAGCCTTAGGCGCACATTATGTTCATATTATATTTACTGAGTGCTCACTGGACTACTCGGTGTAGATGATTTTGAGCCGTGTGTAATATGATTTTTGGTCGATTTTGTAGAAAGGAGAAACGAGGAAGCAGCCAGAGACTTCTTCCTTATTCCTCAGTTCATCTATAGGGATAATATTGACGTTCCAACCCTGCGTTCCGCACGCCGGGTCTTCACGGGCACAGATCATTGGCGATATTCCACGCACTTACACGAATCTGAGTTGTGTGTAGATTTTATTTACTTGCATTATGTTTCGGCTGTGGGCCGGAAAAATTTCGACAGATTTATAAAAAAAAATATATCTATGAAATAATTTATGCATAATAATGTTTATTAATTATAAAACAAAAATAACAGGTTACCATTCCTTGCCATTCCATAAAATCATAATTCATATACCATAAAATAAAACCAAAATACCGCTCTCCCCACGTCGACGCCGAGCAGAGCTCTACTGAGATGCAATGACGTGATGTGGAAAGAGGGTTCCACCATAAATATTTCTCACCTAAATAATAATGTAAAATAACGGTAACTTCGAAGATCGTTCAAACGTATAAGATTTTCAAAAAACTTTTCACAATTTTCAAAAAATGGTTTTGTTTCGAAAAATGATTCGTTTTCAAAAATGGTTAACTTTAATGTGAAAATGGATCAGTATATATACTTAATTTTATGACGTGTGAAATTTGATGTAGTAAAACAAAATTCGACCTTGTTCTTTTCTAGCAAATTCTATTATTTATTTTTATTATTTTTCGATTTATTTTTATAATTTTTTATTTAGAATTTTTATTGAATTATTGCTAATTCAAATTCTTCGATTTAACTTTCACTTTAATGAACTTTAATTGATTTTTCCAAATTTCGTCGAATTTGTCGTGTTTTCTTGTTGTATTTGTGTAGATATCGTGCGGATCTTGGTGCATTTTGTTATTATTTTATTTTATTTTTATGTTCATTAATTTATATTTAATTCTTTTATTTCTCAGATTTTATATGGTTTACTTGATGTTTCAGTAGGTTTATTTAAATTGCGTGTTATTTTTGCGTGTGTATTTCTGATCCATTTAAACATTTTGAAGGCCGTTCACGTTCTGGCCCAACAGTTAATATAACTGTTTCAACAATTTAGAATATTAATAAACTCATCTGTTACTAAATTCATTATTATCCAAAATTTGTACAAACAAAAATTAAAATAACGAAAAACATTATTTTGCTGGTGCTTGGTACCTGGCGTAAAAGAAAATACTCTGCGCGCTTTTTTTAAGGGGTTTCCACAAGGAAGACATATAAAAAAATTTAACATCGAGTCACATTGTTTCTGTGCTCAAGCGGGCGGAATGTTGGTAAAATGTAAATTTTATTGCCAAGACTAAAAAACCCTGACGTGACAATGTGTTTAAGAGCTGTCATTGGTAAATCTCTGTGTGTCAAAAATTAAGAAACCTTGAAAATTTTGTTTAAATAAGTTGGTTACATAGCAGGAAAACCCAGCACCAAGTTAATTCTCCCGCCAACTTCCCTTATTTGTCCTTGGGATTAATTGTGTTGATATTAAGAGATTATGAGTTCTCACTAGACTACTCAGTGTTTTGATTTTAAGCCGATTTGTATCATATAAGTTAGGTCAAAGTTTCGAGAGATAGGTGATGATGGAACAGCCAAAAGACTATTCCCTCTTCAACCAATTTTCCCCTATTAAGGATAATATTGACGTTTGGGCCCTGCATTCTCATGCAGTAGCCTTCACGGGCACGAACTATTGGCGGACTTACACCGCACTTACACAGTTCGATTGAAGTGTGTGGATTTTAATGACTTGCGGTGATATATCGGCTGTGGGCCGAAAAAATTTCGACGCAACATAATATCTGTTTAAAACATTTATTGTCGTAATACAAATAGGCTCATAATTGGTTACATTTACATCATTCTGAGCATTCATTACATAATAAACCTTCCCCACGCCAACACCCAAACAGAGCTCTCGTGAGATTGTTTGTGCGTAGTGTGGAGAAGGTTTTCCGAAAAAATCGTCCACTTACAAAGTTCAAGGTTAAAATAACTGTTGCTTCAAAATTGCTTCAAACTATCAAAGTTTTTTAAATGTGTCCTTTCAGTGAAAATGAATCGTTATATATACCTATTGTGTGACCCTAACCTTGCGTGTTAAATTTGATGTGATAAAACAAAATTTGGCCTTGTGCTTTTTTGTATATTCTAGCTCTAATTTTATTATTTTCAAAAGTTCACTTGACAATTTTATTTTTTGACTTTTAATTGAATTGTTTCCAATTCAAATTATTTAATTTTTGTTCTAATCATTCATGAACTCTTGTTTCTTTAAGTAAATTGTCAATTTCGATCATATTCTCGTGTTTTCATGTTATTTCTGTGTTTATTTTCGTGCGGATCTTGTTTCATCTTGTTATCATTTTAATTTATTTTTATGTTTTCGATTTTATATTTTAATTATTTTTTTTCTCGTATTCTAACGTGGTTAACTGATGTTTTATGGGTCTGATTTTAAATCTGCGTGTTGTGTTTGCGTGCTATTACCGATTCATTCAAACAAAATTGTGTTCTGGTCCAACACTAGTATCGACTATCTCTGTAGTGCTGGGAGGTTTTCCGATCTCGTTTTAGATCGTCTCTTTTAATTTGAGTTGATAGTTTTCTTTTTTCAACTTCTCAAGTTGTTGCGTCAGCTCTGAATCTTGTGATTTTAATAGTTCATTATGTTGTAATAGCAGTTTGGCTTGCTTTGCCCGCGTCCAAGTCTCCTTCATTCTGCGGCATCGTCGGATCATTGATTCGATATGCTGACTTTTGTTGGGGTTAGGTGATTTTCAAAAATTATTATTTGGGAAATAAAATAATTAATTAAAAATACTCAAAAAATTAAAATCAATATATTCCGTGGAAATGGGCATGTGTCGATGCCGATTGACGAAACGAGTACGAAAATAATAATATAAAACTAATTTGGGACCCCTAGAAAAAGTTATTTAAAAAATAAAAATTAATTAATTAAAATGACTAAACAAATAAATTAAATAAGGAAAAAATTCTCTGAATTGTATAAATTTAATTACGAAGGGAACTGATTATTCCCTAATGTGATTTATTTCGTAGTCTTCTCCCGGGGAACGGCCAAAGCGGCCAAAAGATAAAAGTAAAGTATCTAACTAGTTTCCCGGGAGTCCAATGTAGATTGTCGTAAATCAGGTTAGTTGTTTGAGGAGACATTCCCTATATAAGGGAGTCTCATATCAACAACGAAGACACAAATAATTTTGAAAAATCGCGAATAACAAAAAAGTTAAAAAGATTCGTGAGATTGAAAAAGAACTAGTCAGGCTTGTCAAGGATATTTTAGTAGTTAATTGAAAAGGCGGCTTCCCGTGAGATTCCTGCCATTATTGTAAAAGTAACATTCGAATCGTTGTAAAATTGTTAATATCCAATAAAACTTTTCCTGTGTTGAGTTATTCCAGTATCATTTAAAGAGCACTTGGAGTCAGAGCAAACAGTTCTACCGAACCAAATAAAATTATAACTCAACACTTTGCCCCTGTGCTTTATCGTGATAGTATGAGACGTCTCATCGAAAATCTAAAGTCTTGGTTTTATTATTATGCACTAAAATTTAATTTACTTTAAATGAGGTTGAAACCCAATTATGAATGAAAATAAAAATGAAATTTATTGAACCTAACCGAGGTAATTTCAGTCATAAAACGGTCGAGATAAAATTTTTTAATTATGAGTTCTCATCCTTTTTAGTTAATTTTTAATTATTTGTTATAGTGTGAAGATGCATCTCGAACAACATATGTATTAGGTCCTGAGTAACTAATTTTCATCAAAACTTATATCAAAAATGCGTTCTTCACAACCCTTCCCATTCGAAAATCCCAAATTCAATGTTTTAATTTTATTGATTAAAACAAGAAATTCTGTTCTATTAAAACGGAATTTCACCATTGCGTACACTGCATCAAGGTGAGATATTTTGAGTTAATTTTCTAGATTAGATTATTGATTTTTATTTCAGGTTTTCCCGGAATTCATGATTATAACCGACAAATAATGCCGTTACTGTATTCAGTTTTCTATCCGTTGCCATTTTTCAATCAAACATATATATTATACCACAATATATTTTGACAGACTCATTGTCACCGTCAGATAGATTCAAACTTGAAAATAAATCTATTTAAGCTGATTTATTCAAATATACATTTCTTCATTGATCTTTTATATTTTAAAAATATATTAAATTAGAAATAATAAACTCTGCTCTAATCTCAATTTTTAAAAATTCATTTTATTAAATTTTACAAAATTTAAATTTAAAAGATTAATAATCCTTTAATAAAATATTTTAAATTTTTAAACAAAAACATTTTTCATTTATTTTCATCATGTCGAACAAAATTGCGTTTAATAATATCAACCAATTCCATAAGTCCCCTGTGATCTATAGTTTGAGAGCAAAAATGGCGGGCATTCATTCCATTTTATGTGACATTGTACCCATGACATATATATTTATAACTGAGATCCAAACACATGGTGGGTTACAGGGTTTCATGGTTTGTTTGAACTAATCGGTGGTTGCCCTCGTAACGCCATACAAAATGATACTGATCGCCACTTGGCACCCGTTGCTAGGCAACGTTGGTAATGTGTTCAAGTGGTGGATTGCCCGCAAAAATTGAGTACCATGTGCTAGTACTATAGTTGCCGGACAACCCTCGGGTTCACGAGCTGTCGATAGAAGACCTGTGCTCGCTTAGCTCTGTCCCTGTCGAAGTATATTCACGATCGAATGTGGAGGGATGACTTAAAGTTGCGACGCGGGTACTCATAATAATATCTACGTGTAAGCACCTTTTAAGAAGTACTGTAACCGTAAGCACAACTATTTTATTTAAATATACAGAGATGTGAATTATCAACAGTTAATGAGACGGTTTTGATTGCTGAGCAGCTCGGCGTCGAGCACGTTCTTTGCGTCCCGGCCGACGATTTATTGGTTGAGTTGAGGACTGCTCTACTGGTTGAGGGTCCTTCTGCACCCTCTGGGTCGGGGCGAATATGAGCGGGTAGGTGACCGCTTCCCCCTCCCGGCAAACAGCTAGGGCCACTTCTAATCCTCGTATCTGGATGCGCAGGCTCTGATTGAGCTGTCGCTCTTCGGCCCAACCTTTCTGTGCTGCAGATATTCGGTGGTATAACATTTTGACTCTTTTCGGGTCCGCCCAAGTCGCTTTGATTTGTTGGACCTCTCTTGTCAGTTGGAGTATTTGATGGAGGAGATCCGCATTTGTGCTCCGCGCGCGATCTAATTCCGCTTGTAATATTTGGTTAGAGGCCATAACTATAATGGATAAGTTCGTTAAATTTACTGTTAACAATTTATACTAGTTATTTTTATCATTATAGCAAACATATCGACTGAAACGAATATTCTTAAACAAATGATCAAACTCAAAGGCAAGGTAAAGAACATTTCTATTTCACTAACAACAAACATCAAACTAGTTCATATTAATCGTTAGGGTCTCTGGAGTTCTAATTTTTTCGGAAAGGACTTCCTTCGGCTCTTTCGCGGAGTAACCACTGGGTATGGGCGTCGGGTATCTCGGACTGGGCGAGGTGGGTATGCTTCTGCGATTCGCCCGGCGAGGATGTCATCTTCTACATTGGCGAGATACATCCTCGCCTTGACCACCTGTAGGTCCACTTGTTCCTGCACCCGTTCCCATTGGGTGAGGAGTTCTAGCGCATTCATGTACGTCTCTGCTGCCGGGTATTGTTGTCCGGCGAGTCCGCATGGGTCGCTGTTTAGGCCCAGTACCCTCCAGATAGTGGGGTACGGCCACCGCTGTCGAATCTTATTGAACACTTCTGGGGTTGGGTGTGAGTCCTTCCGGCATTGTTCGTCGGGCATTCGGGTGTTGGTCCATTCGAGCGGCATATTCTGAAAACACACCAAAATCAGTTATTGGCATATGGGAATGAAAAACAATTCATTTGAACATTTCACTTAGATTGCATACTAAACTCACTATCGACCAGGTTGTTATTATCATTGGGTCTATCACCAGGTAAACTTATTGACTGCTAACTATCCGTACCATCTTTCGCGGATTTAATGGGTGGGGCGTCTCTGAAGCTATGTAATCTACCTCGTCTTCGTCACGGCACTTCTATTTTAGTGGTTGCCCTAATTGCGAGGCGTTAGGAAATTCTACTGCGATAGCAATGAGGGAGTCTGTACCTACAAATCTACCGGTATTAATGTTCGTCAAACCAGAGTTTGCCGCGCGTATGGTGGTGTCATTTATTTAAATTTCATTCAGAAATCACGGAATACCTAATATTGAATAACATTTATTATCAATTGATTCTAAATTTCAATAGGAGCAAGGCTTACCATTTATCGGGGTGGGTTCAATACCTACTAAATGCATAATATCAGTTAAGGTTGTTTACGTTCTACGAGTTGACGTTGCACGCGATAATTCACGATATGGGTAAGGGTTACTTTGACTTTAACGGGTCTATTTTCGTAGTGATGTTTATCGATTGGTATTTACTAGTCGAATGACATCGACAACACGGCCTTTGGTAAGATTTACCTTAACTTGGGTTTCCGTTTCTACATCCGTTGTGTTTCGAATTGTACTACAATACCTAACTGGCCTTCGCCCTAGGTTACCTCACTAGTGTAGGCGTCTACATCCGTTATCTAATGCGTTAGTGAATGACCTTCGCTCTGTTTATCCGGTACGTTTATTGTCGACGGAAATTTCTAATTCTCGGATGGCATTAACTTACTAAGATTTGGACTTACGATTTCCGGTCGACTGGTTTACTAATTCGGATAACTTTGGTTCTTAATTAACTACTGTCTGATATTATATCGTGGCATCTACTATGGTCGTGTGTGGCGATGAGGCGGATTTGGAATATGTCAGATACATCTGTTATTCATATTTAAATATTTTATTGTTTAATTTTAGAAAAACCAGTGTCTTTGATTTTCTTATGGTATTCTGAAATTATTTGATCGTTTCGAAGAAGACTTATCTGTGGGATTCTCATCTTACGCCTATTAACGTTTCGCTTCGAATTCGCATTGGGCTTTTATTATACTGTTACGTCAATTTTCGCCTACGAGTTTAATGTGAATTGTAGTTGGAATTTGCGTAAGTATTTGAGTGATGCAGGTTTTGTGAACTTTACGGGTGTGAGACATTATTATGATCAGGTTCTTAACAAATTTTTTGGATAGCATTATACTGCTAGCTTTCTCTTACGTCAACGACTCTTATGAATTTCGTGTTGATCGGTTTAGCTACATTAATCCCTTCTCAGCAATTTATTTATTTGATTTACCTTTGAATGATGGGTCGATTTATAATTTATGTCATTCTATCCTTATACTTTTCATTAGTTCAGCTTCACTCAATAACTTATCCGTAGGTTGAGTTTTATTTCAAATTAATAGAGTCTTATTCTATAATTTATTTTGCTGTTATCAAATTCGCTTACAATAATTGAATCAATGACTTGCTTAGTTTTATCTATAGTTGCCTTATCTTTAGAAATTGAATTGCCTTATGCTAATTCAGAGGATTAGTTTATTTTAACCCATGACTACTTTACTCAATGATTTTCGATCAATTCACCGGTAATTTCAACTAATTTAATTCATCTACGTATTTAATTTACTTTTAGTGATGAGTTTTACTTAACTCGTTTCACAATATGCATTGATTTACTTTAGTAATGCGTTTCACCTAATCTATCTCAAACATAAGTTTAAGTTACTTCTAGTAATATAATTTATCAATTCAATTTACATTTAGGGATAAGATTTATTAGTTTAATTTACTTGTAGCCATAAGATTTATTCATTCAATTTACTGTTAAATGAAACGTTTGATTGATCTAATTTACCTTTAGAAATAAGTTTTATTAATTTACTTTTAGAGAACTACTTTAATTCACTTTTAGAAATGAGATTGTTTAATTTACCTTTAGAAATATGATTTAATAATTTAAACAATTTATACGTTTATAATTACACCATTTAATTTACCTTTAACAATAAATTTTAGCTAATTTATTCCAAAATATTAGTTAATTTACTTCGGGCAATAAGTTTTACTTCATTTAATTCAAATTATGAAATTAATTTACGTTAGTAATAGGTTTGTCTAACTTATAAGAATTTAATTTTCTTTTAGTAATAAGTTTAATGATTTCAAACATTAACACGGAATCAGTTATATCAACGAATTTCAATTTAATCTATCCTCGTACCCTTTCCCTTTAATAGACCTTAGGCGCATTTTGTGTTTATATTATATTTACTGAGTGCCCACTGGACTACTCGATGTGATGATTTTGAGCCGTGTGTAATATAAATTTAGGTCGATTTTACAGAAGTGAGAAACGAGGAAGGAGTCGGAGACTTCTCCCTTATTTCTCGCTTCAGCTATAGGGATAATATTGACGTTACGACCCCTGCGTTTCTCAACGCCGAGTCTTCACGGGTGCATATCATTGGCGATTTTCCACGCTCTTACATGCATCTGCACTATGTTGATTTTACTATCTTGCGTGATGTGTCGGCTGTGGGCCGGAAAAATTTCGACATTTCAATTTAGTTTATGAAAAATATATATCAAACAATTCATGTATATTAATAATATTTATTAATTAGGACAAAATAACAGAATTACCCTTCATAACCATTCCAAATATTTTCAAACAATAGCATAAAATATCATAACAGAAAGCATAAATGCCTCTCTCCCCACGTCGCCGTCAAGCAGAGCTCTACAGAGATGCTATGAACGTGACGTGGAAAGAGGGCTCCAACCCAAAATATTTCTCACCTAAAAATTCGGATTTCCACAATAATTTCAAACAGTTTAGATTTTCAAAACAATTTTCAAAATAGTGCTAAAAATAGTTAAACTTCGAAACGGTTTTAACGATTTTCAAAATGGTTTTAATCGGTTTGAAAAATGGTTTCTAAAAATGGTTAAGTTAAATGTGAAAATGGATCAGTATATATACCTAATTTTATGACGTGTAAAATTTGATGCAGTAAAACAAAATTCGACCTTGTTATTTTCTAGCAAATTCTATTATTTATTTTTATTATTTTTCGATTTATTTTTATAATTTTTTATTTCGAATTTTTATTGAATTATTACTAATTCAAAATTT
Source organism: Schmidtea mediterranea (assembly GCA_022537955.1). Taxonomy (NCBI): domain Eukaryota; kingdom Metazoa; phylum Platyhelminthes; order Tricladida; family Dugesiidae; genus Schmidtea; species Schmidtea mediterranea. The sequence continues at coordinate 2,431,480 of CM039682.1, forward strand.
TCGATTTAAATTTCATTTTAATGAACTTTAATTGATTTTCTCAATTTCGTCGAATTTGTTGTGTTTTCTTGTTATATTTGTATAGGTATCGTGCGAATCTTGGTGCATTTTGTTAATATTTTAATTTATTTTTATGTTTATTATTTTATATTTAATTCTTTTATTTCTCAGATTTTATATGGTTTAATTGGTATTTCAGTAGGTTTATTTAAATTGCATGTTGTATTTGCGTGTGTGTTTCTGATCCATTTAAACATTCTTCAAGGCCGTTTACGTTGTGGCCCAACACACAATCTAAGTAGGACTTGAAATCCACTAATAAATACAAATTCCAGACAACAATATTAATCAAATTTTACAATATTCATTTTTCATCTTCGTGAAATGGAATTGTTTCCACAGGTATATCTGAAAGATTTTGAAATATTAAAATCGTTTTAATTTTAAATTATCTCTTTAGATGATATCTTCTCATTTACAATAAAATTTAAAGCAGAATCCTCAGAATTTAAATTTAACAACTTTCAGGCATTTTTTTCGCTAAAAATAAAGTTTTTATATGACTGTATCTCAACGCAGCTTTACTACACATTAGAAGTTTGCATGCATTTTTTATTACTTATTGTGTTTGTCATTATTTAATTTTTCTACCACTTTCAATATATATCACTTTCAATATAACTTCCAAAGAACAACATCAAGGAGAGTCGGTATGTATCTATATTATAAAAGATTATTGAATTGTATATTTTATTATTATTATCAATATTATTATCAATATTATTATTAATTGGCAATTAAAAGTTAAGGAGAAGATAATATTAATTGTTTTTGCACAGAAGTGTTTTCCTTTTTTCATAGTCTACCGTTGCTTTTCCTGGCATTCTAACACCGTCTTCGTCAGTACAAAAGCAAGTTGTTTGTTTGCATTGCACGTCCCCATAATTGCCGTCCGTTTTACAGAAAAATGCAGTTATTGGTCCATCGGAGTTTTGCTTAAACTCAATTGAGGCTCGAGCACACTCTGAAATTTGCAAATTTTACATTATACTGAAAATGACAATGAAAAAACTGCAATGAGATTTTTTCTTTGCATCAGGATAATCATGAATTGTTATCCCATCTCTGTTTGAGCACCAGCATTTGCCATTTTGACATTGGACTGGCGCATAATTGCCATTGGAGTCACATCGAGGAATCAAGGTATCAGCCATTGACTTTATTGCCTTACCATAAATCTTTAATGATTAATAATTTAGGATATTCTTACGGAGGATAGTTACCTGGAAGCATTTAGTGGTCAAGGGATTTGCATAGCACTTACCTGACATGCAAACCTTTGGCGGTCTACAATCAAATGAATCCTCGCAACCACGTGTTGCTTCAACCAACAATATAAATACGCAAATAGGTCTATAATTCATTATTCAAACGACAACTGACATTAAATGGGGAAATATTTAAATTTATACAGAAATAACACCAGAACTTACATAAAATCCCATGAATTTAAAGAGATTTAAATATATTTACCTGTTCTTATTCACGAAAATTGCAATTCGAATTGCAATTAAATCTGTTACAATTTAAAATTAAAATTTAATTATCATTAAAACAAAATATTTGGGTGGCAGTTTATTTACTATGGAAATATTAAAACAGCTGTTTTTGTTTCAATAATGTTGATAAAGTTATAGATTTTTGTAATACTCAATAGCCCCCCCTCCTTCTCTTCACACACACATAGACAAATTGTTCTATTAATAGCACTCTAAAACGAAAAATAGACCATTGAATAGTGTATAGAATTGAGTAGAATTGGTTGGTTGATTAATTATTAAGAAGAATATTCGTGGATGAAAATGTGTAATAATTTGTGTAATGTAATAAAATGAATGTAATAAAACACATTAAATGTGGGTATTTTTCCCAAAAAGGATTCATGACTTTTATCAATATTATCTCTACGCAGCCATCTTGTCTGGCAACAAGAAATACTGAACTCTTTGTTGGAGACCAAGCACCATTGGTTAGAGTTTTTGGATGTGCAGTTTTCACAATGACTAATTTCTTCATGTCTCATGATAGGAATCTTGGTTTGTTTGTCTTTTTCAAATGAAAACAATGACATAACGTTGCGAGATTTCATTTTCCATTTTTAAATTTTTAAATCTTTCAATTAAGTCTATATCCCAAAAAATCGCTTGTCAACAGATGCAACCACCAGCTACGGTGTGGGGATCTGGGGGATTGAATTCAAAACAATACAATTCCGATTTGGCTTCCATTAAGATTTGCGGTTGAGTCAGATTGAGAAAACTCCAAAGAACTAGAAAGGATTTTGTGAAAATAAATTGTATTAGGTTATCAATTCTTTGATCGAACGAGGATTTTTCAGTCATGGTATTGACGATAATTCCTTTGATAACTGGATGCCATTCAATACACGTGACAGATTCATCTTTGCCAAATTTCAAGTCGCCAAAAGTTTGAAATTTCTTCAAATCGTTGTCGAATAACATTTCACGGGAAGCGAGTGTTGAATAGTGATCAAGGAAATAGTTGGCAATTTCAATTCATTTTCCTGTCAATAATCAGTTATAATACGCTTCGTATTTGTCTTCCGGAATTCGTTTCAGTTCGTATTTGCCTATGAATTTCCCCCATATTTTCAGGTCGTATTTGTGAATTTTGATACAATAAATGGTGAATTTGTGACATTCTTATCCAATTCCAAAACCTTCAATGAAAACGAATTGTTTTCATAATTGCTAACTTCGACGCAATCTATTGATGGACCTCGATTTTGGTATAAAGAAACACGGATGCGACTTGAACAAGCGAAGAAGTTATCTCTACAAAATGAATTATTAAATACAGGACAAAAAGAAATTGCCCAGTTCAAATTAAAGGAAAAAATCTGAATGGAATAACACAGCACTCTAGCACCAGGGAAATTACCAAAACCACAGAATTCGAATTTCCGCAAGACAGAAATTAGTTAATGGAGAAGGAACAAGATCTGGTGGCACTGAAGCTGCAGCATAATAGGAGTACCAGCAATCCACTTCCAGGGAAGGCCGAATGAGTGCAAAAGAAGAGGTTGAAGAAGAGGTTCATGTGCTAAATGAACAATTGAAATATTGGTGTGATAAATTTTATAAATGAATTAAAGATTTGTATTAAACTTCTTTTATATAATTTTAAATTATATAATGAGTTATAATGACACATAATTTTCATAATTACTCTATATTGTTTAAACTTAATTTGCAACCTTTATAGTTGCTATTAAACCAAGAGGAGTATCAGAGTATTTACAGACTCGGCGGTTTTAGCCGATATAACCACGGCCAATTGGTAACCACTTCCAACGTCATTTATCACGGGTGCCTAATGGTTATGTTTTATGCGCGTATTTGATGGAAATACCTTTAGAGTGTGTGCACTTGGAAATCTTCTTCCTCATCAGTTTTAAATTTTCAATATTAAAATCCCTAGTAAATTTGAAATTTGTTAACAGCCTTAAAATTTTAAAAATTGTAAAATATCTTTAGAAATAATATATCGCAACCAAATTATGTTTCGTTTCTGATATACTGTATAAATTTGCATGGATTTCATTTTCTTCGGCTTTTTCCATCTTTTAGTTTTTCAGCATAGAACAATTATAATAATTTAGAATTAGAAATTAAATAAAATCAGTTATAAAGGAAGAAAATTAATTATCAAAATATTATAGTTTGATTGTTTAAGATTTTATTTGTCAGTTTCGACACGAGTAATACTTGGTTTTGTTTTATAATTCAACTGTGTAATTATGAATAAAATAATAGAATTTTGATTATATTTTATATTATTGCATTTTGTGAAATAATTTTTTGTAAAAGCTAACTGATTTTTGTTTTATTATTCCAGATTCATCAGGTTGTTTTCATTTTAAATAGAAATTAAATTAAGGTTTTTATAGTAAAGATTTACTTATGATATAAATAGAATATCGTGTATTTATAAAGAAATGAATAATCATTACGATAGAAACGACCTAAAGAATATTACCAACAAAGTTTATACTATTAACGTTGGAGGAATTATACATACAACAACCTTATCAACTTTATGCAGATATCCTAATTCTATGATTGCTAGAATGTTTATTGGTTCGATTCCACCATCACAATCAATTGATTCAAACGGAAATATATTTCTGGACAGGGATGGTGTATTGTTTGGCTATGTGTTAAACTTTTTACGCAGCGGAGTTTTAACTTTACCAGATGGTTTCCATTCCTTTAACAGTTTACAAATCGAAGCAGATTATTACGGGTTAGATGAATTATTAGAAGCTCTCAAAATATACAGAACTGATCAAACTACTTTAAATAACTCAACTAACTCTAAATTCGTTGGTTATTTTATAGAAATTATGGAATTTGAAGAAGCTTCCAGTTTCAATCGGTTTTATACTCACGGTGATTTACACAATAACAGTCACTGGAGAGTTACACCGAAAAACGGCGGATTAATTGTGTCTGGACATCAGGATGTACTCAAAAGTTTGCCCATTTCGTATTCTCCTGAAAGTGTATCTCCTGATTACCCGAGTGTAATCGTTCACAGTAGACACAAAATGGAAATATTTCATTATTTATCGTCTAAAAGCTGGCAGCTCACTCATACTGGACTTTCATATGGAACTGATTCCGATGGATCTTACATTATTCACGAATATGTATGGCAGAAACCAGTTTTAAACTAATTGATGCTACTAGCAATTATTGATACGCAATGTAGTTTTTCCTCTAGATTTGATAGAGAACATATTTTAAAATTGTATTTTTGTACATATTTTGAATAAAAATCAAAGCAAATCTTAATTCATTTACAAAATTAATTGAAAGCTGTACATTATCACAGATTCCAGTTGGTTATTGTGAATATCTGATGTCGGAAAGAATCGATTTGTCAACGTTTTGGAAGGGACAAAACGCCTGAGATGAAGATATATTTTGACTACCGGATTTATATAATGCCTCTGATAATTGAGATATTTCATCTTTTAACTTTATGCATTTTTCTTGAAGTAAACTTTCACGCGCCTTCTAAAAATATAAAAAAATTACTTTGAATAATTCATTTATAGAAATTTAAATATATAATTTATTAATAATCAATTAATCGATTTAATATTAATAAATTAATAGCTTTAAATAAAGTTGTTTATGAGAAGGTGGAATGATGGGAAATTGTCGACGAGTCAAGCTAAAGGGGAAAATATAGTCAATTGGTGCTAAATCAATTTGACTCAGTAGTTTCCGACCACAATTTTCTAGAAACCGCCAACTTTTTTTCAGAGTCCCGTTTTTGGCGGATAAGAGAGTAGCAACTTTATATATGGAACTTTGGCGCTATGTAGTTTTAATATTTTAAATTAGTGTCCAACTTTCAAAATTTGGGAACACTTCTGAGAGAAAAGTACCCTTATGTTAAACCAACAAGCTGATACCTTACTGAGACCATTTGTTTCATAGTTCAATAAGAAGCATCATAACTATCACCCATCAGTATCAGATTTTACCTTACTTCAAAAGTAATCCCGGTCAAGACCTCAGAAATCTAGATTTAATCAATAAATATCAAAAATTTGGATTTGTCAAAAGGTGAAAAAGATGGCAGCCAAAACGAATTTCCAAGAAACAGAGAAATAGTTTATTCGAATATAGAAACTTTTTAATAATAAATTTTAGTTTTCAATTAATCGGATTTGAATTTATTGGATAATAATTCCATTAATTTACATAAATTGGCAGAAATTCCTAAATAAAAACCCAAAGAAAATTAATAAAAGTAAATTTATAATAAATGATGATGAAAAGTATTATTTAAGAGCGTGAATAATGATCTCATAAATATAGGACAGATCACAATCCAAGCCTTAAAATATGCTTTATTAAAACATTTACCTGTCAGCCATTTTAAAAATGGCTAATTCATAAACTTAATCATAATTGTAATTGGTTGTTCATTAAAACTTCTGTTATAGAGCTTTTAATTGACTGAAACGGGTGTTAATATCTGGCGAAATTGCAAGTAATTTACAACTGTAGTAAAATTGTAAACAACTTGTTGATGGAAATTTAAATGTTTCGCAACAGAATTTAAAGGATAAAGTTACATTTTGTGAAACAGATTTTAGCAAATTATGCAAAATATCGTTTGGCAATTTTAGTGATTCCATTAACAAATGAAGGAATAGAAAAAAAACTGAGGATTTCATAAGAGTTTTTAATAATAATTTGGTATGGAAAAAAATCAAACAATTAATTTACATAAAATCAAGCTTCAATCAATATTTATATTAAATAATCAATAATAATTAAAATACGAAACGTTTTTTAATATCATTAAAATATTATATAGACAAAACTTATACTACATATTTCGACAGATTCACTGTCATTATCAGGTATAAAACTATATCAATTTTAAATTACTTATTTCAAGAAAATTATCTGAATTTTTCTAAAAAACACAAAGCAAACTAAAAAAAATAATTTTTAAAACCCTCAAAAAAGTTATTTATCACTGTCGATTGAAAGAATTGATTAATATTATTGAACGCAATTTTAAGTTTGTATTTTCTTAAATTGATTTAATTTTAAATGTAAAATAATGTTAGAAAAGAATGAAAAAAATTAAGAAATTAAATAAAAATGTCAATTATATTTTTAAAAAAAATATTGTTTATTTTCAGAAAATTTTTGATAATTTTGTTCAAATAAGCAATTTAAAACTTGAATGTTTTTACTTTACGGCGACAGGATATCTAACGAAATATACTGGATAAGTTATGTTCAGGAGCGTATTTTAATATGCATAATTCAGTTGTTATTAGATATAAAAGGAATTCTCATCAATTATTGGAATAATCACAATAAATAATGCATTATTTTAATTTGATTATGTTAATTTTATCTTTTAATTATTAATAATTTCGTCTAAAAATATAATAATTGACATATATGCATTGAAATATTAAATAATCAATAATATTTATAGAATACTATTACTAATAATAACAATAATTAAAATAAATTTGGCGCGCTAAAATAGAACATAGAAAATAAGTTTAAAACAATTCGTGCTCCCATGAAATTGGCGCCCCAGGCTTTCGTAAAAAAAATTTGTTTCCCTGTTTTTACAATAATTAAAAAAAATTTAAATAACCTGTACTGAATTTATTTAAGTGAATTAAAAATATATACTATGAAAATAAAGATAAAGGAAAAATATTTATTTATCAAAATATACTAAATTAAAATTAATTAATAAATAAATAAAAAAGCATTTTTATTTCCGAAATGTATCTAATTATATAATTCGGCTGTTATTAGATATATGATAGGAATTTCGATGAATTATTGGAATAATGACAAGACATTATGTATTATTTTAATTTGATTATGCTAATTTTATCTTCTAATTAATAATAATATTGACATATTCATTGAATATTATTCAAGCTTCAATCAATAATTAAATTAAATATTCAATAATTAAAATATTTCATTTTGTTTATAAAAGACATTGTATTTTCCACAAAATTTGACAATGAATACCATAAATAAATCTTAAATATCTAACTAATATTTATAGACTAAAAAAGCTGATAAAAGTGATTATTTCAAAATTTTGATATAACTTATCCTATATATATTTCGACAGATTCAATGGCATAATCAGATAGAAACAAAATATTTAATAATTTAAAAATGCATTTTATTAATAAATTAATTTTATTTTTACAAACGATCAAATTTTTTTGATCAAGAGTTGATTGATGTTAGCGAAAACAATTATTTATTAGCGTTTTCCAAATGAAAATAAAAAACGGAACCAAATTTCTATTAAACATTTAAATCATTAAAAATTTTAAATTTAAACAGCATCTATATCGAAAACACAATTAAATATAAAATTGCCTCCAAATGAATTGTTTAAATATTATAATGATTGTTTTAATATCGATCAAGTTTAAGGAATAGTTTTTGTTGAAAATTTGAATTCCTTTAATGAACATGAATGTGATATTATTGCAGCTAACATGTATAATATTATGTTGATATTATTCGGTTAATATTATTATATATTAAAGGAATTTTTCTTCTATTTTTCACCTTGACAATTAATAATTTATTATTTTAATTTGATTATGTTGATTCTATCTTTTAATTATTGATTATTAATAATTTGGTTTGAAAATAGCATAAACAAATAATTGATATATATATATTCAAGCTTCAAACAATATTTATATTAAATATTCAATAATAATTAAAATATGAAATTAACATAATCAATAGATTAGAAAATTTATATTATTCAATTTTATTAGAAATTTTAAGTCCTTAGTGGTTATTTAAAAAAAGGTTTCGATAAAACTTTAAGCCTGGAATATGAATAAATACAAATAAATATCGAAATTCGAATAAAACCAAACTAAAAGCAAAAACACAACTACTATAGAACCCTGAGAATCGCTCCAGTAATAAATACATAACAATTTTTTAGATATTGATAGTATTATCACAACAATACGGATGTAAAATATGCGTTCCTCCCGTCAATTTACACCAAAACAATACAATGGTTCGAAAATGGAATTTATATTCTTGGAAATCTGAATATAACACTATTATGGGATGATTTTAATTATAAGCAGCAAGGAGAAAAGAAGTTGTGAACTAAAGAAATAAAAAAATAAACTGTAGCAATGGAGGTGCAGATAGTAGACCTATTTAGAAACGATTATTAGCAACGGATAACACGTTTCTCGAGCATTTGAAGTGGATTAAATAACGTTCGAAAACATTTTTCAGGCTAAAAATTATTGCAAAGTAGATATGTATATCTTGTTGATCTTATGTGTCAAAGCAGTCAAATTTTTGGGAAAAGACTGGGAATAGTAGTGATGCTTATTGAGGAACATTTAATCAAAATACTAACCTTGGAAATGACCAATCGCTACTGGCATTATTGGATCTAGAAATAAATTCATGCTCTTTTGCAAATTATTACGAAAAGGAAACAAGGTGAACAAAATTTTCAATAACTCCAAATCTTAAAACTTGGAGAAATGCAGTAAAATTAATATATAATATACTTTTACAATTATAATAACTATAAGAGTTTATCAATTCCCTTAACATCAAACTAAATAAATGTCTAAATAATGGTCGATGAGTTAAAATAATCATTTTATTAAAATTTATATATTAAAATCAATTAAAAATATTTATGATCGATGATAACATTAATTTCAAACTTAAAAATGCTTCAATAGTATTATTTCGAGCAAAATTCGAAAAGATTATCATTTACGTTATTTTTTATTATTTTACCAATTCTCAAATTACGATTTATCAGTTAAAATAAATATTTAAGTAAATTTCTTTTAATTTCAATCACTGATTTCTTTTCATTTTGAAATAACATCATAGTCAAATCATTTAACTAATTTGCTAATATCAATTGTTGAAATCAATTAAAAATATTTATGATCAATAATTGCATTAACGTTAAAATTAAAAATGCATCAGTTTTATTAATGTTTTTCTTAAATTACTTAAATGTATGTATGAAATGAAATCTATCAATTACTGTTATATTACGTAATTTGTGTGACATATAAATATATAAGCCAGTGTTTCGCATCATATTATCTCTATGTCCCCAAAAATGGAGTTTAAAAGTCAAATTGCCCCAACTTTTTGAATTAATAAACAAATTAATTTACAAGTCCCTACCAAAAATTTAGATTTTGCTTAATATGCTAATACCTTGATCAAATCAAAATTATAAGGTAAAAATTGCATTGAGAAGATGTAAGTAAAATACATAGATCTTTGTTAGAGCTGCTATATCTTCAGAGTTAGGAAATTATTCCTGTCATAATATACCTGAAATGCGACCTATATACTTTAGAAAAATTATGATTTATCAAATTTTAAAAATCCATTAATTTCGAAACTTCTATAACAGAATTTTTAATGAACAACCAATTACAATTATGATTAAGTTTATGAATTAGCCATTTTAAAAATGGCTGACAGGTAAATGTTTTAATAAAGCATATTTAGGGCTTGGATTGTGATCTGTCCTATATTTATGAGATCATTATTCAAGCTCTTAAATAATACTTTTCATCAACTTGTATTTTTAATTTACTTTTATTAATTTTCTTTGGGCTTTGTTTAGGAATAAATTCAAGTCCGATTAATTGAAAACAAAAATTTATTATTAAAAATTTCCGTTAATTTCCCAAATTTATAAAAAACATATAACTTAAGTTAAAAAAAAATTTTTTTATACAGTATAAAAATGGGGAAGATTTTTATAAATTTGGGAAATTAAAGGAAATTTCCAAAGCCTCATCAAATCAATAATTATCAAAAATTTGGATTTGTCAAAAGGTAAAAAAGATGGCAGCCAAAACGAATTTCCAAGGAACAGAGAAATAGTTTATTCGAATATAGAAACTTTTTAATAATAAATTTTAGTTTTCAATTAATCGGACTTGAATTTATTGGATAATAATTCCATTAATTTACATAAATTGGCACAAATTCCTCAAAAATAATGATCTCATAAATATACGAGAGATCACAATTCAAGCCCTAAATATACTTTATTAAAACATTTACCTGTCAGCCATTTTAAAAATGGCTAATTCATAAACTTAATCATAATTGTAATTGGTTGTTCATTAAAACTTCTGTTATAGAAGTTTTTAATTGACTGAAACGGGTGTATTTTGAACTTTTTGTGCAGTGCGCCAAATATAAGTGTTTTTCTGCAGCAAAAATTGCATTTTCCCAATGTTTTTTATGTGACAAATCATTTTATGGCTTTCTTACGTTTGAATTCATATTTTTCTATTCAATTATCCTTTTCTTGTTGTTGATTCAAACACAAAATTTCACGTTTTTACTGATATAAATATTCTGTTTTTCAATTTGATTTTTGCGATAAACTTTTCTTTATTTTTTTGCTTTTTATATAATACTAAATTTCTCACAGAAAATCGAGTAATTATTCCTGATATTTATTATTCCGACATCGTGATGATTTCATTTTATCTAGCTGAAATGTAAAATTCACTTTATAAACAACTATTATTATCCATCATTATAAAATAAACCCACAAATTATTATTAATCAGTTAAAATAAATATTTATGTAAAATTATTAATATCAATTGTTGAAATCAATTAAAAATATTTATGATCGATAATTGAATTAATGTTAAAATTATAAATTCCTTAGTTGTATTAACATAAAATATTTGTCCACCAGAATAGTATAAAATCAATGAAATATAAATATTACATTAGAGTTGATCTTTTCGTCACAGGAACCATTGCAAACATCACTGAACTTGATAATCGATATATCAGGATGAAAACTCAATGGAGATTTGTGATTTCTTGGCGTAGATGTCGAAGAGAAAGGAAAAGAAGAATTTATAGGATTCGGGATAAAAAGTTTGCCATCATCATCAGTTTCCAAGTGATTAAGCATCAAAATGATCCGATCAGAAAGGATTTTGATCCTGGAAAGCTGGAATAATAAATTACAGAGTTTTCCTGATTGGATTACTTCGATGCTGGAATATCAATCAGTTGCCCATCAACTGACAGCAAGATCGGAATCACATTCCGAATCTTTTCCAATAGAGATTTACGTATGAGTGAATGCGCTTTTTGCAATTCCAATTGCAATGTTGATGCTGCTCTTGATTGGATGTCAAGGACAATATTATAGAGCTTTTGTTTGACTTCATTCATTTCCCTCTCAGACAATGAATCGATTGAGGACAACAGTATACTATGTGACCCATTTAAATATGAAATCTTAATAATTATAAAACAATAAAAAAATAATGGAAAAAAACAATCAATATTAAAAAATAAATGAATTTTCAAAAAAACAAATTTTCAGTTTAGAAGTAAATATTTTTTCCAAATAAATTATTAAAAATAATTAAAAAATTTATTATAATTAATTGAATATGTAAATGCTCAAAACTTATAATATTTAAATATTTAAGCATTATTTAAATAATAAATAAATAATTTAAATATTTTAAGAAAATGTTCAAAATATTTAATTCTCAACTAAAAACGCATTACAAAAATAAAAAATATTAAAAAAAAAATAATAATAATATTAATAAAATAATAATAATAGTAAATAATGATAAATAAAAATACAATAATAATAATAAAAATAAAAATAATAATAATTAATAATAAAATTAATAAAATAATAATAAAATAATAATATTAATAAAATAATAACAATAATAATAATAAATAAAAAACTAAATTATTAATAATAAAAAACAATAATAAATAATATTAAAAATAATGATAAATAATAATAATAAACAATTATAATTAATAATAATAAATAATAATAAAATAAACTTATAATATTTAAATATTTAAGCATTATTTGAATAATTTAAATATTTTAAGAAAATGTTCAAAATATTTAATTCTCAACTAAAAACGCATTACAAAAATAAAAAATATTAATAAAAATAAAATAATGATAATAAAAATAATAATAATAGTAAATAATAATAATAATAATAAACAATTATAATTAATAATAATAAATAATAAAAATAAAATAAAAACAATAATAATATATAAAATAATAATAATATTAATAATAATAAAAATAAAATAATAATAATATTAATAAAATAATAACAATAATAATAAAAATAATAATAATTAATAATAAAAAAATAAATAAAATAATAATAATATTAATTATGATAATAAATAATAAAAATAAAATAATAATAATAAAAATAAAATAATAATGATAAAAATAAAATAATAATGATAATAAATAATAAAAATAAAATAATAATAATATTACATCGTCGGAACAATAATCTACAATAGGAATTGAATTTGGAATTTTGGATAATTGTGTTATTAAATCTTCTTTCAGCCGTTTGAATTGTTGGTGTATTTTTGTCGTGGAAATACGAGGCTAATTACAATTATAACAACAATGAACGCAAAGCACAATTATTACATTTGATGAGGAATTATTATGCCTCTTAGAATCCAGTATCAATTGTGGAGTGGTTGACCTAATTATGTTGGGCATTTGATTGAGTACCTCCACATTTTGCTGATTCCTCGTTGAGAAATTTAACTTTTCAAAGTCAGTTGTTGATGGCGATTTAACAAAAGTGACTTTCGATGACAGTAAAAGATTTTCATTTTCAACCTTAAGACAAACATGTCAATGTAAGGACGACTTCACCATTTGGATGTCACGCAGCAAGTGTAAATATTTAGAGCTGGAACAACTTTTATAGTTATGGGGAAAATAATTTGTGTTGAATAGAAAATATTGATCAAAGTCAAAAATTGAAATTGTAAATGAAAACAGATAAAAGGTGAAGAAAAAGATCTATTTATTTAAATCAATATTTCAAATATTGCTACCAATAACTAAAGTCTGAATGAACACACAACACGATTCAATCTTCACCACCTAGCAATCTCGCTCTATACCAAACTGCAATAATGAGATACATTCTATAAAATATAAGTCGATCTGAAAATCAACTCAGCGAATATTTTTTTGGATTTCAGCTATTTTTCTTTAAAACTTTATTTATGATTTCATAAAGAAATGAGATCATTATTCAATATAAAGTGAGCTAAATTTATTTTGAAGTAATAAAAAACAAATTAATCGCTATAAATAAGTATTTTTAAATAACTTGGGAAAAATCTCAATACACATGTTCAAAGTAATAGATAAAATTCCGATAACCTTCTTTCCTATATATCAAGTGCATAATTATAGAACATCAAAAATGCATTGAACTGAATTCAGCTGTTCTTGATATAGACTTTCAAATGTTGAATTTGATTGATAAATAATCGATTTGATTAAATTAATTAATTTTTACTTTAAAATAAATTTTACGATGATATTTCCTCAATTACAAGTTAAATTTTAAAGTTTTCCAAGATTTTTTTCTCTAAAAATGCTTATAATTAAGTTATTATAGGAATGTATCTCGACGTAGTTTTAATTCATATTGAAAGTGTGCATGTGTTATTTATTATGTGCAATATTGAATTTTTCTAACACTTTCATTTTCTATCAGTAATACACCAAGCGAAGTTGAGATAAATTCCGCTATAATGCAAGTTGAAACATAAATCAACTTATTGGAATTTATTTTTTGTGAAAATTTAATGGATTTCAGCCATTTCAGAAATGGCTGCAAATTAAGTTATTTTTTAAAGTTATAAGCTTAAAGTTATAAAGTTTTAAGAGTTGATTTTACAAGGACATTAAATCATTATTCAAACTAATAATTATAACTTTTGATCTACAAGCTCATGCATATTATTATTAATAATGATTATGAATATTCAGGAAATGATTTATTTTATGATAACTTATTTTTCGGAAATTATTCAAAAAAAGTGAGTTAAATTGTTTTTGAAGTTATAAAAATTATTAATTGCATTAAATAATTATATTTTTTATACATCTTTTGAAAAAAACCTTTGAATATGTACACAAAATAATAATTGGGTTTATAATTATTTTTTAAAACTTATTAATATAATTTACAATTTAAGCTTTTTTTCAGATTTCAGGTTTTGCTTTTTTTTGACAGAAATATCTGAAAAATTAAATTAATTTTAGTTTTAAGGGTAAATCTTATGAAGATACATCCTCATTTATTCGAAATTTCCTAGCAAAATCCTCAAAATTTAAATTAAAAATTTTTTCGCCATTTTTCTTTCTAAAAATATCTCAAAAATAATTATAAATTAATTTATTATAGGGGTTTTTCAACTTCTGATGGCAACATGTTAAAAGTTTACATGCATGTTTTATTATGGGTTGCGTTAATGTGCATTATTTTATTTCTCTATTACTTTTTGTGTTTCTATAGTGTAGGGTTTGTCTCAGTCACTATTTTACAAGCAACTTTAAGGTGAGTTGGTGTGTTTATGTTATAAAAGTATTGATTTTTGTTTTATATTATAGGTGATTTGTCTCAACATGGCTTGGTGTAGAGTGTATCTTATTGATCTTCCAAAGAACAAAATCAAAGTGAGTTTGTAAGTGTCAATATTATAAGAGTATTGATTTATATTATATTATAGAGAATATATCTCAGTACAGTGAACTGTATTCAAGGTCACACTAAACTCACCTTCCATCACTAATTCAATGGGAACCAATAATAAATGACACCCACCCGATTGCAAATGAAATGCACTGGAGATGGGATCAGATAGATATATGCCACAGTTAATTCCAATGCCTAATATTGTCGAAAAGGATTACAAGAAAGAAACCACAGAGTAATGCAATTAACGGTGTGATGATGGCCTGCTGATAATTCCGACATTTAAGGAGTTTTGTGGAGATAATGTGCAAGATTCTCAGTAAATCAAATTAAATAATCTTAATGGCTGTCAATCATGCTACAGTTTGAATCACAATTTAAATATCACAGAAAATACAAAAGATTTTTTCACTAGCGCATTATAAGCTTTCCTTACAAATTTTGTTTAACTCGTCGACAAAATTGAAAAATTAAAACAAGAAGTCGATTATCTGGAAAATATTGTGTTTGAAGATTCCACCTGGTTTATTATTACTATTTCTTGATATATCTTTATTTTTAATATTTTTAATGAATTGATATCAGGGCACCCAAAATCGTATAAAAACAACCAATCAACAATATTGTAGCAACTCCCATAAATAAAGATATTAAAATTATAAATATGGCGACCCATAACATGAAAGACAACACTAAACCTTGATGTAAGTGAATGAGAGGAAATGGGTGATAAATAATATATTTTTAAAAAAATTTTCGATTATTAAATAATCATCTTCAGTTCCAAAAGAAACTGAAGAGGATTATTTTAAACAATTATTGCATTGTTTTATTTAGTGAACTATTATTGATATTGTTTATGGCGCGTTTCTCACGTCGAATTTCGAAAAATTATCAGTTTTTTGCTTCTGAAGAAGACAGAAAAGAAATACATCATTTATTAGCTATCGAAACACAAGAGAAATAAATGTGTAAGTGTAAAAAAAGAAATTGGTGAAGATAAATTTGAAAAATTGAAGATTATTATGAAAGAAGAGAGACGAATTATTTACGGCAAGAGGATTGTGGAAAGCATTTTGTATAACATTCATTGACAGCAGAGATATGAGAAAAGAAAATCTGGCGTCTTTTCATGCTTTTTGTTCCGATTTTTTTATTAATATTATAAAGGATGAAGAAATGCCTTAGAGCCTTAATGTTTCATAAGCATGAGCTTCCTGAATGGTTGTTTCTAAAGGAAAATCCATCGAAAATACTTATTTCAGGGACATATTACTCAAAATGTCTCATCAATCAGTTGAAGATGACAGAGAAATAAGTCCAAAGAAGATATAACGAAACTAGTGCAAGATTTGCTTAATGAAAAAGATGTTAAATTCTTCCAACATTGTCTATTTTCACTGGGAAATCGCTAGACAAAGAGCCTAGAAGCAGAAGGTGAGTTTGTGCGTTTACCTATACAGTATTAAATAGAAAGATTCATTGCAATACCATTTATATACACTTGTTGCAACCCGTGAAATATATAAACTTAATAATAATAATAATAATAATAATAATAATAATAATAATAATAATAATAATAATAATAATAATAATAATAATAATAATAATAATAATAATAAATAAATCTATCAATTTATCTGATTCATTTAATTTTTGGATTGATTTAAAATCATTAAAGAATATTAATGACAAACATCCGTATTTTGCCTATTTATATAATGAAGTATGAGCTTTAGGAATTGTCATCCACACCGAATAATAAGCAGACTATTATAATATGCGTTCCAAGGATGTCCAAGATATGACATTGAAGTAGAAAAGAGATGGAAGAAGAAAACTATCGAATTTTTCAGGAAGATCTCGTCAAAATATTTTTAGAGTTTTTGATTCCAAAAACGCCTTTAAATTCAGGAAAAGATAATTTCAAGCAAAATTAGAGAAAAATGAAAATTGAATATTTCTAAATATCAAAAAGAAAAAAAGATTAAAGTAAACAGAAATTTACAGAATATAATCTTTAGTGATGATATTGGAAACTTTTATGTTTTTCGTGCTTTGCGTAGTGAATGATGGAATTTTAATGAAATATTTATTGTTTAAATGAATGGCGCGCTTTTGAAAATAAATGTTGTAGAAACAATGAAAATTGTCTGATTTTTGATGACAAAGATAAAGTTTGTTATTTAAATATTTCAGATTTTCAGGTGAGTTTTAAAACATAAATTTTAATATTTTTAAAAAATTTTTGAATTTATGAGCATGTTAGAATTTTCAAAATTTTTGATTCTCTCAATTATTTTCATTCTATTTATTCTATTCTCAATTGATTTTCGGAGTTTCAATTATTATGAAATAATCAATATTTTTTAAAATTTTTGTTGGTTCATCGGATTTGGCAAAACATTTTCTACAACATTAATCTAGCACGAGTATTGCATTTGAATTGCACGCTACAATTTATTGAGATTTTATTGATGTTTTATTATTATTAATTTTTTTTCAAATGAATAAAATGAATAAATTTTCATTAATAAATAATATATTGAAATTATTGATCAATAATCATATTAGTATTTAAATTCAAATTATCATTCAATAATAATGAATAAAATGAATTAATTTTCATTAATAAATAATATATTGAAATTATTGATCAATAATAATATTAATATTTAAATTCAAATTATCATTCAATAATAATTAATATTGACTGCGAATTTTTGCCAATAAATTTAATATTGTCAAGAGATTGAATGCGTTTTTATTGTTTATGAATCTCAACAGGAAATATTTAGTATTTTTATAATGGCTTTTATCTGATGGTTGAATTATATTAAGAATATTCGTGTGCTGTTTAAATATTTAAAATTTTTTGGCGAGATTTAAAACATAAAATTTAATATTTTAAAATAAATTATAAATTCAATAATGGATATATTTTTGGTTCATTGATTTTTAAATTTTTGATATTCCAAATGATCTATTCAATAATTTTTATGACACTTTCGGTTGTTTGACACAAATTAAAATTCTCTACAATACGATATGTAATTTTTCAAAGTTATTGATTTTCAAAGTTTTCAATTTTTATATGAAATAATCAATATTTTTCAAATTTGTTTAGGTCATTGGAATCAGCATAAAATTCTCTATAAAATGATGTATATTTTGCAGGAGTGTTGCATCTGAATCAAGTGTTACTATTTATAGATTTATCGTGAAATGCACGCCAGTGAACTTGGTATAGCGCTAACAGTAACCAAGGGTACCAGCAGGGAACATTGAGACAATAATGAGGATAAATATTAGACATTTGGAATCAATCATAAACAATTAATAAATGAATATAATTAATTAATTTTCATTGATTAAAATGCATAAATAATATATTGAAATTATTGATCAATAATCATAATATTAGAATTCAAATTATCATTCAATAATGTAAATATCTGGAAATTATTTGATTAATTATAAAAATAATCAATTTAATCAATATTTACCCAATTAAATCAAATAAAAATCGATATAAAAACCTACGGCTAATTTCTGAGAGTTTATCATTTCGTATTCCCTTCGAATCTTCTCATTTTCCGCTTCCAAATCCTTGACAACGGTTTCAAAGTTCCGATTGCTAGAACGCAATTGATCCACCAGATCTCTCATATCTTTCAAACTGTCCACTTGTATTGAACAATCTCGTGTTTCGATAGTTGCAATCGACAATTCTTCCAATTTATCTGTTCCAACTGCTTTCTCGTGTTGTGGAACTCGCCGATCGATTTCGGATCTCACAATTTCCAGCTCCTCCCGATGCTGGATTCGTATTTCTTCGATGATGTTATCTTGATCGGTTTTGAATTGCTGATTCAATGACCGTTTCTGTTCTTGGAGTTTTTTATCCAGCCATTCATTCCAATTGGTTCGTTCTGATTCCTCATTGGATTTCTGTTGCGACAATTGGATATAGAGATTTTTCACCCGATCAACTTCATTGATTGCGTCTGACAGATCTCGGCTGTGTGAAAGTGTTAGATCGATAATTAGAGGATATCAAGATTTACAGTATTTTCTCCCGCTGGCTATTGGCCTCCTCCAGCAAAACATCTCTCTCTGACATCCAACTCTGTTCCAACTGTTCCCTTAAGTTGTCATAGTGATTGTTACAGACTTGTTTGATGTGCTCAATTGATGTTTCTTTGTCTTCGTGTGCAAATTGTTTAAACGCTTCAAATTCCCCTTCTAACTGCTTATAGTGTCTATGTGACTCCGCCATGGAGCTCGTGGCCTGTTTCAATTGGGTTTGAAGACTCTAAAGAGCATGAAGTAGAGACTGTATTCATATATCAATCAATACTTTGCATTCTTGCTCAAGACTGCTATTAATTGTCTTGAGAGATTCAATGGAAATTTTAAGATGCTTTTCAGCAGTAGTTTCTTCTTCGGATAGAATTTCTTTCAGTCGCTTTTCCATTTCTGTTATTTTAACCTAAAGGAAATTGTTTTCATGAAAACGTTTCTTTTCTAATACTGTAAACATAATATTGGAAATGTGCTAAATGTAGCCTTTCAAATCATTGAATCTATTTATAGCAACGCCTCAATCAGATCAAAACAAAAAATTAATGACAAGTTAGGAATTTAATAAAAATTAATTTAACTTGATTCTATGATTTTACATTTGTAATTTTAACATCAATGCAATTATTGATCATAAATATTTTTAATTGATTTCCATAATGATATTAATATTATAGAAATTAGGAATTTATATCATAAATAATTTAAATCCCTCATAAATCAGAAAGCCAAGGTTAATAGAATTCATTTATTTACTATTAATTTGTGATTATTATTTTAAATAATTTATTTTTAATTTTAATAATTTTTAATTAATTTTATTTATTAGATTTACTAAATTAAATATTTATTTAAAAAGTTTAATTATTATTTTTGTGTGATTATTTGATTTATTTTCAATTATTGATCGTAAATATTTTTAATTGATTTCAAAATTAAGAAAAATGAGAAATCTATTTATTTTTAATAATTTTTAATAATTTTAATTAATTATTTTTTATTTAATTTTATTTGTGAGGTATAAAAAATTAAATATTTATTTAAAAAATATTAATTAATATTTTTAAATATGATTATTTGATTTAATACTTGATTTCCATAATTATAAATAATTTATTTTAAAATATTAAATTTATAAATCAGGAATCACAAAATTAACATAAGTAAAATATTTTAATTTTTTTACTATTAATTTGTGGTTATTATTTTAAATAATGTATTTTTAATTTTAATATAATTATTTTTATTAATAACTTAATTTAATAAATTTAATTAATTAATTTTTATTTAAAAAATTTTAATTAATATTTTTAAATATGATTATTTGATTTATTTTCAATTATTGATCGTAAATAATTTTAATTGATTTCCATATGTAACATATTTTAATTTTCTTACTGTTAATTTATGATTATTATTTAAAATAATTTATTTTTAATTTTAATAAATTTTTATATAATTTTATTTATTAAGTATATTTTATTTATTATTATTTTTTATATTTGTTTAATTTAATTTAATTTAATAATTTTTAATTGATTAAGTTTTAACAATTTTCAAAGATTTTTTATTTATTTAATGCTATTAATTAATTTGTTAATTATTATTTGTTATTTTTAATTATTAGTTTGTAATATAATTTTTGCGGCTATGAATTGAATTATAATAAATTTTAATATTTTATATAAATTTAACATTAATGCAATTATTGATCGTAAATATTTTTAATTGATTTCCATAATGATAAAATTTTTAGAAATTAGAAATCTATTTCATAAATAGTTTACTTTAAAAAATAAAATTCATAAAATTTATTCTATTTTTATTAATTACTTATTGATCGTAAATATTTTTTATTGATTTTTATAATAATAAATATAATAAAAAAATTTATTGAAATTTTTTCATTCTATTTGAATTAATTATTTATTTATAATTTTAACATTAATACAATTATTGATCATAAATATTTTAATTGATTTAATAGAAATTAGGAATCTATTTATTATAAAATTATAATGAATTCAAAGACATTTTACCTCTAGATTTTCCTTCGACTGCCGATAATCTTCTGCTAACTTTTGAAATTTCTTTCCGCTGCATTTAGAATCGAGATTAATTTTGCGAACATCCAGCAACCGATTTGTCAATGAATGAGTTCTATTAGTGAGTAGAAACAACTGCTTCTGTAGCTCCAATATTTTGTAATGTTCCGCTGATGATTCTCTATCTCCATTCTCCATTTCCATACGGCCTACCGTTGATAATACCGGGCAACTGCTTCGATGGTAGTTCTTGTTTTCCTGTTGATAATCGCTCCCGTTCAGATGGAAACCCGCATCGGAAATGTCCAATAAATTCATCGATTTCTCATAGACAAATAGCTGATGGCTCAAATCTTGCACTTGCTCCTTTAGTAAATTTGTCAAATCTTCTTCCAATGATTGTTTAAGATTCAAATCTCCGATTTCCTTATTCAATTCTTCGATTTTCTTTTGGCTTTGGCATTTCTCTAATTCCTTGCAATATTTCCGCTCCGATTCCAGTTCTTCCTGAATCCTTTTGAATTCCACTTTCCAATTTTCTTTCTCGTTCCGCTGGAGTTCCGATTTCTCATCGAGTAAGGTTTCCAATCTATCGATTTCCTGGATTTTCTCATCGAGCCGCCCTGACAGCCGATGGATTTCCGATCTCAATCTCTGGGAATCGCTGTCGAATTGCCGATTGATGCAGTCCAATAAATCCGATTGCTTCTGATTGGATTTCGATATGAGATTGCTCGATGTCAATTCTGAGATTTGCTCATTCAGGCTGTCGATTACGATTTTGCTGGATTGCGATTTCTCTTGCAACTCTTCAATGTTGCGATTGAGCTGGGCGATCTGATCGGTCTGGTGCGATATGATTTGCTGGTTATCAATTGCCGTTTGGCGCTGCTCCTCCTGTTCCTGCAGCGATCGACTCACAACATTTGACTGCGATTTCAATTCACTTTCCATTAACATCACTTTGTGATTGCTAATTCGTGTTTCTTTCATCCGTTTCTCACGTTCCAGGTCAAGTTCCTGTTGCAGTTGCTCTATCCGCTTTCCGCGCGCTGAGTAAAGCAATTCCAAATTATCAAGTTCTCTCTGAGTGGCAGGAATGCATTCAATGGCAACATCTCTGGTGGTGAGTTTTGTGCCGGTATTTATGGATGATTTCAGGTGCTGAGGTACTGACGGCACAGCTGAGACACATTATTATTGAATTTCATGTCCAATATTTTATCAATCAATCGATCAATAATAATAATAATAAATAAAATCATAAAAAATAAAATCATAAAAAAATAATAAAAATAAGTAAAATAATAATAGTAATAAATAAAAATTAAAAATAATAATAAATAAAATAAAATAATAATAAGAAATAAAAATAAGAAATAAAATAAGAAAAATAAAAATAAGTAAAATAAAAATAGTAATAAATAAAAATTAAAAATAATAATAAATAAAATAAAATAATAATAATAAATAAAAATAAAATCCTTAAAAAATAATAATAATAAATAAAATAATAAAAAATAAAAATAAGTAAAATAATAATAGTAATAAATAAAAATAAAAAATAATAAATAAAAATAATAAAAAAATAATAAAAATAAAAATAAGTAAAAAAATAATAGTAATAAATAAAAAAATAAATATAAGCAAAATAATAATAGTAATAAATAAAAATAAAAATTAATAATAAATAAAAAAAATAATAATAAATAAAATAATAAAAATAAGTAAAATAATAATAGTAATAAATAAAAATTAAAAATAATAATAAATAAAATAAAATAATAATAAGAAATAAAAATAAGAAATAAAATAAGAAAAATAAAAATAAGTAAAATAAAAATAGTAATAAATAAAAATTAAAAATAATAATAAATAAAATAAAATAATAATAATAAATAAAAATAAAATCCTTAAAAAATAATAATAATAAATAAAATAATAAAAAATAAAAATAAGTAAAATAATAATAGTAATAAATAAAAATAAAAAATAATAAATAAAAATAATAAAAAAATAATAAAAATAAAAATAAGTAAAAAAATAATAGTAATAAATAAAAAAATAAATATAAGCAAAATAATAATAGTAATAAATAAAAATAAAAATTAATAATAAATAAAAAAAATAATAATAAATAAAATAATAAAAATAAGTAAAATAATAATAGTAATAAATAAAAATAAAAAATAATAATAAAAAAAATAAAAAAATAATATTAATAAATAAAAATAAAAAATAATAATAAATAAAATAAAAAAATAATATTAATAAATAAAAATAAAAAATAATAATAAATAAAAAAAAATAATAAAAATAAGTAAAAAAATAATAGTAATAAATAAAAAAATAAATATAAGCAAAATAATAATAGTAATAAATAAAAATAAAAATTAATAATAAATAAAAAAAATAATAATAAATAAAATAATAAAAATAAGCAAAATAATAATAGTAATAAATAAAAATAAAAAATAATAATAAATAAAATAAAAATATAATATTAATAAATAAAAATAAAAAATAATAATAAATAAAAAAAATAATAATAATAAATAAAAGTAATAAATAAAATAATAAAAATAAAATTAAGTAAAATAATAATAGTAATAAATAAAAATAATAATAAATAAAATAATAAAAATAAGTAAAATAATAATAGTAATAAATAAAAATAAAAAATAATAATAGTAATAAATAAAAATAAAAAATAATAATAAATAAAATAAAAAAATAATATTAATAAATAAAAATAAAAAATAATTATAAATAAATAATAAATAAAATAATAAAAAAAAATAAAAATAAGCAAAATAATAATAGTAAATAAAAATAAAAAATAATAATAAATAAAAATAATAAATAAAATAATAAAAATAAAATTAAGTAAAATAATAATAGTAATAAATAAAAATAATAATAAAAATAAATAAAATAATAATAATAAATAATAACTAAAGTGATAACTAAAATAATAATAAAATAAAAAAGATAAATAATTAATTATAATGATACATTTAAAAATTTTTGCTATTTATTTGAATTTATGCTATGAATTATTAAATTTTACAGTTTATAGCAACCATAACCGAATTATAAAGGAGTATCTCACCATTTGAAGACGAGCTGTATTCACCCTTGTCGGACAAAAACTGGCCATCGTGTGGGACTCGTGAAACTCCCATTTCATCATATAAACTAATTTCCCAGTTTATTGATGAATCGACTATTCTAAATATATAATAAATATTAACTTACCGAAATGTCAAGTTGTGGAAACTAAATTATAACTAATGCAACTAAATTATTACTAATGAAAATTTTAGTAAAGTAAAGAAATGAATTTTGAAATAAAATGAAAACAACCCATTATTATTCGTTTGTTGGTAAGTGTACTGAAAATTATTTTTGTTATCTCCAATTGATATTGGGATATTGCAAAATTGCGGAAAAGCATTTACAGGCCAATTTGGAACAAACGTATTTATTTGATTAAAATATGGATACAAATTATTATCTTTTCCATTATAATTATTATTTGGACTTTCAATTTCATATCTTGACGCCTCCTCATCCAATGTCTTACTAAGTAAATTATTGTCTTCTTCTTGAAAGTCACCAGATGATTCATCATTACTATAACCATTATCATCTAATTCAATTCCATCTAGTTCATTCACCAATAGTTCTTGAATCTTTAGAAAATATTGATTTGTTACAAAATTAAATTAAATATTTTAACTTCTTTAATCTGTTTTTCTTCATCTTGACGCATTTCTTGTTCGTCTAAATCCACATAATTGCGATAATTTATTTCCATGAGATCTCAATCAAATATAGAAAATATTTAATCAAAAAAGATTTCTTAAATGAAATTTGTAATAAATTAATTTAGCTATAATAAAGAAATGAAGAATTTTCTTCTAAAATTCAAAACACTAATTTTGCGGTTGTTAACAACAAATGCCAATATTTAAACACGAGATTTTATAATTTGAAATGTAGAAACTTTTCATATTACTTATATCAATTACGTTTTATTTTATTAAATCTACAAAGTTCGTATTATTTCAAAATTATTTGATAAATTGAAAAGTAAATAACAAATAAACATTAATAGAATCTTTTCACTTCTGCGACAAGGATCGACTATTTTTTATTACTTTTCACGTTATTTTTACAAGACAAAATTCTAATTTTTGTTCCTAGTGAGGGAGCTGTCGTCACGGCCTACAAGGCAGTGTACAACTATCCGCCTACTATCAACAAATTCAAATTATACATGAAGGGTTATTTAATCGAACTTTAAGTTCATTCTTTAAGACACAGAATTTTTTAAAATGTTTTAATAAGTTAAAATTTTCTTGATTGATAATTTGGGATTGATTTCCACCTTTTCTTTCTCTAGGTAGTACCTTTTGCAGCGTCCAACGATGCTTTTCACTGTTTTTCGTTTCAAGAATTGGCCCTAATTCATACAATCTGTCCATCTTTCATAATTTCAATAACTCTTCTTTTAACGGCATTTGATATTCTGACATAATTTTATAATTTAAAATTTTTTTAAATATTAACTTACATATTTTGATGACTTTCTCTGTGTGGGATAGTTAATGTCGTAAATGCATCAGTAAATATTCTGCAAAATATTTTTTTAATAAATAAATTTAAACGATAAACTAATACATTTTGAAATATCTTCGAAAAAATTCATTATTTTTGAAAGAAATTATAAAAATCTGAACAATTAAATTCAATTGATTGTCTAATTTCTTAATATTTTTATTATATAAATTTTGTGAATTAAAAATGTGTGCAGGTAATTTTTTCTTCTCTCGTGAAATTTCAATACCCTATAATAATATACGATCCTACTTAACGTTCCATGTCTTATCGGGCCGTAGCCTGGACGAGCAGATATTTAGCTATGTTATTTGGGTTCTGGTCGTGTTAGAGTTTAATTTTCAAAATTAATCAAAATATTTTTCTTAATGAATTTTGGTTGATCATTTAATTGTGCCGTGTCAGGTGTGTGGTAGTGTGGGGCTCAGAAGGCACCAAAATGTATGCTTTCCCCGAGGTGTCATTTGGGCTAGGGTAGGTCTTGTTTCGGACTAGGTTGGGTCGGAAAAAAGTTTTATTGGCCGGTGAAGGTCTTTGGTATGAGCCCAACTAATTTAAACATAGATTTTCACAATAATTTCGTTAATGAAAGAGTAAATAAATAAATATTAGTAAAATCTTTTATCTTCATCAAAATTGCTCAATTATTTTCAAGTTCTTTTCTGACATTTCCATATGACTGTAGATCAATAAATTTTAATTATTCACTTCCTATTTTCAATTAGTTATTATCGAAAAAACACTAAGATTAGGCAAAAATAATTTTTTTACAAAGCATCGTTTGAAATTAATTTTACAAAAGCATTGGTAATAACATGATTTTTATCAAACTGATTATGTCAATAAACCTAATTCACAATGTGAAAGCGCCTTGACTGATGTATAAATTGAATAAGCATATAATAAAGATCAATGCAGTAGACTCTCGAGTATTCGGACATCTCGGGACCGGAATTTTTATTTTACTGTCTTTATAGTGTTTTTTTCTGTGTAATCGAGAGTATAAGTATATTCAATACATAAAGGCATTTTATTAAAAAAATAGAAAATAGCAAAATTCAAAATTTGTATTACATAGCAAATTGCATATTATAATTTATAGAGGCAAAATTTTAAAATTTAATAACTAGATTTTTGTTTTTAACAATTTCAAACTTCGATATAATGATTTTTAATTATTTCTTCATAAAATCTGTTATTTTCATTTGTACGTTGGACCTATAGAATTTTTTAAATCACAATCCCGGTGGCAGATGATTGAGTTAGACGCATTTTTTCGTCGAAAACGAAACATGTTTCTACTTTTCTATAACGTTTGATAGAGGTAACAGTCGATAAAGCTTTGACTGTAATTTTAAATTTTAATTCTTCAAAATGTCCGAACAATCGAGAAGCTGGATAATCGAAAATCTGCTGTAGTACGAGTACTAAAACATCACAATGTTTCATCAGATGGTACAATATTTCAAAATAATCTGTTTTCATATAATATATATATATATATATATATATATATATATTTAGATTTCGATAATATTGTCGAGCAGCTCACCACATCCAACTTGGTGGTACCCTTCATGGCCAGAAAGCTTAATTTTGGGAAACAAACTTTGATTTTTGTTAAACAAATTTAAAAACTCAATAAAAATCTATTTATCAAAAATAAGCAAAATCAATAATTATGAAAAGTTAATAAGTGTAAATTCAATATTTTAAAAATATAAGAAATCTAAGATATTTTCACTCATGAATTGTAAGTAGTTGTATTAATTCTGTGAAATTATTTTTGCGCGCTAAATGAATAGGACTCTGATTGAACTAGGGAAAATTGAATAAATTATTTAATAAATTAATAAATAATTTTACCCGTCCTCCACAAGCGCTAATATCACAATGATGATCTATAAGGACTTTCACAATCTCAGTGTGACCCTTCTCACATGCTAAATGAATGGGACGTCGCTTCAGCTGAGAGGTAATTACTTTATCAATGAATAATAATTCATAAATAAATTTACGTGATCACATGCTTCGATATCACAATTTTGTTCCACGAGGACCTTTACAATGTCCACATGACCTTTCCAGCACCCAAAATGAATTGGTCGCCAAGCCAAGAAGAAATAATAAAATTAATAATATTAAAATATAAGCAAACAAAACATACTTTGTCATTAATTGCTTCAATGTCACAATGATGATTGATGAGGACTTTCACAATCTCTGTGTGACCGTTCTCACATGCTAAATGAATCGGACTCATTTTCCACTACCATAAAATTATCATAATATTATAATTTGATATATTATAAAGTATACATCATCAAGAGCTTCAATATCACACCTTTGATCAAGAAGGATTTTTGTAATTTCCATGTAACCCTTTACACATGATATATGTATTGGGCACCTTTTCCGCTTAAATGTTATTATAATAATATTAAAATTTGAAGTATTATAAAATATACCTTATCCTGAGCTTCAATGTCACAATGATGATCTATGAGGACTTTCACAATCTCTGTGTGACCGTTCTCACATGCTAAATGTATTGGGCGCCTTTTCCACTGAATTTGAAAATTAATATTGTTGAGGTTTTATTAAATATAGAAAAAATTCAAAATAAATTACAAATCGTTAAAATCGACTAAAATAATTAATTAAAATTCGGAAAAAGTAAAAAATCAATATTTTTCGGCCGGAAAGTGATAACCGGTGACAAATGAAATTTTGAAGATAATTTTAAGTCGGTCATAGAATGGTCAGATACATAAAAAGAAATTAGTTATTTAATAAAATCATTTCAAGGCAAACCCAGACATAAGGACGACCGCAATTCAATGTAAATAACCAAGGACAGAAGGAAGGAAAATCAAAAAATATTATCGAATTAAATTGTCTTTTGAGTTAAGGACTCATTTCCGTAACGAGTCTACAACAAAAGAGAAATCAATTGAAATAAAAAATATTCAGTTTTTTTGCAAATAAAGTTATTTTGTTATGATTGAAGTCTTAGCTATGAGTCTGATCGAGAGCTAATTCCTATGGAACATCATTAATATCCGACCAATACAATATAATAGCCCATTTACGTTAAATATACCTCATCACATGACTCAATATCACAATTCTTTTCTAAAAGAACCTTCAGGATTTCCAGGTGTCCGTCCCAACATGCCATATGAATTGGTTGCTGATTCCACTTGAAAGTGAAATAAACTCATGATTGAATGAATATTTCACAAAGGAATTTACCTTTCTATTACGAACTTCAATGTCACAATTGTGATCGATCAGCACTTTAACAATGTCTATGTCCCCTTTAAGACATGCAAAATGTATCGGGCGCCGATCCCACTAAAAATAATAAAACGTTTCAATTTACAAACAGATATACTTTCCCCCCAATTGCGTTAACGTCGCAATTCTCTTCGATAAGTAATTTTACAATCTCTCTATGGTTATTGTCAAATGCCAAATGAATTGGACGAAAATTCTAACATAAGATAACATGACATTATAACGAAATCCATCCATTAATAAGCATTATATACTCTTCCAGTTTTTGCATCAATATCACATTTATGAGTTATCAAAAGCTTTGCAACTTCTAAATAACCAGCCTCGCATGCCAAATGAATAGGACGTCGTTTAAACTGGAGTATAAGTGAATATAGATTATATGTTCAATTCACAGAAAAGATACCCTATCACAAGATTCAATATCACATTTCTGTTCGATCAAAACTTTGACAATTTCTATGGAACCATCCCAACATGCTACATGAATCGGTCGGTGAAACCACTTGAAAGTAATAAAAATCATAAATGAATATATTTAAAAGATTTACACTAATTTCACATGCTTCAAGATTACAATTCTGTCTGATCAAAACAATAACAATTTTGATGTAACCTCTTGAGCATGCGAAATGGATCGGGGATCGTTTCCACTAAAAGTAATTTCAATCAAAAATATAATATAAAAACCATTAATTTTTCATTACTAATCTATTATGAATATAATTTAAATAAATAACTATATAAGCCAACTTCTTCAATATTTATTCATAAAATGAAATATTAAATATTTCGACATAAAATAGGTCCTGATAACTCGTTTTCTATTTCTTCTCTTATTGATTTTTTCTTTCACACGCCTGTTTTAACGATATCGATGTTATATGGATATCATTACTGATTCATAGTCAAATATAGTAAAATTCTAAATATCATTGAAAAATGAAACGAAATCAGAGATAAAAACCAAAAGAAGTTCTTATATATATACAGAAAAATTTCTTTAAATTTTCAAATTTTATTTGTCCATATTATCTTTTCAAATTTATTTATCTTCATTTCCTGTCAGATTATAAATCTATATTAACAAATCATTATTCGAAAGAAATGCAAATAAAATAAAATATATGACTGATTCAAAAATATTTTTACCTTGCCACCAAAAGCCTCGATATCACAATTATGGCGGATAAGTAATTCTACAATTTCCACATTACCATTCAAGCATGCGTAATGAATAGGGCACATATTGTCCTAGAACAAAAATAATTACTATTTTAATTTGCAAAGAAATATACATTTGTACGTGATTCAATTTCGCAATTATTACCAAGTAGCAACGTAACAATTAAAGGGTTGTCTATCTGACAGGCCAAATGAATCGGACGCCAACTCTCCTAAAATTTAATAATTAAAAATAATATTACTCATAAATCTATTTCTCCGCAAAAAGCACCAGTAAAACAGTTTTGATTGGACAATAAATATACAATATTTAAATGACAGGTAACGGGACATAATCGTATGGACTCATATGGACATAATCGTATGAAATCAATTAAAAATTTTTACGATCAATAATTGCATTAATGTTAAAATTATATAAAATATTAAAATTTATTATAATTCAATTCATAGCCGCAAAAATTATATTACAAACTAATAATTAAAAATAACAAATAATAATTAACAAATTAATTAATAGTATTAAATAAATAAAAAATCTTTGAAAAATTGTTAAAACTTAATCAATTTAAATTATTAAATTAAATTAAATTAAACAAATATAAAATATAATAAGAATAAGAAGCAAACTAGCCTCATGAAAAAACAGCTTTCAACACAAAAATCTCTCGCTTTTAATATAAAACACTTAAAAACTTCAAATACTTCACAATCCTCCCTTCCTACAAAACAAACCGACTTATCGCTCTGAACACGAATCACTATGAATCACTCTTTAACGAACATCTGGCTAACTATACACCAATAAAAAAAATGATCTTACCAGCTTCTTCTCAAATTACATTCAACAAGAAACTTTCTGTCCTTGCTAAAAAACAAACTAATCTCGAAATCAGAGATCTACTTTTAAAATGTAACTGTAGTGAACCTTCACTAAGCAACATGACCATGTTGCCTAAAGATCACAAAGATCCATTAAAAGTTAGACCTCTTGTTTCTTACAACTTTTTCAAAAATTCTTGCTGAAATTCTCAAAAATCTTCTAAACTTTTTCACTTGTCATCTTAAAACACAAACCAATTTGTTTCGGAAATCTCAAACCGATCTCTTTCACAAAATCAGAACATCAATACTTCTGGTGATTTCTTGACGTTTCAAATCTCTACGGATCCAAAAAAAACAAGAAACCTTCGAGAATTTCAAAACACGTTTTTGGCAAAATGGATATCCAAAAGAATTCGAAGAGAAATATTTTTTAAATGAATATAGCTCCAAAAAAATAAAAAAGTCACAACAGACAAAAGAAACATAACAAACCAATAATATACCTACGCTTCCCTTTCTTGAACAAATAAGACATATTATGTAATTAAATCTTTCATTCACAACACAGATTTACCTTTACATATATATCCAACCTTCACTACTGCAGCACCTTTGAAATCACTACTTCAAAAATCTCAAAAAGCCCAAACATCAGACCTTTATCATCAAGATTGTATGTGCCGTTTACTTGCCAAATGTTTTTGCTTTTATAAAAATTTAGTATACCAAATCACTTGCATGAAATGCGACGCAATATACATACTAGAAACACAGAACATTCCGATTACGACAAAATGAACATATTAAAAGCAAAGCCAGTAATTATCATGAATACTGAAAAAAAATTCAAATACTACAAGACGTGTTCAAAAACACATTACTAAGACAAGCCGCAGAAACTTTTTTTTATCAAAAAACACAAACCAACCATCAATATTGAAAAATGCTGTGTCGAAAATTCGTGAATACCTTAAACACCTTAAATAAATC
This sequence comes from Schmidtea mediterranea, assembly GCA_022537955.1. Lineage (NCBI taxonomy): Eukaryota > Metazoa > Platyhelminthes > Tricladida > Dugesiidae > Schmidtea > Schmidtea mediterranea. The sequence continues at coordinate 2,463,727 of CM039682.1, forward strand.
TGATTCATAGTCAAATTTTGTAGAAAATATTATGTCACTTATAAAGAAATCAGAGGTGAAAAACAAAAAAAAGTCCTTATAAAATAAAATATACTTCATAAATAAAATTATATAAAAATTTATTAAAATTAAAAATAAATTATTTAAAATAATTATCACAAATTAACAGTAAAAAAATTAAAAGTATGTTACTTATGTTAATCTTGTGATTCCTGATTTATAAATTTAATATTTTAAAATAAATTATTTATAATTATGGAAATCAATTAAAATTATTAAATTAATTTATTAATAAAAATAATTATATTAAAATTAAAAATAAATTATTCAAAAAAATAATCACAAATTAATAGTAAAAAATAAATTAAACATAGATTAAAACCAAATTTGATGTCTGATTTATGAATTTTAATTATTTATGAAACTCATTGAACAATATAAAGGGAAACGGTAAATGGTCAGACGGCATTATGAATGAGGCGCGGCTTATATTCGTGAATATAATCAAATATACTTCATCCTCCGCTTCAATATTACAATTCTTTGAGATTAGAACTTCCAAGATTTCTACATGGCCTCCAATACAAGCAAAATGAATCGGTCGCCTACTTTTCTAAGAGATCATAAAGTTATTATTGTCAAAAATTTTCACAATTAAATAAACTTTGCCTGCACTTGCTTCAATATCACAATTGAGGTCTATCAGGATCTTTGCAATCGCCACATGGCCGTTCTCGCAAGCTAAATGGATTGGACGCTTACCATCCTAGGTTAATAAAATACATTGAAAACTACACGTTAATTTGAAGTCACCCGACATCACGTATTATGCGGGATTGTTCAAGATTTTAGTTGTTTGTCACTCACTGAAAACTGTCCTACAAACATTTTCGCAGCTAAATCTTATTGAATCTTTTAACATTTTTTCAACTTTTCTGTTTGCTCTACTTTATATTAAAATCTAAAAATTTGGCACAAGAAAATTAAAATTGTACCGCTATCAAATTTTTGACTTTTTTTATTTCATTAATAATTAAGTGATTTCAAAGTTTTTCAAGTACCATTTGATAAAAATAACAGTTTTGCAACAGCGTAAGATTCAAATTTTCTTTGATTTTTTAAAAATTTTAGATTATCACTTTTTTTGTGCCCTGAAAATTTTTTCAGCATTTTGTCTGCTAAGAGCTAAATTGTTTGCGTACCACTACATTATATAAACGCATTAATAAATATTGTAAGAAAATTCTGTCCTCTAATATGTTAAGCGTTTTTTTTTAATTTTGACTTGGGCATTACCCGTATTTCAATAAAAAATATATCTGGTCACCAGTGGTGTTGTGCTAATTTTTTTTTACCGGAACGCGTATATAAAATTATATAGACAGGGCCGATCCTGGTAAGGCGGCCGCTCTGTGCGGTCTCATGTCCCAAATTTGACGACGGGGGGAGATTTCCCCCAATTTTTGCCCGTCACCAGGATCGGCCCTGTATATAGCATAAAAAGGAAAGGAAACGAAAATCATTACGAAACCCATTTTGTATATATATATATATATATATATATATATATATATATATATATGTTTATCACAATAATAGGAACGTTTAATAAAAATTAGTTAACAAATTATAAAATACGCATATTAGATACTCAAACAATATTACATAAATATTTTTAACAATACATGAAATCAATACGTCAGCCAATTCTCGTTATCAGAAATCATCTTTAGTTCCGGAACGCGTTCCTGTCCAAAAAGGAAGTACCGGAACGACGTTCCGAATCGTTCCGGTTCGACAACACCACTGCTGGTCACTTTATGTTAATTAGATAATTTCTAAACGAATCGTCGTCATGAAAAAACATTTGAAATTAATCTCTTTGATTTAATTACAAAATTAATCAATTTCAAATATTAAAAACAAATATCTTTTGGTTTAATAAGCACAATTATAATACAAAATGTGCTAAAAGTTATATCAGAAAGGTAATGTTGGCATCGCGGCGAATTTATTGTTCTTGTTCCGGGTCAGTTATTAATTTTTGGTTTTACAAATTATGAAATTATTCATTTTTTAAAATATTTAATTCATATTATTTATGGATGACTTAGACTTGACACTGATGTTAAGCTAGCTGTTGTATTTATTATATCTTTATTAATTTTCATATATAAGGAGCTGATATTATTATTGGTACATTTATATCACAGACAAGTAAAACACAATGAAAATTGGGGCAAGAACAAGTTAGATTTATTGCATTTAATATTGCAAGGCCTAGTACATTCGTGCTAAAGACACAATTTGCATTCGATCGCTCCCATAAAGTAAACTGTGCCTCCTTAAAAGGGAAATCATGAAAATAGTGAAGGGCTTTGATAAATATTGGTCGAATCGATTAAAGGAAGGTGATATAATCCTTATTGGTGATTTGTATCAAGAAGCTAATCGGTTTATTTCATACTACGCATCTAAATTTGTTAGCGACCTTGTAAAATTTGCTAAATAGTGCAAGCAATGATATCTTTCTTGAGTACCCACCAAATATAATATTAAATATCTCTTGCTTTCCGGTCGATTGATAGCTTCGGGTTTCCTAATAATAAGAGATTCTTTACAAGCATTACAATAAAGTTAAAACAAAGTTGAAATAAATAAATATCAAGAGTCTTTGCAAAAGTTAATTTCTATAGCTCCAAAGGAAAAGCGTTAAATTACAAAGAGAAGTAAAAAATTTAAGGAAGCAATATCAAAACAACACTATGAAATTATATCGAAGTTTGCCGTTTTAAGTTAAAACTTTTAACTGTATTGTTTAAATCGTATAAATCAAAAATCCTTTCCTTCTTTCGTCATTGATAATATATTTAAAATTATTTTTATTTTTATTGTTTGATTTTATTGATTTTTTTATTCTCTTATTCTAAATTTCTTGTTCCACTCCTATTTTTCAGCATTCCAGAGCAGAATATCCTTTATTTTATTCCGTCTTCTTTTAATCATTCTGCTAACTTTAGTAATTATCTAATAAACTCAAAAACAATGTTTATTGTCAATATGCCTTATTATTTGTTTTAATTCTCATAGTCGCTATGGATTGTAATAATATCACTTTGAATGGATAAAATAAAAGTAGTGAGATGTTTGGGTTTTGACGTATCCACCTACCCAAAAAATATCATCAAAATTTTATTTAAAATGGTTCATTAAAACAAAACACATTTTAAAAAATACTACTAAATATTTATTTAAAACTGTTGGGTTAATATCATTTAAAAGTCGGTTCTCGCTGTCTCCTAGTGTTCTTTATATATAAATGAAGAAAACCCAACACAGAACAACTTTATTCACAATTCACCACAATTACAATTAGTTATTAATTTTGTTGGAATATTAAATATTCTAATAATATTTTATTCGTCTTCACAATCAAATTTGCCACCGGTTACCTCTTTTTACCCCCAAAAATATTGATTTTTACTTTTTTCAAAATTTTAATTAATTTTTATTGATTTTGATAATTTTAAAATGTTATTATTTTTATTCATGTTTTGTTATAACCCCAAAAATTTGCACTTTTCTTTCTTTGATAATTTATTGTATGTTATCGTGAGGTAGGAGACGCGAGGGGAGACCACCTTTCTGTCACGATAATTTAGTAAATGTTTCACTTGTTTTATCTTTTGACCGCTCCTTTCCTGGTGTTGAACGTATTTTGTTATTAACTCTCTTCGACCAAAGTTTTCCTTTTATAGCTTTGATCAGGCCATTATTAAACTATTATCTATCCTCTTGTCAACAGTTGTGCTCTACTGACGCTGTTATCTATTGGTGCCCATTTGAGTTTCCATCTGCTCATCAATTACCCCGGGTTTTCCATTATCTCTCGGACTTCCTATTGACTCGGGTTTTTCACTAGCTCGGGCTTTCCGTTAGTAATTAATTAATATTTTAAATAATTTTTTTTGCGCTCAACCTTTCCTGGAAACCCCTAACTGAATTTTTATTATCATATTTAGATTCGAGTTTCGATTTGGCATTCAACCATACCGTTTTCCCCCGATCAATAATTAATTTTGCACTTTAGTTATTTTTGGTGATTAATTGTGCTTCATTTTATAACCCCAACAAAATCATGTATTAAAACAAATATTCATTTAAACTATAATAAAAAAGCGGCCTGAATATAGTGAAACGCCTCTGTCCCAAAACTGCTGCATTAATAAATATATTAAGTATATCAGAAAGATTGGAATATTTGAAAGACATCCACTAGCAGACATTTACAATCCAACATCCATTTTTTTGTAATAACTAATTAAGTAATTACATATATTTATAATATATTAAAGCCTCGGCTCATGCATTTTAATCTGGTGGGAAACAGTAAATGGTCAGACGGCATTCTGAATGAGGCGCGACTTATATTTGTGAAAATACGGTAAATAATTTATCCATAATCAAATATACTTCATCCTCCGCTTCAATGTTACAATTCTTTGAGGTTAGAACTTCCACGATATCTATACGGCCTCCAATACAAGCAAAATGAATCGGGCGCCTACTTTTCTAAGAGATCATAAAGTTATTATTGTCAAAAATTTTCACAATTAAATAAACTTTGCCTGCACTTGCTTCAATATCACAATTGAGGTCTATCAGGATCTTTGCAATCGCCACATGGCCGTTCTCGCAAGCTAAATGGATTGGACGCTTACCATCCTAGGTTAATAAAATACATTGAAAACTACAAGTTAATTGGATAGATTCTAGAAAATGGTAATGAGGGGAAATTGGGGGGGATTTAAATTTATAGATTAAATTGATCAAAAAAATAAAAAATTTAAAATAAAATTAATAAAAATACAAATATTTATAATAAATAATTAATAATAAAAATAATAAGAATAGTAAAAATAAATAAATTAAATGTTTTTATTGAATCACTCAACAAGTCTAAACGCTCATTAGCAATTTTTATATTTAAATTTCATATGATTTGGAATTCTAGTCCGTAATATCCTCCTCATTTATCAGTGTAAATAGTAGATCCATATGGGGCATGTCATACTATAAAGTCATGACAAATGACTTTAGTACGCCTTCTAGTGATCAGTATTTTTGGCTTCTAAGGACTCTTCACTGATGATTCTTAAAGCTATAAAGATGTGTTTCATCTACTTCGGATTCATCAGGCACCTCACCACGAGAAACAAAAACAAAATACGAATATTTGAGAATTGCTTCTCGAAAATATGAAAAATATGTCGTGACAGTCGACATATCTATTTCACAGATACTACTAGTTTCGTATCTAGTTTTTTTCTCAGAATAACAGTAAAATAGCATAAAAATTGTTCTCATTTTGAGATGACCGTATTCAAAAAATGGATGCTGTTTTTCGACAATATCGTTTGATACATCTGAGTCTAACATCTATTCCATGTCTAGTTTTCCCTTTTTCAAGGTTCATTTTTCCTCCGCACCGAGAACAAAACCGAACATAACTGGTGATTAGACCAAAACTTTTAGCAAGATTAAATGCTTTTTCGTCTGTTGAGATATTTGCCAAAAATTCATCAACATTCATTCTATCTAAAATATTAGAATTTTTATAAAAATTTTTGATAAATTTAATTTATCATTTTTAATCTTGAAATTTTAATCCCGCCAATTTTCCTCTATTACCAAAATTCTAATGAAGATCATGAAACGAGGAAAGATTTGAAATTACAAGTCCTGAAAACAATCGAAGAAATGAAAGACAAAATTGTTAAATTAGATATAATAAAAAAAAAAGTAAAATGAAAATATTGTTGCTATTCAGCATGTGGAGAAAAATTATAGAGAATAAGTGTAATGTTAAATGAAGGCCAAACACGCAATTAACAGAGGACATAGTGACTGCAGGCAAATGAAAGAAAATTTAAAGAAAAGCAACAATGGATATAAAGAAATTCAAGGAAATGTTGGACTTTCACAGAAGTTGGTCGCCTACGATCAGAATGTTTTATAAGGTGCATCCCCCGAGATTCCAGAGTCCCTGATATATATGGCTGATTTAGGAGATAGGTGAGATTAATTCCTTACAAGGTGATGATCCAAACGAATTTACACAGAAGTCTTGATAAGTGATTAGAACCATAAATTAAATCCAAATAATATTCTGAGCAATTTCATCATTCAATTTCAACTTACCGCAAACATTCAAATATATTAAAATATTTACAAATAAATTTTACAGAATTATACTACTTCTATTCTCAATTTCTGGGGGTTAATAGATATTTACACGTTTATACAGTCCAATAAATGTATTTCGCAAAATAATATACTTTATCGCAGGTTTCAATATCACAATTTTCATCTATTAGCATTTTTACAATGTCGGCATGGCCTTCAAAGCAGCCCATATGAATAGGATGCCTTTTGTTCTAGGAGACCAAATGATTATAAAATTATTATTCAAAAGCAGATAAACCACCTTGCCACCGAATACCTGAATATCGCACCTTTGATTAATCAGAAGTTTAGCAATTTCCACGTGTCCTCTCTTGCACGCAAAATAAATTGGACTTCGGTTAACCTATGGACGTCAATTAAATAGTGAAATAATTGATAAAAAATATGCCTCATCACATGCATTAATGTTACAGTTACTTTCAATAAGAATCTTTACAGTGTCCTTATGGCCTTCCCAACAAGCAAGATGCAATGGGCATTGATTCCACTAAGGAACACAATATGGGTACATGATTAATATCCCAAATAATGTACCTGTCCCCCAAATATTTCGAAATCGATTTTATTATCAATAAGCAATTTTACAATTTCTGCTTGTCCTTTCTCACAAGCTGAGTGAATAGGACGTCTTTTCCACTAGAGGGTAGTAAAGTTATAATTTTATAATTAAAGTTTCACTACCTCATCACGTATCTCAATATCAACGTTATGATCAATCAGAAATTTTACAATTTCCAAGTGACCAAAATCACAAGCCAAATGGATTAGAGGTTCATCCTAGGTTATTATAAATATAATTTCAAGATGACAAAATATTGGATTAATAAAGATGCATTATTATCTCATTGACTAAAACTGGCTGATTTTGTTTGTTTATACGGCAGTGAATGATTGAAAGAAATTAACAAAATTAACAATATTAAATCACCATAAATAACGTTTTGCACAGCAAGTGTAAAATAAACGGTTAATTATTCAACAATATCCGTGTGCCGCATTCCGCCCGTTTCAGGTTTTCTTGCGGCCCGTTAAAATCTTATTTTTGACTTTTTAAATATTCATTGCTATGTTAAATTAGGAAGAAAACACCAAGCAATTTCAATAATTTTATAGATATATTTCTGTTCGTAGTAAATTCCCAAATCATTGACGAAGGCCGGCGCCTCACAGTCTACATGCTATTCTTGCTGGGTACCTAACGGGTCGACAAGAGGCCTCAGGTTTGAATATGATAGACAAATTACGAGGAAAATTATAATAAAATCTTTTGTTTCTCTGCTGAATAATTACAGCCAAATTTTTCATATTTTTTAATTAGTTTTACCTTTTAGGAGGCATTATTCTTGTAATTGTACCCGCCGTAATCACTATTTTCCCTTTGAAAGTAATTTAAAATCATTTATTACATTTATTATATTACAAATTACAAATAATAAATGTTTTTCTTTTGAAATTATCTTTTCTTCTTTTAACTTTATTTTCGTGGGTTATTAAAACAACCGTTATTTCGTTTATTTTCGAGATTAACACCACACTTCAACATAGCAATTTGGAATCAAATTTTAATTTTATTTGTCTTTTTGTTATTAATATATTTATTTATATATATATATATATATATATATATATATATATATATATATATATATAGTATATACACATAAACACTTTGAGAAAGACATGAATTTATATGCGACTACGATACTAATACATGGAACAACTATAAGAAAGGACAGTAATATGTGTTGGGGTATTACGAAAAAAGCACAGTAAAATCAATAAAACACCAAAATGATAACAGTGCAAAATTAATTAAAAAATTTACAAAAATTCGAAAGTAGTATTGATCTGGGGAAATTGGTATGGTTGAACGCCAAATTGAGAGACAAGTCCAGAAATAATAATAAAAGTTTAGTGAAGGGTCCCTAGGAAATTATATAAGACAAAAAAGAAATTAATTAAAAAATGTATTACTAATGGGAAGCCCGAAGCAATGGGAAACCCGAGAGATGAGGAAAATCCGAGAGATGATGAAAACCCGACGTGTAGAAGGAATAATATAAAAGGGTAAATTGGCCTAAACAATATTAAATGGGCGCCACTGATCTATGGAGAGGTAATTATTTCCTAATTTGTAATTTAGTAATGAAGCAAATGTTGTTGACAAATGTCGGCTAAGGTGGTCTGTGGGAAGTCATTATTTTTAATAATGTAGCAAATATTGTTGACAATCGTCTGAAAACAGTCTGAGCAGGAGTATAAAAGGAATAAGGAAAAACACGAAATGGTCAGTGGTCGAAGCAAACGAGTAGTCTAGTCAGGTCAGTAAAAGAATCTAAACCCAAGTAAAGTCAAAGTTATCTATCAGATAGGGTGATTATCCATTGAATAACCTACCTTTAGATAATCAAATTTATAAGGTGGTTGAAGGGTGCAAACAAATTAGTGAAATTGTGATTACAAAACATTGAAATAAATCGGATTGAGTTGTAACTGTGATAATGTGCAAATAAAATTATTCTGTGTTGGGTTTTCTTATTTGATTCGTAAAGGACACGAGGAGTCAGAGGGAATCGACTTTCAATAATAATAACCCAACATATGTAAGTCAACCCCAGACCGACTCTCAGGGTAAGGTGACGATCTGCAGTCCTGAATACGTTTCTCACCAGAATTTCTAGATAATAATAAATCAAATAACATGATAACAAGATAAAAGCCACTTTATTACAAAGACTTGCTCATAGATAACAACACAAGGATGTTAGCGGCCGATAAAAAAGCGTTTCAGGAACCATTTAGAAGGATTATGAGTAGATGCTGGCAAGTAGCTCACCCATGTGCCACTTAGGTAACGCTCTTTCACAGGTGCAATGGTGTATAAACAACAGTCACTTTGGAGTTGAGGGATTGGGTTACCAGGTAATAGCTACGGAAATTGCGAATTATTATTTAAGAATTTACAAATATCATAAGATATATTTATATATTTGTGTGGCTTGCATCAATTTAAACTCTGGGACAATAAGTACAAATACTTGACACAACCGGATATACATCAATAATGGGCTTTTGTAGTACAGTAGGACTAGTTTTAAATTATCCTACAAAACATATAATCTATGAAATTCTTTCATACTTTTCTTTCTAGATATTCATCTAGATTGTATTTGCTACACAATTCAGGGGCCTGGCTGCGGATAGTTCCAATTAATGTCTCGAATTCACTACAACTTGATGATTAATCTGACTAATTTACTCGCAATAATTTACTCCATCCAAAAATAAGTTCTGTTAAATTTTTGCCGAAAACAAATGACACAAATTAATAAATATTTCCGCAAAATTATGAAAATTGAAATAATAAACTGAGTCAATTCACTTGATTAATAAAATAATTGATTATTTAAAACAACAAGTGATAATTGCAGAAAAATCATGGTAAAATAAATAGTTCAATAAAGTTTTAAATGTAATATCTTTTAAATACAGAATAAGTGAAAGTCATAAATAATTTGGAATATTCACTAAATACCCATTTTAAAATTATTTTTACACCAACCCTAATAAAAGTTTTTATTCAACTTCTACCCAAATTTTAAAGTTTTATTTACCAAATGAAAACAAATGTTCATTTTATCAAAATATCATACAATTCAAAAAATACAAAAATCAATATCAAATTGATAAAGTTTAATCGATAATTTTTTTCCAATCTATTTTTCATTCGCTTTGTTCTAGGCCTTCCTTTTGATCTTCATTGAGTAAGTGCCATTATTGCTGATTTAACCAAGTTTTTTTGATGAAAGAGGATTTATTCTCGTAATATAACAATCTTTATATGCACATAGAGAGAAATAGTTAGAAATCATTGGTTTTTTGGCATTTACTTCATTAGTAGCGCGGCAAAAATGGATTTAACACATGTAAGCTTGTTAACATATTTTAATTTGGGTAGAAAGTGAATAAAATTTTTTATTTCGGTGGATAGTGAATAAAAAATTTTTAAATGGGTAGAAGGTGTAATGCCCCTAAATAATTAGAATGATAAGAATATTTCTAACATTATTCTTAAAAAATAATAATATTTTTAATTAAAAAGTAGAGATATCTTATCAACACACTTAAGCGGCTCGGGTAACCAGAGGCGTAGCTAGGGGGTAGCGGGGGACAAATGTCCCGGCATCAGACCATGTGGGCACCAAAATGGGGTTTGAAACTTTTTAATTTTGTATTGTGGAACTTTATTTTGCATCGATTTAATATGATATCTATTAAGATTGAAGGTTCATCACTCTCTTGCAGCCAACTTTTTGTAATGCACTATCAATCTTATTGTGTGAATACAATATTGCTAAACCCACTTAACCTAGTCTATAGACTCCTGATTTATTAACTTACCTATGACCAGAAACATACATCTTTTTTGGATAATGGCCTATCGAGTTTTATGCACAGAACTATAATACTACTGGTTACTGGGAAATCGAATATAATCAGATACGCTCAGCAGTCAGCATCAACTAACCTCCCTCGCCTGCATCCAGACTGCAAGTGATTTCTGTCATAATCAGTGAGACATATAAAGTAATCCAACTTGGATTATCAAAGTTCCAATACATAGAGGCATGATTGCAGGTTGCTGGGAAGGAACTGGGCTCATTGGCTTGGCTAACTTGGCATAAAACTTATATCCATGGGGACGAACTTTGCTATGAAATTTGTGTCTGCCAAATGTTACTTCGGGTAAGAGATGATGCTTTACCAGCATCTTCATTGGATCTTTTGTCTTTCATCATTTTTTATTGTGAGGACGTTTCCCCAAACATGCAAATTTCACTGCAAATCCTTCTAACAAATTCAGTATCAATCGCTCTTTCAGTAAACTGAAGTTGATTTTGTCCTATTTGCGCGCATCGATGGGACAAGATCTTCTTAGTGACCTTGCACTTCTCAGTATTGAACGAAATGAAATGGAAAAGTGTGATTTTGATGAAGTTATTGATAAGTTTGCCACAGTCAAATACAGAAAAATAAACCTGATATGAACATTCTACACGTATGGGCACAATGTTTGTATACAGTTATTGATATAATACAAATTAATATAGTATTTCGTTTGCACTACTTCTTGCTTGACTAATCACATGTTTCGTCTGCATTAGTTTCTTCTTTGCTTAGTTCATTGAACAACTCTTAATTTTTCATCGAAGGGTTGGGGGTGCAAAAAATGAATCTTGTCCCAAGGCGCCAAACACACTAGGTACGCGGGTAAAGTAGTACTACGTTATTTTTGATAAATGATTTTTCAAAATTTCGTTTAAAAATAATAGGTGGTTTATAAGTTATAGAGATTTTTGCTCGAGAGTATTTTTACTTGTGCATTGCGCAATTTTGCCCGAGACAGAAAACAATTTGCCGCGAATTACATACCGATTAAAATGTGTTAATAACTAATTAATAACTAATTTATAATAATGATGATAATGTCTAATTTTAATCATTTATCACACAATGCTTTTAAACTCAATTATTATATTTATTTCTTTTCGAAACATAAACTAACAGCTGAAAATAAAAATTAACTTTATTTTACATAAAATTTTAAAAGCGACTCAAAAATCAGTATATTCGGCCCAAAAGTTTTATGGTTTGAATAACTTTAAATTTAAATAGAATTCCGTTTTTGAAAAATGGAATCCTTTCGATGGATCCCATTCGAATTCTATAGTCATCCTCGTGTTGTCAAAATGTTTTCCTGATAGCACCTTTTAATTTGTCAAATAGGCTTACACCGGATATTAAAAAGGCTATATGTGATGAAAGATATTTAATGAAGTTGTTATTTGATCTTGTGTTACCATGAATTGAAGCATCACCTTGTATTAAATAATAATGTGTTCCGCCTAGTTTTTCTGTCAATTCATCGATAGAACCTTGATAGAGCCTTTCCTTCGTTAATTGACCTTGATTACAAAACTCTTTATTAGTTTCCATCTACAATTTTAAAGCTTTATAGCTTATCTACTAAAATCTGGAAATTTTCTTTATTTAAACATTGCAATTAGTTGTGGCTAGAAATTGCTTCATTTGTTATGTAGATCAACAAAATCCAGTAGATTTATCCAGATCCCTTCATCAATAATAAAATTATATGTTGTTTCTTTTTCGTATTATCACGATCCTCATTTTTCCTATCTTAACACTATACTTCGTATTGTGTTACGTTCTAAGCCCATTTGCCGACCAAACAAAAAATAATCCTCACAATGTTCCATAATTTTTATTAACATTTTTTCCTTTATATTTATTTTCAAATTCAAAATTTAATTATATTTTAAGTTAAATTTGCATATTTATTATCAGTTTTTTGTGGGTTTTTATATATTTTATTACTCAAATTGTACCCTGGAGTTATTAAAATGTTTTATAAATTCTGTTTTTTTTTAAATTTAAAAATGCTGAATTTATACATAAACAAAGTTGGACCATAAAGTATTATCAACTCTCCTAAAATTTCTTCTTTTATTAAACATTTTGTGAATAACCTTTTCATATGGTGGTAATAATTTCTTAAATTTCCATAATCAAATTTCTGGAGTTCTTCATTGACTTCTTCACAGGTAACAACATGTCGAAAGACATTGCAGAGAAGAGCTTTATTCTTATTCTATTTTTAATTGTGCCAAAATCAATTTCAATAATTCCTTTTTTATAGGTAATAAATATGAGGCAATAATTTATATTAGTTAATTAAATTTAAAAGGCATCAGAAATAGCTTCAAAAAATTCATATTTTATGTTTTCAATTTCAAATATTCAGTGCAATTTATTGTCTAATTAATTATATTTTTACTATAGAAACTTTCTAAACGGAGATTATGTGCCGGTATTTTTTCTCGCGTGAAATTTTTCTGTACTGATCTAGTATAAGGTGCTATTTAATGTCGCTGGTCTTATCTTATTTCATTTTTCGCTAATTCATATACACTTATTAAATGTTAGTTTTTTGATTTATTATTTAAGGTTAAATAAAATGACTATTAAGGTTCAATTTAATGGTCTTTGCTGTAGTAGGTTCACTAAATTTATGCCGGTGTCAATGCCCGTTACTTCAAGTGAGTGTATATATATAAATTAATTATTTCTTATATTAGACCTTAATTTGTGACATATCTGTATATAATTTATGATCACAATTAATCCTCTGCTGACATTACGGTAGAATTTGTTTCGTAATTTATACATTTTGCTACAATATTAGAAAGTAAAATCCAAACTATTTGATTCATGTATAATTTAATTTTAAATTACGGAATAATTATAGTAATTATTTAAACAAATGAGTTTTTAAAATATTTCATTAACAAAACTAAACGCAGTTTTGAAATAAATAATTAGTAGAACAAATTATGCGCAATTCAAAAAATAGATTTTCAGATATCATTGAAATTAAAATGTCAACTTTTTTGATTAAAATTAAAAGTTATGGTTAACCTCTTAAGTGGTTTATTTCGTCAAACGATATGCGCTCCTCAGCGCCGAGTTTTGTTATCCACTAGCGTATATATACGTCTTGTGCATAGTGTTACAAAAATAAAATAATATCTTATTGGATGATATTTATTAAGATAATATGTTAACTAAAGTATTATACGCAAGCGAATATATTCGTCTTATGCATTTTGTATATATCCATCATAGCCACTTAAGAGGTTAATTATTAACATAATATAAAAATTATTTATTATTTGTTACATTTTTATGTTGATATTAAATATAAATATAGAAAAGTAATAAAAATGTGTAAAAGGGGAAAATAATAAATGTAGATAATTGAAATAAAATTTCGATAAAATTTAATAAGTCAATTCTCTAAATCATTTTAGTTGAGGAGATACACTATGTCAGTGAAACCTTTCTCTTCCGCCAAACACCTTGGATCCTGATTCCACTAGAAAATATTTTAATTATTTTAAATAATAAACGAATGTACTTCATTTAAAGCGCTGATGTCACAATTTTGATCAACAAGTAGTTTCACAATCTCTATGTGTCCCATTTCACATGCCAAATGAATTGGCCGGCGGATATGCTATAAAGTAATTGCATTACAAGGGAAAATTCCTTTATCAAAACTAACTTGATCACAAGCTTCAATATTACAATTTCTATTTATTAAACATCTTACAATCTCTGTGTGGCCCCTTTCATATGCTAAATGAATTGGCCGCTGGTTGTGCTATTTGGAAAATGATTTAAAATGGGAAAAGGAATCAAAAGTCTATATCGTTTGCTCTTTCGGCCAAATTTTTACTAAAGCAGAAGGCAGAATTCGAGAGATATTTTGATCTCAAGTTAAAACTGTAGAGTGTTTTTGAAAAAGATATAAATATTAAGAACAAATCATAGATTTCAGATCTCAAGTGCTTCTTAAAATATTTCCATCTCGGACCTATGCAAATCAGCTTAGGAGAATTTGAGCGACGGTATGTCGAACCATGTAGAAATCCCAATAATGAAGATAAAGGTTTTGTTGCAGCATACTTCATCACATCTGGCGATGAATATAATGAAAAAAGGTTTTAAATCTTTGTTTCTACAAATCAACTTAAAGCAATAGAAAATGGGTTAATAAAAAACAAAATGTTTTCCTCGGTTACTGGGAAAATATGAGCCTATGAGCACATCAAAACTGGTATGAAGGAGCCGCTACTAAAGGTACGTTAACAAACAACAGCTTAGAATCACGTAATTAATTTATCAAAAACGAAAAACCTTAAAAACATTATGCAGTTACCACGTTTATAAAGCAACGTATTGAATCGGTATGGAAATGGGCAAATGTAAGAACTTCATAGATTCAAAGATTCGACTCAAATATTGGAAAGGTGGATGCCAAGGGTTAAGGTTAAGTGGAGTGTTATGTGCCATCAGGAGAAGCAACAAATGTTACAGAAGACTAAATACTCAACATTAGAGAGATGCGTTGCAATACTTTTGATCAATTTATGAAACGTTCGTTTGCCTCTAGAAATTGTGACTCTTCCAAACAATTGTTTTGAATTGAAAGAAGAAAAAATACGTTTTTGTTAAATTATAGATTTATTAGTTTATTATGTCACCCAAAGTATGCCAAGCTACCACCTGAAGCCAAACAAATTGAAGAAAAATGAAAAAGTGGCAGACTCAATGAGGCCACAAATCGTTGAATAAATAGTTTTTTGTTAAACTTTTTAATTTTCATATTTCATTTTAAATACTGATCATTTATTCTATTGTCTTTAGAAAGAATTTACTCTTCTACAATCTATAATGGCTGGAAGTTCAAGAGACCGTTAAAAATCCAGGAAATTAATGGATTGCGTGTACAAAAAGAAAAATAGACCACGTGAAGACAAGAAATATATTTTACAATTATGTCTCAGAAAGAATGCCGACAGACTAAACTCATGTTATTTCAGTGATAATAGGTTTAGCAAATTACTATAAAATAACTAGTAATAACATTTCAAACCCCTTGCAAACCATTAAGGACTCCACGTACATCTCAATTGTTTTTTTAATTTATTTAAACAAAAATACGAAATGTATAAAATTTTGTTTAATGTAATCACAATAATAAGTTTTCAAGAGGGGTCGAGCCCAAATGTTTCAGTAGAAGCACAAATGCATTCAAATCAAACTAATCACAAATTATAAAACACAAAATAGATGGTCAACATGAGGGTTTCGCCTGGGGAATTACATATTCAAGTGGAATTACATAATCAAGTGAGATTACATAACCAGATGGTATTGCATAATCAAGTGGCGTTACACGACCAAGTGTAATTACATAATCAAGTGACATTATATGATCGAGTAGTGTTACATAATCAAGTGAGACTATATAATCAGATGGTATTACATAATCAAGTGGCGTTACACGACCCAGTGTAATTACGTAACCAAGTGATACTATATGATCAAGTAGTGTTACATAACCAAGTGGAGTTACATAATCCAGTGGATTTACATAGCCAAGAGTAATTACATAATTAAGTGCCATTGTGTAATCAAATGGTATTACATTATCAAGTGGAATTACATAATCCGATGTAGCTACATAACCAAATGGAATTACGTAATCAAGTGGAACTACACAATCAAATGTAACTACATAGTCAAGTGTAATTACATAATGAATATAAATTACATAACTAACTGTAATTACATAATCAAGTGGAATTGCATACTCGAGTGGCATTACATAGCCGAACGGAATTACATAACCAAGTGTAAATACATAATCAAGGGGAATTGCATGACCAAGTGGTATTGTATAAACAAACGGAATTGCATAATCAAGAGGAGTTACATAACCAAAAATACAACGTGACACCGACATATATCGAATGGTTAAAAAGATCAAAGCCGAATGGATAATCAATTTAATGTTCTTACAGAAACTGAATACAAGCACACACACACATACATTGATACTGCAAAGATATAGACAAATGAGGATAGTGGGATAGAATGGTAGTGAACAAAACAAACAAATAACGAGCTAACCGGAGATAAAGGAATTTTATTAGATGATTATCTGCTAGTAGAAAGTGAGCTCAATTGAGAGTCTAGAACGTTAGCAACCTACATACTTAAAAGGACAGCGAAAATATGAGATATCGTTCATTTTATTAATTGACAAAAATTCGGAATTAATTGTTCATTATAATTTATATCTTTTTATTATTTTTTATTATTATGCTACATAAAGGCAACTTACTTACTTACTTTTCCATAATTAGTCTATTCCTTTAAAATTAATTCTAAATGTGTTAGGGCAATAAACTTATTATTTTATTAAAATAGATTTAAATCCAGACCAGCGGTTTATAATGTGTAAGGGCTCCTGAAATTTTTACATTGATAGCGATGAGTTTGCTTTAAATCTTAAAGCAAACTCATTTCTTTCATTGAGGTGCTCTCTTTCTTTACTAAACTTTTATTATGCAATTCAGTGTATGTTTGTATAGAAAATAAATGTTTGTTGTGTGCAAATGTTATTTTTAATTTATTTTTAATATTGAGACTCCGCATTTGCAAAGAATTTAAAATAGTGCCCCGATGCTAAAAAGAATTGAAAGCTATGATCAATACCATTTAATTCTAGTACCAATTTTGTCCAATACAATCAATCATGTCGCATACCATTTTGTCCATTACCATTTTGTCCATAACCATTTTGTTCAATAACATTATGTCCAATAACTTTTTGCCCAATACCAACATGTCCGCATATAATTTTGTCCATTACCATTTTGTCCATTACCATTTTGTCCATAACCATTTTGTCCAATAACATTATGTCCAATAACTTTTTGCCCAATACCAACATGTCACATACCATTTTGTCCAATACCATCATGTCCGCATATAATTTTGTCCTTTTCTCTTTATCTCCAATACCATTTTGTCGAATACCATTATTTCAGCATATCATTTTGTCCGTACCATTTTGTCCCATTACATTATGTCCGAATACCAAAGATGAAATCAAGCATTCAAGCTTTAATATTAATTTCGTGATATCTTAATATTAACGAAAGACTTTATCTGATTTAATTGTCAAAAATATCGGTAAAATAAACGCTTTAGTATAAAGTTTAAAAATATACTTGATTCACAGCCTCAATATCACATTTCATATCCATCAAACATTTTGCGATCTCACTATGACCTCTTTCGCAAACATAATGAATGGGACGACGATCATGCTAAAGGATAATTGACTTACAATCAGAAAACTAACTATTTAAACAAATATACTCGGTCACGGGCCTCAATATCACAATTATAACTGATCATTAATTTTACAATATTTGTGTGACCATTTTCACAAGCTAAATGAATTAGGAAGCGACCATACTAAAAGAAATAATAAAATAAGTTATTTAAACAATTATACTTGATCACAGGCCTCAATATCGCAATTTATATTTATCAAGCATTCGGCAATTTCTGTGTAGCCTTTTTCACACGCTATATGAATCGGACGACTATTATTCTAAAAATTGCGTAACTTACAATTCATAAGCAAATATACTTGGTCGCATGCCTCAATATCACAATTATATCTAATCAGCAGTTTTGCAATATTTATGTAATTATGTTCACAGGCTAAATGAAATGGTCGACGAGCATACTAATAGGAATATAACTTAATACGTTTCTTAAACCAATTTACTTTGTTACAGGCCTCAATATCACAATTATTTCGGATCAGTAGTTGTGCAATTTCAAAATTTCCACCTTTACATACCAAATGAATTGGACGCTCGTTCCACTAAAACAACAATAAAATAAATTATTATTAATTGTTTTCATATTTAAATTACTTTTCCAGAATAAGACTCAATATTACATTTTTGATCGATCAAAATTTTTATAGTTTCAATTCGATTTTCCCAGCATGCCCAATGAATGGGCCGACGATCCCACTAAATTAATATAAATAAATAATAGTAAGAAGTAAAGACTCCAGCGCACTTTGACCTCAAAAGACTTCAAGGTCAACGTAATATCATATAAAGTCAATGTAATCAAATATGGAAGTTAAGTAAACAGATGGGAAATTTAGAGTTTAAGATTTTTTATAATTCGAGTAAGGTACGAAATATGTTTATTAATAAATCAAAAACTCCGGTTGGATTGTGTTCTGATCTCGTTTATCAATTTACCTGTAATGGGTTAATGGGCAACATACATTGGAGAGACTTCCCGTCATCTCTGTACTCGAGTTCTAGAGCATTGTCGATTGAAGGGTTTCACCAATATTAGTGAGCACAATAGAGGCTGTAAAAGTGAAATAGAAATATCTGATTTTAAAATTTTGTTAAAAAGTTTTAATAATTATTGGGAACGCGTGATATGTGAGGCATTGGATTCAAAGATTAATGTGTAAAGTGCTATTACTACGAATGTTGAATATTTTAAAATAATTTGAGTATGTTAAATTGTGATAAATTGATGTTTCTTTATTGTTTGAAAAAAATTTTTAAATTTTAATATTTTAATAGTATAAAATTTAATTTATAAAATGTTTCATAATTATTTTATTTTATTATAATACAGAAAAAGTTTAATATTTATAAAAAATTTTAAAATTTGTATAAAAATATTTATTTATTAAAATATTGAATAATTTGCTTAATTTATATAAATAATCATATATTTTAGTTAGTTTTTGTACTTAAAGATGACAGTTAAACTGTCGAAATATATCGTACGACGAATGTTTCACTTGCTTTTTCTTTTAATAAAATCGTTGCCAGACTTATTTAATTATTTATTAATTAACTTATGTTTACTATCTTAATATAATTTATATGACATTGTCAAGACCTTGAAAGATTATTGATTTCAAAGTTCTATGGAGTCCTAATTTCTTATTACTATAAATAATTAAACAAAAACCAAAGATCTACCTTTCCACCACTTGCCTCGAAATCGCGTTTATTATCTATTAGAAGTTTGACAATTTCCGTGTGGCCTTTCACGCATGCAAAATGAATAGGGCGCCGTTTTTCTTATTGGAAGATAATAAAATAATAATGAGTGCACATGAAAATGCACCTCATCACAAGCCTCAATGTTGCAATTATGATCAATGAGTAATTTTACAATATCTTTGTGATTATTATGACATGCCAAATGAATGGGTTTCCGATAATCCTTGCTTGAAATAATCAAATAATTATTTCGCACGTGAGCATACTTTATAACAGGTCTCAAGATTGAAATTCTGAGAAATCAGGAATTTTACAATTTCCATATGACCTTCCCAACACCCGAGATTATTTGGACGCTGATTCCACTAGATTTCAATTAGATTTTTATCTAGATATTCCTTCACTATCAAACCTACCTTTCCATCAGAGACTTCTATATCACATTTGTTATTTACTAATAATTTCACAATTTCCGTGTGGCCTTTCTCACACGCAACGTGAATCGGGCGACGTTTATCCTTTTGGAAGATAATAAAATAATAATTAGTTCGCATAAAACGCACCTTATCACAAGCCTCAATATTACAACTATGATCAATGAGCAATTTCACAATTCCTATGTTGCCTTTCTCACATGCAACATGAATCGGGCGCCGATTAAACTAGAAGGCATTTTATAATTGAATAATTAATTCTCAGCAAGTACTTCGTCAGCGACTTCAATATTGCAATTATGATCTATTAGGTAGTGGACAACCTCTACATGACCTTTTTCACAAGCCACATTTATAGGATGTGATAAATTTTTGTCCTTAATAATAAAAAATCGTAATGAATAAAAATAGTATTTACAAATTATAATAAAAAAGAAAATTTTAACTTTATTTTATGAATTACATTTTTTGTTTAAATCTCTAATTAAAAAACCTTTTCCCTTGGCGAATCAATAAATCAGAAATGGAAAATGGGAAAATAAATTATTTTTACCGGAACGTTTTTAGACATCAAAGATTAACAATTTCATTTATAAGATAAAACATATTCAAATTTTGTACATTTTGCTTTTTGTTTTAGAATAATGGAAATCTTTGTAATAAACATGGCGCATTCAATAAAAATTCGAAAATGTAATTAAATTATTCAAAAAATGCCCGCCTCCTCCTTTAGATTGTAGCATTTTGGTAGATTTTCCGTCGTCGCTGTCAAAAATGCGTCAAAAGGAAAAAAATTGGTGGGCAAAAGGATATTTAGAAACCAAAGTCCATTTTAAGTAATCATTGACATTGTTTTAAAACTTTAAAGGATTGTAATATTGCCTAGAAAGAGTCAAAAAAGATCGTGAAGCTTTCTAAAAATACTTCACAAAAATTACCAATTGTAAAATGAGTGTCTACAATTGCACAAAAAGAAAATATTGTATAATGCTTAAAAATTGAAAACAATAAATATTTCAAATTGTCACACGTCAGATAAAGATAAGTAATATTGCAGTAAAACAAAGATTAACAGATTTTTTAAGTGAATGAAAATAACATTTACATGTATTATTTTGCAGGTATTTCGAATAAACCGATAACAAACGAATTATTACGTAAAAAAATAGTTCAAAAAATAATCTTTGTAATATTTATGATTTCCAAAGTAAATTGAATAATTTCGATTTTAATATAATTTTGTTATTTTACTAATATTCAAAACAGCTGCTTAGGCAGGATTTTTGAAAGGGATATTCACAAAAATCTAGACCATCGAGAAACCCTTAAATATTTGAACTTTGACTTTGAAATAGAGATCTTTGATAGTTTTACTTTTTCATATTGTAAAAGAGATTCTGTAATATAAACATACTGTAAAATAGTCTATAGTCGCGTTTATAGTAATTAATTCAAAGGTTGAAATCATATAATCATAATTTAGCGCACTCAAGCACAAAACTGAAGGCAGTCATAAATATAGCAAACTCAGAACATTTTTAAGTCTGAATTTACTATGTCAAACGCTGACGCCAGTTTTATGTATTTTAAAGTTTAAGTTAGTGCCCATATTGATCAGAAAAAATCTTAGCGTCTGTCACTGACCTGTAAAACCTGCTATATGATATTGGTGAGATAATAAAGCATGCTATATTCAGCAATGGTGGAAACAATAACCTAACATTCAGCTATACAAATAAATCAACAGTGCAAAAATCAATATCATGTAACCAATAACACAAGAATTAATTTTATATAATCAATACCGCAGCAACCAATTTCATGTAATCAATACCGAAAAGTCAATATCATATAATCAATACCACATTAATCAATATCATATAATCAATACCGCATCAATCAATATCATATAATCATTACCACATCAATCAATATCATATAATCATTACCATACCAATCAATATCATATAATCATTACCGCATCAATCAATATCATATAATCATTACCACATCAATCAATATCATATAATCAATACCGCATCAATCAATATCATATAATCATTACCACATCAATCAATATCATATAATCATTACCATACCAATCAATATCATATAATCAATACCACATCAATCAATACCATATAATCAGTGGTGTTGTCGAGCCAGAACGCTCCGAAACGTAGTTCCGGCACTTCCTTTTTGGACAGGAACGCGTTCCGAAACTAAAGATGATTTCTGATAACGAGAATTGGCTGACGTATTGATTTCATGTATTGTTAAAAATATTTATGCAATATTGTTTGAGTATCTAATATGCGTATTTTATAATTTGTTAACTAATTTTTATTAAACGTTCCAATTATTGTAATAAACATATATATATATATATATATATACAAAATGGGTTTCGTAATGATTTTTGTTTCCTTTTCTTATTATGCTATATACAGGGCCGATCCTGGCGACGGGCGAAAATTGGGGGAAATCTTCCCCGTCGTCAAATTTGGGACATGAGACCGCACAAAGCTGCTGCCTACCCAAGATCGGCCATGTCTATATAATTATATATACGCGTTCCGGTAAAAAAATAGCACAACACCACTGCATATAATCAATACCACACCAATCAATATCATATAATCAATACCATATCAATCAATATCATATAATCAATACCACATCAATCAAACAGATATTTATAATAACAATTTTTTAAGAGTATTTTGTTAGATTGCATTTTATCAAGCCCTTTATCTCAACTTCCTTATCAAATATTTCCTATAGTGACCATAAGATGACCAAATGGTCACTTCAACAAGTTATCTCACAAATCGCTCTCTAAATATTTTCCCATACTTTTCTTTCCAAATATTCTATTAAATTAATTTTTTCAAATAATTCTGCATTATTCCTTTTGACTGTGTCAACAAACGATTCGATTTTTCTACAATATAATAATAAAACTAATAAATTTTCTCAAATGAATTTGCACTCCATCACAATTTGAATCTCTAGTCAGATATGAATGTAAAATAGAGGAAATTAACTAAAATAATATCAACATAAAAAATGAAATGAAATTATAACTCAGATGATATTTAATATCCACAATAATTTGACATTATTTAATTAATCATTGTTTCCATAGATGCAAAGTTAAATAGTTCATTCAAACAATTATTAGTTAGTTTAATAATTTATTTTAATCGAAAATTAATTTTTAAATTTAGCAATATATTTTATGTTACTCGAAGAAAATAATAAATTATAAATGGAATTGTGAGTTTTTTTACAATATAGATTAAATTATTGTTGCATGTTGCCTGTATGATGAAAGTATTACTAATTTGTTTAAATATTATAATATTATAAAAATAAACGTCATATTCGAAATCTTGATTTAAAAATGAACTCAATTAATGTTAGAAGTTGTGTTACTAAAACCTATAATGTGAAAATTATTATTAAGTATTATTATGTTATGACTTTAGTCCATCCGTTTTTTCAAATATTTATTAATAACAAACGTAAAGACAACAATCAATTATGTATCCTCCCTCATTTTTTAAGACTTCCTCTAACTGTTACAGCAATTAGTTGATCTCATTTTACCAAAAATATCATGTTCTAATTTCGAAGTTGTTATTGAGTCTATTCTTGAGATCTTATTGCGGTTGAATCGCATTTGATTTGTAGTAATATGACGGGACAAGATCCAAGCTGGATGTTGAGTAGATCAAAATACCCCGATCGAGTTCTAGTATGGTCGGTTGTACACTGTGACCAGCCGTTGTTGTGCTGCATAAGCACTTGCTCTTGGTAACCAGGTTGTTTCGGTCGAATAGTCTTTTTCAAACGCTGTAATTCAACAACGAAGAGGTACGAGTCGATTGTCTTGATTCGTGGCGTTGTTTGCTACTCACTGCCTCCTCCCCTTTTGCTAAAAATTAACTTTAAGTCTATATTCTTTCGCAAGTGACAATTCGATTAGTGAACTTTTATTTGTGTCCATGCGTTCCTCTGAGTTGCAGAACCAATAATTTATACAAAAATCAAGAATTACTAAACTAAATAAATTATTTATTGTAATATTATTTGATTATCGCCTCTCGAATGTTAATGTTTGGAAAACGATATAAACATCTTAAATCAAAGTTAAGGACTATTTTTAGAAGGAGTTCTCCAACTTCTACACACTAACTTTCGACAGAATATTCTATTAAAAATCATTTTTCTATACGAATTCCTTGATTTTCATTTTTAGATTTACATTGAAATTTCACCGACGTTTTCCAGTTATGTCGAAGATTTTAGCAAAATCGACTGAATTATGATCCAGACTGGGTTTCAGGTTTTTTGTTTTTGTTAAAAGTAACACCTCAATTACACTAAAAATGAAAAATAAAATTAATAATTTTAATCCCTTCTATTTAATAAAATATCAGAAAAAATTTAACCAATTTCTACATGATTAGTTTATTTTTTTTTACAATTTGAATACCTATTTCTGATATTTTTTGCATTTCGTTTATCCTTTGATAAACTAAATCTTTAGTGTTTTTTTTTCAATTTTTACCACGATTGGTAAAATAATGAATTGAAGTAGAGATGTAGTTAGATATAATAAAATATATAGATCCGATAGTGCTTGTAACATTTAAATTTTAATTAATTACAAATTCGTATTTAAAGAAAATTAAAATAAATTAACTGATAATAAGCTAATCTAAAATCTAATTGTCAACAAAAATTAATTATGTCAAGAGGCCCCCTGTCACAAAATCGATTTGAGGGAAAACCTAACCAATTAAGGAATTAATATATAAGGAGAAAAGTCAATGAAATTGCCAGTTTTGTCGAAGATAAAGCAAGTACTTTTAAAAAGGTTAGAACAATGACAGATTAAACTTAGAGTGGACCCATAGTATTATTATTAGCACACTAGATGTTAGATCTCCCAAACCGAATACTTATCCAGGCGCAAGGGAATAAAGAGATATTTGAAGAGTTTAAATTGACAATGGTATTGGAAATAGTTTTATCTAGAAAGTTTAATTTTATAATGATTTTTTCATAGACTTCTGGTTTTAAGTTTTATATATTTTCTGCACAGATTAGTTCAGAGTTTTTTGAACAAGACTTATTATCAAATGAAACTAGTAGGTAATGTAGGGCCTCAAACATTAAAAAATCATAAATGAAATCGAAATACATGTTGTTTAATTATTATCCAGTCATTGCTTACACCTTTTTCAAGACCTCGATTTAATACAAGCAACTCAAGATTTGCTTTACAGCTCTGCAATGTTTGTATGTAAATACGATAAATTTTTTGCAGAAATGTGTATTTTACAAACGCTAGGTTTGTTTATCATAGTTTTATATTTGTGGGCTTGCTATAGCTTCAACTGCAAAACCTGCAACTTTCCAAATGCTGATAAACAAAGTATTGTGTGAAATAAATGACAAAGAAACAGTTATTTATGTTGATGATTTTATCATCTTTACAACAACATTGCAAAAAGATTGAAAAATATTTTTGAAAAAAATAAGAGAATCAGAATTCAAAAATACGAATTACTATTTAAAGTTTATTATAAACTATACAAAATGTGCGCAAGTGTTGGAGACATTATGTAGAAAATGGGAAGCAGCGTTTCGAAGTTTGAAAGAACAACAATTAAAAACAAAGTATTGGAAGTTCAGAATTTTACAAAAATGTTTATTTTGGATACTGATCTAAGCTTTATTGGAGAAGTATACATTCAAAAACAAAAATCGTTACGTAGATCCTAGAGTGTACAAACGCGAGTTGATAGAGAACAAAGCATAATTTATATCAAAGAAGGATTTTACCTCCAATACACAGAACGCTTTATCCGGCCTATTTGAAAATGCAACGGTCTCATAAATCAGGCCTTTCCAATTATCCATTTTGATCTTTAGAATATGTTAACTATTTAAATTTTTCCGGGAAACTAAACATCCCAATCGAATCCTAATACCCGTCTAGTATATCAGAACATTTTCTCTTATAAAAATGGGCTGAAGCAGTTCAAATTTCCTGACTGCTCAGTTCATCAGGTTTTCTTTTGTTGTTTGTCATAGCTCAAATGCTTTACTAATATCAAAATTTATTACATATCGAAGACCCATATAAGGTCAAAGTTTCCATTAACATTATGGAGCTTGAAATTTGTAACATCCTTACTTGATCTTTCTTTCTGAATCTAATCTACTACCCATATACGGCGATTTGATAGTATATAGGGGAAAGAAATGTATTAAACCGGGCTCTACTATATGAAATTTTGTCAGTTATCCACGAACACCTGTAAAAACTCGAGTTTGAATCTAGTGAAGTTTTAATTGGCTTCAAAAGAATAATTTGCACTCAAATTGATAAGATTTAACACACTGAGTCGCCTTTTGTGTCACAATTTAACACAAAAAATTTCTTTTATGTAAAACATTTAATTCAATCGATTCGAAACCAATGGATGAAATTTTTGAAAATCAATAATTGTACCAACCGAAAACATAAGCACTATCGATCCAATAATATTACACACTGAGAAATCAATAACAAACCATGAAAAATAATAAATAAACCAAAAAATTACAAAAATTATGCAATAAAATAAAATTTCTTTATTTTAAAACTCGAAATTATTAAGTCAAAATAAATATATTTTATATTAGAAAACTAATTCAATGCGGATAACATGTGGAACATAAATTATAATATTTCCTATTTGTATGGACTTATGCGCCATATTGACTACTTTCTTTCATTAACCGAGTACTGTAGGTTTTCGTGACTAAATTATGAGCTTCCATATATCTTTCCATGCATTGACCGGCACATTTCTAAATATAAATCTAATATGCATTAAATATTATTAATCCCAACAGTTTGACTACTATCTAATGATGTTCCGATTTTTGTTACGCATTTATCGAAACATTTATCTGTTATTGTCTAGTTTATAATTCAATAAATAATAAAAGGAAACTTGACAAACTTGCATTAAATCTCTTATTTGCATTATTGCTGCTTGGGCTTTTACTTGTTCCATAAGTTTTTCTTTTTGATTATCCGTTAAAGCTGACATATCCATTTTCACGCAAATTAATAAATTTTAAAATATTGTATTATTATAAACAAAATCTAATTTTACAATTATTCAAATAAATTTTTTTATTTTTTAAATTTACATAGATGAAAAAAAATCGAATCTGAGCCTTTATATACAAAAATAATAAAATTTAATAAAATAATCATTTAAAATAATTTCTTTCAAAGCTTTATTATTTAAATTAGAATTTAAATTTTTAATAAATTGGAACAGTAAAGAAAATGCATATATGAAATAAAAGTTAAGTATATTGTCAGTTTCGTAAATTCAGTAAGATTTTATTTTCCTCTTCTACCTCCAGCCTGAGGTTTAACCACTCTTTTCTTAGTTTCCGGATAAAGTATTTGAAAACTTCCTTCCAAATCTACTTCTTCTTCATTAGTCTTAGCATTTTTAGTAACGCTACGACTTAAGCAAAATATACCACCAGCATTATCGAATTCACCACAGTAATTTGGCGCAGAAAATATTGTGACAAATGATCTATTGGCGAAAAATTCATAACCATCCTCAACTACTTGGTGAGCTCTAACTACCAGATCAAAACTAAATCGATTGAGAAATGAATCAACAACTGTTGGAGAAAAAACATATGATACCCCTCGTTCGTTCGGTGCAAAACCTGTATCATTAAATAATGCTGTAGGAAAATTGTCGACTGGACCAATCGCTGAAGTATCAAGTGGATCTGCCCATACAAGATCACATACAATTCCTTCTTCTGGAACATCAGTTGGTCTGGTAATTGTTTTAATTTTCTTTTTAAGATTATCTAAATCAGGCACATCGGGTTTTAAAAATTCAGGCGATAATCCACCGTGACAACAAAATATTTGATTTTCTATTATTGCCGCAACCGGCATATTATTGAAAACATCTAAAAATGTTCTCCACATTTTGACATTATACCTTCTTTTACATTCATCAAAAAACCCATAAATTCTACTTATAGCCTGACTTTCATGATTTCCTCTTAAAAGAAAAAATGTAGTAGGAAACTTTACTTTATAAGCATATAAAAGGCAAATGGTTTCGAGACTTTGTTTTCCTCTATCTACATAATCCCCCAAAAACAAATAATTAGTGCTTCCTGGATCACCGCATAACTCAAACAATCTGATTAAATCAAAAAATTGTCCGTGTATATCCCCACAGATTTTAAGGGGGCCTTCTAATTCCAACAAAACTGGTTGAGAAATTAAAACATTTTTAACATTCTGACACAGTGATATAATATCATTTTCGTTAAAAAATTTCGGCGAAAAGGAACGATTTTTTGCAATGGTTAACAAACTTTCTATAATTTCATCTATTGTCATTGTGATTTCCGATTTATGAATGTCCAACTTTCCATACAATGTTATACATTACTTAATCACTCATTCTTTTTGTATTTTATTTATAATATTTTATAAAATTCAGATGGGAGAATGAGATCAATGTCAAATAATCAAGCTAATGATTATTTATTTATATTAAGCTTTTTATTAAATTATAATAATTAATTCTAAATTCAAAAATCGTAAATTCTAAATAAAAGTCTAAAATACATATTGAGCTAAAAATATAAAATCATATATAAAATCATATATTCGAATAAGTGACAGCAACGCTCCAAATGTATGCTAATAAATAAAAATTGATTGGATAATTTTATACACAGCGCACTAGCGGATTGGCTGGTTTTCCCGACCCTCGCACACAATTATAAAAAGTCTTTATTAGGATTTTTAAAAAAATTAACAGCACATTAAATAGTAAAAGAAGGTTTTTATTATTAAATTTTACAAAGCAGAGCAAATAAATATTACATAATTATAAAAAATTATTTATTAAACTTTATTTTAGTTATATATATAAGACCATTCTTTCGTGAAATTGTCAATTGTCCCTCCGTCTCTGTCCACGCTTGCATAATCACACTATTAATTTAATGAAAATAGTGCAGCTCTGCATGCAAAATAATAATTTGACATTAATATCATTTTCAAACCTTATTAATATATTTTTAAAATTCTTCTTCCTGTCCCTTTTACAATTTTCTTTATTTAACTTTCTCCAAACCTCTTCAATTTAGCAAAAACCATAAAAATTTAAACCGCGACGGTTGCAATAGACTCGGAATCACCAGACAAAAAATAAGCCTCACAAAATTATTCCATTTTCAAACTCCTCTTATCACTTAGAGCTTTTCATCCGTACTCATATTTTGCTGACGGTTCATAGCTCAAAACCAACTCTTTAAACCACAGAAACCAGAATCAAACGGCCTGATCTGAGAGCGAAATAGTCATTTTATTTATTGGTGATATGAAATACATATTGTTGTTTAGTGAATTTTCACAAATTGAGGAAAATCTTTTGATTTAAACTCCAATGGAAATGCTAAGAGGAAGTAGTAAAAAACCAAAATATAATTAGTAGTGACCCCGGAATAATCCTCACGTATGTACGCCTCCTAAGGCATCTAGGCTTAAAAATAATAAATTAACGCAAATAAATTAAATTAAACACAATTAATTAAAATAAATAATTTAAAGAGTCAATAAGACACACAAATTTACCAGGTTACAAATTTCTATGTAGTTTTATAACTCTAAGACTTCAAGCCAATTAAGGTCATTGGCCTCCAGAATAAAATTTCCCTTTAAAAACCAAAGGTTATAAAAATACAAACAAATCACTGTATAATTATATTTTTGTAATTTTTACATATTATTATTAATAGAGCATTTCCTTCAACAATTCTGAGATGTCTAATCAGCTTTGAAATTGCCTTTGATAAACCTTTGTTGAACCTACGCGAATAAACGGTCCAGAAAAAAATCGGTTTCAATTCATTCAACAGTCTCGTTGAGCTACATAATTTAATCTAGCTGAAATCAGTGGCTGGGGATAAAGATCTCGAAGGATGAGAGTGACTCGTATTAATGTAAATTATAAAAAAGAAAAATTGTAAAAGGAAAACTTGAAAATGAAACCATGATCAAATTTCAAATGGATCTTTTCAATTCAAAGTTAACATCGTAGACTATTTATTAAAAATATTTGGCATTAATGGAGTAGAACGGAATCAATTTGCCGCCGGACACGGGTAAATTATTTTACCGTGTCCCTGATTGGGGGGTCACACTATAGTAAATTGAAGGATCATTCCAATCAATGGGAATTTCAAATTTATTCGGGAGAAAAGAATTATAAAAATCATCCTGCTGATAAAATGAATTCGATGACTTTCGTTTTTTTTGCTGAACTGGAACCGAATAATAATCTGAATTATTGCTGAAACTTCGATATCTTCTTTTCAATTTCGGGGACATGTTTACGTAATACGGGCTGATGACCTTCGGGACTTCTTTCTGCAGAGGTGGCTGAAAATCAGTTTCTGACATGATTTTTTGATCGATAAATGTCACTGACTGAGACATCGGCTTTGTTGCGCCATAGGCGCACAAGTAGTTCCGTTGTCTAAGAATCGGTTTAAGGTGTAGATTAGCACTTACTATCGACTGATCGGATGAATATGCGGGCCCAGAAGGCTTGGTCTTAGGAGAATGTAAATTTCCCATCTTCGCAGGCAATAAAAAGAGCCAAATTATTAGGTTTTCAAATGCCAAATGAAAGATATCGTAAAGAATGAAAACTCTGTGACAGATCAGTAAATCTATTGATTTTGCACAAATATTTCACAATAGCACATTGTCTGTGAATAAATATGTGAGTGTGCACTAGATATATATCATCGATTATTAGTAATTACATATATAATTATTGCTTCTTATTAAGGTTGAAATTTAAGTTTATTATTAAGTTAATTATTAAAAACACGAGAAAGCAAATAAAATAAATATAATTCGAGGTAATTATCCTCATCATCATTAGTCTGTCATCATAATCTTTGTCAAATGCTATATACCGAAACAATAACGATGTAATAGTTATGATTTAATTAAATAATCTCAATAAATATGTTGCTGATCGAACGTTTAGTTTAGGAGATTGTGATTTAATCACCAAAGTCTCACATAAAAGTTTTTATATAAAATTGTAAAATATTTTTAATTAATTGTTCTTTTGCAAATTTTTCTATGTTCAATAATATTACTCACGCCTCTCAACCTGCTATGTTCCTGAACCCGTGTGCGAAGGTGACGGGAAGTCTCTCCAATACATGTGGCATTGCACCCATTACATTGTAATTTATACTCTAGATCAGAAACTAAACCTATTGGGGTTTGAGATTTATTACTAAATATATAAAAATGTGAGAATGGCAAACCTGTAAATCTATTGATTGTGCACATATTTCACAACGCAACAGCAGATTGTCTGTTATTACATCTGTGAGTTGCACTAGATATATTTCATCGATGTTTATTAATTACAACCGAAAATGAAATATAATTTAAATAAATATTCACAATAATAATTAATAATAAAAATGTTCGAGTGACAGATCAGTAAATCCATTGATTGTGCACAAATAGTTCACAATGGCACATTGTCTGTTAATAAATCTGTGAGTGCACTAGATATATCTCATCGATTATTGTGTAGTAAAGATATATAATTATTACTGCATGCCCTCCCAACGTTTTGCTTACTCTACTTCTTATCAAGGTAGAGATTTAAGTTTATTATTAAGTTTTATTATTATTATTATTATTATTATTATTATTATGTATTTTCATGAGGTTGATTAGCGAATATAGAGGAATTCAACAGATATTCATGTCAATCTCATAGGAATCTTTTATCAACAACTAAACTTTAGAGATATTAAAGTATATTATCATGTTAATTTCCCATGGGAAAAATAATTCCTAGAAAAAGTTTCCCTACTTGAAAAATTTTGATAATTCAAAATCCCTTTATATATTTATAACCTAAAGAATCATCTTTTCGTGAACAGTCAATCATTCAAACCAGAATATTTACAGATTAAAAAACAAAGATTCCATGAAAGGAAAAATGGGCGAATACAAAGCAATAATATAAAGTAAAAATAATTATATAGAAAAATAATTATCGGATTCGACATCATGAAAAAGTTGATAAGTATTCTTATTAGAGTTGGGTTATTATTATTGAAAGTCGGTTCCCTCTGACTCCTCGTGTCCTTTTTCGATCAAATAAGCAAACCCAACACAGAATAATTTTATTTGCACTTTATCACAATAACAAATCAATCCTTTGGTTCAATATTTGTAATCACAATTTCACTACTTGATTTGCACCTTTTAACCACTGTTTGGCTCTGATTATCTTAGGGTAGGTTGTCCAAGGGAGAACCACCCTGTCTGATAGATAACCTTGACTTTTACTTGGATTTGGATTTCTCTACTAACCTAGCTACTGCTCGTTCACGTCGATTCACTCTAGTTAATAATATCTGCTCTCTCGTATCTAGTTAATAATGATTGTCCTTTCTTGTCTGGTTGATAATGTCTCTTTTCTTGTCTGATGAATTCTGGTCCTCTTTTCTTGTCTGATGAGTTATGGTCCTCTCGTGTTTTTCCCTCTTTCTTTTATACTCCTCCTCAGACTGTTTTCCGACGATTGTCAACAATAGGTTCTGCATTATCAAATTATCATTAATAATTAGCTTCCCGACCGACATTTGTCAACAACGTTTGACGTTGTTTGGGCTAATTTATCCTACTATATTATTCCGTCTATGCGCCGGGTTTTCCTCATCTCTCGGGTTTCCCATTGCCTCGGGCTTTCCATTAGTAATTAATTTTCTTAATTAATTTCCTTTTTTATTTTATATCATTTTCTAGGGACCCCTCATTAAATTTTTATTATTATTTCTGGACTCTTCTCTCAATTTGGCGTTCAACCATACCAATTTCCCCCGATCATTATTACTTTCGAATTTTATACATTTTTTAATTAATATTGCACTTTTATCATTTTTTGTGTTTTATCGATTTTACTGTGCTTTTTCGTGATACCCCAACATTAGTCTTGATTGTGATATTTACAATAAGAGAAATGGCGAACTGTGAATGCACGAAAACCTTCGTAAAAATGTGCACGAAGACAAAATAAAATTTATCCAATCTCGCATTTCAA
The DNA here is from genome assembly GCA_022537955.1 of Schmidtea mediterranea. Classification (NCBI taxonomy): domain Eukaryota; kingdom Metazoa; phylum Platyhelminthes; order Tricladida; family Dugesiidae; genus Schmidtea; species Schmidtea mediterranea. The sequence continues at coordinate 2,497,120 of CM039682.1, forward strand.
TCTATAAAATTCAGAGGTGACTTGAAAAGAAACAAGAAACTTAGTAATAAATTGTTCAAACCGGAACCATTCCAGTTACAAGACACGTATATGATAGTCCGTATATTAAATTAGAAAACAGAAAACGAATGGGAAGACCATATCGGACAACAAATGGAAAAAATAACTAGTAAATTCAAAATTGGTTCATTCGATCAAACGGATAAGGAATATGACCTCGATTCAAAAAATAACTACTGAACCCATAGATACAAAAGAAGACAATAAGTTAGGACCAGAATGAATGATCAGCATAGAAGATACTCAATAAGAATTCTTCACAAATGTTAAGAAGACAACCTTAGTTATTAATGTGAAAGAGATAGATATTTAGTTTTTTAAAAAAAAGGTTATGAGGACATAACCTTATTTATTGAGTCGGTTATGTTATTATTATTATTATTATTATTGATGTAATAGTTATGAATTAACGACTTAATAACGAGATTCCCACGAAATTCTCATCAAAAATGTCTTATACTAAAATAATTAATTAATATTTTAAAAATATATTTATGCTTTCCAGGGACTAATTAAAAAATCATTATTGTTATTATTGACACAAGACATCATAATAATTTAGAAACAGGCAGCAGATTTTGTAGACACCAAGTGTCGAAGCATAAAAAGCACTTGAGTGCCCAAAAAATGGCAAGTGTGAATAATATTAATAATAATAATAAACAACAACAATAATAATAATCATAATTGAAACGAGGCGTCACACAAACTGAGAGAATTCTCAGTCAAATAATCCAAAAATTCGTAGCCCAAGAAGAATTTCATAGTTGATGTATACGATTGAAATAATAAAATAAACCATACAGTACATCGAGCTCAGAGAATACATTCGATTACTCACATGCGTACACATATAGACTTATACACATATGTTGTGAATTTGTAATTTTTATTAGGTAATCAGCATTGTACTTGATATATTCAAATAAAATTTGTTAACCAGTGTAATCTTATTTATTTATATAAGATACCAAGTTGAGATTCTGTGAACTTCATTATATGCAATTGTACAAAAATACAAAGAAAATAAGATTAAAAATAAAATAATTAAAAATGAAATAAAAATATAACAATAAAGAATTCAAAAAACGACAAGAAAATATAATTTAAATAAAATTATTGAAAATTTTGTTTTACTGCATTAAAATAAAACACAAAACTTCTAGTTTATAAAACGCTGCTGATTAAAATTGAGGACTTGATTGAGAGTATCTAATAGATTAATGAATAAAGCAATAAACGATTTCACGCGCATACAAGGTAGCAAAATGAATGCTGACTAACCTTGTGTGGTGTTTTTTCACAGACTAAGGTAACCAGGAGTCGGAATAGTTGTGAGACTAGTAAGTATAACAGCCCAGAAATCAAAAGTGAATAGCATAAGGAAATTGTATGATCTATGTTCGGAAATGTTCGGAAAAGTCAATAAACATATGTCTGAAAACTAATGAGATAATGTTAAAAGAAATTAGGGAATAAAGATCAGGTTGATCTAGAACAAAATATTTTATTTTAAACGTTTGTAAAATTCATGTCGTGTTAGGAAAATAAAAAGAAGTCGAACAAATTCAAGAAATATAGGAAAGTAGAGAAACGATGTGATAATATGTTCTGAGTAAAAATCCTCATGATTGATAATCTTCCAAGAATGAAAAGAGTTCATGAATTATTTTTATTCTTTTTTATTTGTTTTCATTTGTAATAATTTATCACTAACAGTAATTTGAATTTCAATAAAATTCAAATCAAATCTAAATGTTTATTTTTATTTGTATAAAAAATAAAGTGATTAATTAATTTTCATCTTTTGGCTCTTATTTAGAAATTTATTAGAAAATAAATCAAACTTGAGAAACGCTTATTCACAAATTTTGTTAGAAATGCAGACGATAAATCCCAACTTTCGAGGCAATAAAAATTTCCACAAATGTATCATTCATAATTCTGTCCTAAAGATGAAAACAATGAAAGAAATGAGATGCGAGTGTAATAATTTAAAATTAATTAAAATAAGAAATGTTAAAATTTTATGGTAATATGATGAATTTTATGATTGAAATCATGGCTCATTAAAAGAATTATCGAAAAGATATTTAATTAACCTGACAAATAAAGATTGTTTAAATAATTATTTTATTAAATATATATTTGTGGAATTTTAATTATTAACTATGGCTTCAGAAGAAAAGTACTAAGTGACATTGTCGTAATCACAAACCAAATAAACTTGCTGTTAGTAATAATATCCGTTGCGATCTAGACGAACACGTATAATGATGTCACAACCTAAATTAAAATGAACAAAATGTAAAATCGACCTTAATAGTGTATTAGAATTACGTGCGAGAAAGCTGACTGGATTTAATGAATAAATTCCTATGGTAGATTGTGAAACAAAGTTTGATGAAAAATACATGGTTGAAATCGTAGTTCATATTAAATCAAAACATGTTTCGTAACTTATCAAAAATAAGATAAGATTTTGTTTTAATATGACTAGATATCACGACAAAGCGATTAGACGATTTTAGAGCGTGGAAAAACTTTGCTCGCTGTTGTAGGCATCTGAAGCAAACGTTTATTCACCCTGAAGCATCTAAGAATCTACACAAGTAAATAGGGCTACTCAAACATCAAAAAGAGAAAAAATAGATGCCTCAAAAACGTTAAGAGTAAAAATCAGGGAACAAGTTCGTATAATAGAAAGGTTAGAAGCGCGGTGTTACATCGAAAGTAACTTAAAAGATCAATCTACATATTCCGAGATGGAATTATTTCCAACAGACGACGATTATCTCGTTGAGATATCAACATCTGCACAACCAGCACCAACCCAACAATGTGACAGTACCAACAAGAAGAATGCGATAACGATAGTAACGGTGTAAAAACGGATTGCGCCTAACAGTCGTAAGAGACTTCAAATTCACTTCATTTTGTCTGTTTTCGTTAACCAGTCTGAGACTGAAGATCGCAATAACGGGGTGCAATTGTGTAAATACCCTGGCGTCTAGTAGTGGTAAGAGATTTCATTCGCAAATTTCAGAACGCAAATGGAGAATTTTGGAAAGATAGGTAAATGTATTAGAGCGCCGGTGATATAATTAATTGACGAGATGATTTTTTGAGTTATAAAATTTAAAATGTTATATTATTATTGAGAAATATTTGCGTGAGTAATATTTGGACGCCTATCAGGACCCAAAACAAACTACGTGTATCAAACGAACATATAATTTCCTTCATTCTTTTTCTCTACAACTTTGTAATATAGGAAACAAAATCAAAACTATCTTTGCGTTCAAAATTACTTCATTTAAACAAAACAATTTAAAACTCATCTCTACTAAAATAATGTTTTGAGTGAGTGGCAAGAAAAAGAAATTTTAGCCAAATATCTGATAGAAAAAATTCTACTAAAAACATCACGGCAATAAGAGTTTCACATTAATAAAATACAGTGGTCCACTTTCGACTCTAGTGCTCTCCAGTTAGAGTCCAAAAGATTTCAAGCCAAATGTCCATGAGGTAGACTACTCAAGTTTCATAATTTTAAAAACTAAAGAAGTATTTTAATTTTAGTTTAAATGTAATATTTTTGAAACATTTACATAAATGAAACGATGTTTGTCCAATGCCAAATAATATCAAAATCAAATCAAATTCACATATTTAGGTTTCATAAGTTTTATTTATTCATTGATAAAATTCAAATAAATTTTTCAATCGAAATTCGTATTTTTTAAGTCAAATGTAAACAAATCACAAATATTCACAAAAATTACGTTTTAAATGATAAACATTTATTTAATTAAAATGAAAAATAATTTTCATTGATTAATGTTTAAATCGATCAGTTAATATTATTTATATTAGTGAAATATCAAATTTCGGAATTATTGAATAACTGATGGAGTAAATTATTATTTATATTATTTTATTTAATACCACTCAGACAAGAATTCGAATTATTTATTGACGCAATCAGATCTGGATCAGCAGAATTATTTGACAGATATTTCAAGGCGGAATTTTTGGAGCGAGAAGTTGATATTAATTTGTATTTAATGTATTTGAATTTTGATGGAATAATTTCACTTTGTTTAACTTTCTATCAATTTTGATTATTTATTATTCAGGATGCCAATGGGTGGAGACCAATTCATCACGCATGCTATCACGGGAACTCAGAGGCAGTCAAACTGCTGATTGAGCATAAATGTGATATTGAGGCGCTTGATATTGTATATTTTGTTGATTATTTAATATTATTTATTTATTTACCTTGCAAGGGAATCAGCGGCCGATTCATCTCGCATGCTATCACGGACACTCAGAGGCAATCAAACTGCTGATTGAGCATAAATGTGATATCGAGGCGCTTGATTGGGTACATTTTGATGATTATTTAATAATATTTATTTATTTACCTTGCAGTGGAATCAGCGGCCGATTCATCTCGCATGCAATCACGGGCACTCAGAGGCAGTCAAACTGCTGATTGAGCATAAATGTGATATTGAGGCGCTTGATGAGGTACATTTTGGTGATTATTTAATATTATTTATTTATTTAACCTGCAGGATAATTGGCGACCGATTCATTACGCATGCAATCACGGGCACTCAGAGGCAATTAAACTGCTGATTGAGCATGAATGTAATATCGAGGCGCTTGATAAGGTACATTCTGGTGATTATTTAATATTATTTATTTATTTACCTTGCAGTGGAATCAGCGGCCGATTCATTACGCAATCAATAAACGGCACTCAGAGGCAATCAAACTGCTGATTGAGCATGAATGTAATATCGAGGCGCTTGATGGGGTACATTTTGATGATTATTTAATAATATTTATTTACCTTGCAGGCTAATTGGCGGCCGATTCATCTCGCATGCAATCATGGGCACTCAGAGGCAGTCAAACTGCTGATTGAGCATAAATGTGATATCGAGGCGCTTGATTGGGTACATTTTGGTGATTATTTAATAATATTTATTTATTTACCTTGCAGCAGAAACAGCGGCCGATTCATCTCGCATGCAATCATGGGCACTCAGAGGCAGTCAAACTGCTGACTGAGCATAAATGTGATATCGAGGCGCTTGATATTGTATATTTTGTTGATTATTTAATATTATTTATTTACTTACCTTGCAGTGGAATCAGCGGCCGATTCATCTCGCATGCTATCAAGGGCGCTCAGAGGCAGTCAAACTGCTGATTGACCATAAATGTGATATCGAGGCGCTTGATTGGGTACATTTTGATGATTATTTAATAATATTTATTTATTTACCTTGCAGCGGAATCGGCGGCCGATTCATCTCGCATGCTATCACGGGCACTCAGAGGCAGTCAAACTGCTGACTGAGCATAAATGTGATATCGAGGCACTTGATGAGGTACATTTTGGTGATTATTTAATAATATTTATTTAAATGATTTAGGATGGTAATTCAGCTGTGGAAATTGCTGAGAAATCTGGCAATAAAATAATTATTCGTATTCTAAATGAGGTAATTTCTCTCGTTAGCAATTTGATCTGTCCCCGACTGCCTTGTTTACGCTATAAATATTCGATCGCATTATTGTCATAGTTGTTCTTGTTAAAACGACGGGTCACCTCTATGTAGCATTCAGCATATTAAAATCAGTATTTAACTAGGTAATGGAAGGATAAAATAATAGACAGTTAAATAAATCTTAAATTTTGATTTCAAAATACAAACCTTTTTAAATTTTGTAATGATTATTTAAATTTAGAATTTCAAATAATTTCAATAATTAATTTAATATTTAAACAAACAATCCTTAAAAACAATTTTAGAAAAAGGTTTAAAATATTTCATTTCTTGACATTTCTATCCAACATAATTTATTTATTAATTTAACATTTTTATAAAAATGAGTTTTCATCTAATTATTCAACAGTTTCACCTAGCGGAACAATTTGCAATTCATATTTATTGTGCAGGGGCCCATCAGTTCTTTCTATATAAATCTGATAACAACATCCCGTCGATATTGAAATCTCTCTATTCTGATATATTAGCATTTCTATTAGTTTATTCGTCTGCATTCAGGCTAGGTTGCTGCTTGCTTGTAAAAATGGCGACTTGAAGAATGTTTCTAAGTTGGTAAACGGCTCCACCATTGAATGTTGTGATAAGGTAATTGACTCGTTGACTGGATGTGAATAAGGAAATGTTCAGAACAAAAGGCGGCCAATTCACTGGGCATGTGAGAGCGGCAATATTGAAATTGTCAAATTGCTGATTGAAAGAAAATGTGATCTTACTGCAAGAGATAAAGTAAATGTTGTGAACAAATAAATATTTCATTTAGTGCAATTCAGTGTGAGATGTCCCCTCTGGACATCGCTGTAAAGAATGAAAATAAGGAGCTAGTAGAGATCCTCAAGGCAGAAGAATTGGAACTTCTAGTTTGTTCATATTTTTGAATCTCTCTATATATTTATTGAAAAAAATCTCATCATTTGAATTTTAATCATTTAAATGTAAAATCATATATTTTCCTTTCATGACAAAATGGTGTCAAAATGATCGAATTATCTATTTATTTTGTATATTTATTACATGGATTTGCTTTATTCTTATCATGATGCATGGCTTTCCAGGGCCGGCAGCTTCTTTTGATCCTAACTTGATTTTGGTGTTAAGTAAATCTCTCCAGGAGGGTGTCCGCCTGTTTTCTAACCAAGTCATTGATTTCACCATATAAGGATAATTGGAGCTTTCTTGTAATTTCTGATCAATCTTTCTTTCAGTCATTTATTAGTTATGATGCAATTCGCATTGGTACTGTTCATAATGAAAAGTCAAATTATAATCAAATTTTAGCAATTGAAAATTCAACCTTTCAGTATTGGAATGTATAAATAAGCAATTCAACAAACAACATCAATTACCAACTTACATTCACACAATATATAATTCAAGTTTTATCTATAAAATGTCTAAAATATTAATCAATTGAATAGTAAGTAATTAACTTAACACTAGAACTACCGACAGTTGTTATATACCTATGTCTATGACCGATTAGATAGTTAATTGAGAAAATATTTAAATTAAGAGAAAATTTTCAAAAAAAACTTTTTTTAATATTATATTCAAGCGCATGATATATACATATAAAGTTATATATTATTTATTACTACTATTTGGTTCGCTACAATCTTTACGTATAGACATCTTTTTCAACGTACATTTACCACAAACATATTTTCTACAAAAAACACAGATATTCATGGTTTTATTTTCATCACATAAATATATATGATAGGTATTCCCTTTGTTAGAACTCCCAGGACTCTTTGATAGGGCGTTCAAGTTTTCTAGTACAAATAGATTTTTATATTCTGTGGAAAGTTCTTCTGCTAATTGAAACAAAAAATGCTTCCTCAATAAATTTTCTCCAGTTGCTTCGTTATATAAAATCCATGCATTTATTGCTTCGAGGTAGATAATGTTGAATAATATTTGAAGAGGCCATCTTCGAAATCCCGACTTTACACTTTTTTCTGAACCATTCGATCTGTTCTGTCTACCCCGAATTTGGTTTTATTATAAAAAGTATGATAGTTTCAGGGAATTTTTTTGTCTTTTTCAATGTTGACTGGATTTTGTTTTGAACTCAGTAGAAGTACTTTTTTAGTTGACTTTATTTTATATACTGTCAAAGTGCAATTATTTGTTTTATAAATTATCTTTTATTTGTTTAGCAAGTACCAACTAAAGTTGTGCATTTTTCCAATAATTTTGATGCTAGTGATTTGCTGGTAAAAAAATTTTCAGTAATTACATTATTGGGCTTGTTCGGCATTTACTGAGTGAATCGGCATCTCGCTTAGGTTCGGAATAATTGTTCGTCAATTGTAATGTTTTGTCCGATTAAGTAACAATTCTAGGTATTTTGAATGAATGAATTCCAAACATCTGAGATCATTGAGAATTTATCCGTTTGAAATCGTAAACTTCGCTCATTTTCTATCGAAGCGGATAAATTGTAAAATATTCGTAAATAGTTTTCTACCCAGTTTTTCCAAAAAAACACACGGTCCCTACTTCTAGATCATAAGAATGATAATTTCAAGTTCTTAGGCTTCATAAGAACCACACGCATATAAAATTGCAAGAAAAGCGTAAAACTTTTCTTGAAATTGGTCACATTTTTACTAAGAACTAGGAAAGCTTATCGTTTTGTGTATGTTATAATATGATTTATAATTTGACGATTGATTATCAATTAAAAAGCACTATTTACTGTATAATGTTTCGTTTAGTATAAACTGTAGGTCCAATTACTTCTTTGAAAACGGTATTTATTGATCTCCTTTTTGTAGTGGGCCGAGCTTTTATTTCATTCCAAATAATTCCATCAGCAGCAATTTCGGTTTGCAACCAATAAGGAAATGACTGTACGTACATATTTCAACAAAATTCAACAATTGCCATAAGAAAATAAAAAAACAAGAATCACATAACACCGCCAAATTCTGAAAATTTTGTAATAAAACAGCAATTTCATTTCCCGGTAATTTTGACTGGTCGGTATATTTAGGTATTCCTCATAGGTATATCAAAAAGATGAAGGGGAGAAGGAAAAAAATTTAAAATATAAATACATAAATTTTAAAAAATTCATAATATTATCATAAAATATTAAATGACATTTAATGAGAAAGTCTTGTGAACAATTGATGCAACCAGCCATTTTGACCGGTCGGTAGTTCTAGTGTGAATTACATTTTACACATAATTGTTGAGGATACCTAAATAATAGAATAAAATAATTAATAAACATGTAAAATGATTGGGGAAACAATGATAAGTGATTAAGATCTGGTTCTGGATTTTAATAAAAAGGGAATGAAAAAGAAAAGTTTTACAACGAGAAAGGAATAAGAGAAAATCAATAAAAACAGACAATTAAATAAAAGAAGGTCATTTATAATTAACAAGTGCAAATTTAAGAAAACAAAAACAAAAGCAAAATTTGCACGTTATCTCGAAAGCCCTTTTAAGATAAGGGAAGAAATATTGTTTGTAAATCTGGACAGCTGTCAGTGATTATTGAGGCCCAAAGGGAATTAGCATTAAAAGATATCAGAAATTCTATTTGACATCAGTAAGTATTATTGGATTATGGAGTATAAAAAGGAAGCGCAATTGGAATCAAAGAAACAAAATTGCAAGACAAAGAAAGACAAAAAGAAATTAAGAGAAATTTGAAACAGAAACTAAGCAAGGTCAAAGCAAAGCAAAGAAACTAAATCAGAGTTACCGATCTCAGAAACCCACCACAGTAGTCAAGTGATTGTGAAATCCAATTGATCCGAAAAGTGCTATTCTTCCCGAGGGGTCGTAATAAGCACCAAATTGTGGTTGATAGATAATTTGTTTTGTCATTTTAAAGTGGAGATAAAGTGTATTAATCAATAAAGTTTATATCGTTTGGAGTTCATTACTGTTGTTTAAAAGCACGCTTGGAGTCAGATTGACAATAATTCCTATTCGAATTCACCGACAGCCGCAACATAATTATTAATTCATTTTATTGCGAACGCCATTTAATTTAATTTAATTTAGTTTTGATAGATTTCTAATTAATAATATTTCATTCAGATCTCGAAGATGGGCCTGAAATGCAAATTGTTCTGTGACCACAAGTTCTGCAACACATGTAGGTCATAAATAATTCATTTCAACATTTTAAAAATTGTCGAAAAATTTTTTTCATTTAACTGATTTACAATTTATTTTTATTTCATTTTAGACTATAAGTCAATTTTACTTAAATTTACATGAATTTTCTGCACCGCCTTTCTAGGGATTCTTTTCCAATCTTGATTTATTCATTTGTGTGGAAGGACGACAATATTTTAATTTAGTCAAATTCTTGTTTTAATTAAAAATAATATTTTGCTTTGTCAATGATTGAATCGGAACTATTTAATTTTTCGAAATGTTTCGGTAATTTCGGTTTTGTTATTGATATGTTCATTAGGTCAAAACAAAGGTTTTATGCATTTCTCATATGTCAATTGCGCCACTTTATATAAAAGTGAGCTTATAGACAATATTTTTATAAAACAAATACAAGAATATAAGAATCAATGAAAAATGAAATTTTTCAGATGTGTTTTTTGATTGTTGGGTTTTTATAATAAGCCGGTATTAATATCTGGCTACTCTGCTTTCTTATTTAAACAAATCGAACAACCCAACACAACTTTGGTGTTGTTGTAAAATTTTAGAACTCTTTGCCTTATCCTCAACCAAACTGGCAATTTCGCTGACTTGTCCCTTCTTTATATATAATTTTCTTGATATAATTGGTTTCCCCTCAAATTGATTATTGTGGTTGGGCGCCACTTGGCTTTAGTATTTTATTTAAATATTTCCTTCATGGCACCCTCCCAGTGATTTACTTTTATTATATTTGCTTTCGTCTCGTCATTTAGCATGCACCCTTCCTATTTCTCCTTGTGAGTTATTTTAAATAAAATTAAATTTATATTGCATTTATACTACAAAACTCAAACAAATTAATAATTTATTTAAATACTATTGTAATAAAATAAAAAAATAAAAATAAATGTTTTTAATAGATTCTATAAATACAAAAAGTGTTGCAGTGGCCTATACTACTCAATTCCTAGCTATCTTATTGTTAGCAGATGTTTGCCGGTCCACTAAGGACGGCTACTAAAAGCACTATGTCTAACATGCACCCCAATAATAGTGATGTTAAATTGATTTAATTATTTTTATATTTAGCTCTCAGGAATAAAACATTTGTGAAAGGTTCACATATTGGAAATGGAGCATTTGGGGATATTTATAAATGCAAGGGTTCTGGAATCGACGCAGTCTTTGCTATCAAATGGATAGAATTAAAAAAGATTGGTGAGAAAAGCATAGAAGGAAATATTAATCAATTCCTACACAAACTAAATCATAAAAGAATCATTAAATATTTTGGAGCAATTCAAGCAAAAGATCATTTATGCATTTTCATGGAATACCTTTCTAAAGTATGTTATTCAATTTACTTTATTTGCATTTTCATGACAAATAGGGGGCTTTGCAATATGCTGATTGAAATTGGTCCCAATTTATTCAGTTGATTCAGTTACACATTCAATAATCATTAAACTTAGTAGCGAAATATTGATTATTAGACAAACTAAAACTCTCACTTTTAAAAAGACATAAGTGCACAATATTTATTCTGACGACAAATATTCAACACACTCTTTGATAGCGATTCGTTGCATAACATCTACATGGGAGTTTATTGGTTTTCTAATTATTGATACAGAATACACAAACATAACAACATTCAAACACTATCTTCAAACATCATAACCAGCTTCTGATCAAACTACAATTTTGACATGTTGTTACATAATAGGTTGATTTGAGTAATTATAAAATATTCTTTAATTATTTTTCCTTACTCTCACGATGTGTATTAATCTTCTCTTCCTATCTCTTATTCAAATATAAGATAATATTCTCATTCGAAGCTAATCAGTTTATGTAGCACTTGAGAACAGCTATTTTAAGTAGAAACAAATAGCTATAGTGACAAATGTCTGCAGCATTACCAAGCATTCCTCAATGTGATATAATTGAAGTCTTTATGCTTTAATAAACCGCCAATTCTTGAACAAGTTTTATTTGAAATCGGTAATTGAACGTTATTCTCGTCTCTGAAGTGATGGATGACCTGAAACGGAATCCTCTTGCTATCAGCAATAGCCTGAGCAACATAGCTCATTCTTGACTTTCTAAAAAGGGTTAATAAATATCAATTTTACATAATTCATTTAATTTCACATTTAATGATCTCATTTCATGATTTAATTCAATTAAATCTGCTAAAAATGAAATAAAAATATATCTAAATTTGTGAATGTTTATAAACAAAAGTAAAAATATTTTACCTAAAGGATTGATATAATAATTATTACTATTTGTAGGGTTCTCTGGAGGATGAGATTATTAAAAGGAAAAGGCCTATAGACACTGAAAATACTATTAAGTATAGTAAACAGATCCTCGAAGGCCTGGAATTTCTGCATAGTCATAGAATTATTCATCGAGATATAAAGCGTAATTAAAAAGCGATATTAATATTTAAATTGAAATTATTAATCAGCGGCAAATATATTGCTGAGCGACGAAAACAATATAAAATTAGCTGATTTTGGTATCAGCCGGTCTTTAATGAGAACTGATGGCAAATCAACGAAAGCTGTCTCAGGCGTAGGAACTTTCAATTTCACAGCTCCAGAAGTTATCCGAATTGAGATTGATAATGCACCTTACACTGAGTCAGCTGATATCTGGTCTGTGGGGGCCACTGTTATCAACATGATTGAAGGTTAGCGATATTTCGATTATGTTATTTTCCCTTTTATTTTTAACTTTTATTTAAACGTTAAAATATTATTATTATTATCAATAAGCATGCGCCACGTTTTACGATATATTTTGACAGATTTAGTTAAAGTCTTAACGCTCAGAAACCTGACCAAAATAATGTTGGTTATTTTTTATTTTATATTTAAACAAATTATTAGTTTTTCAATAGTTTGAACGGTGAAGTTTGGATAAGTAAAACTGTTTTTAAAAACAAACAAAAAACAATTTTACTTATCCGAATTTCACCATTCAAACTATTTCAAAACATTGTATTTTGCAATTATGATTTTGCACATTAATCCTTGGATCCAATGATCTCCGATTTTATATAGAATTTATCAATTTACATGGAAATTGCGTAACGCCATCTACATTGGAGAGACTTCCAGTCATCGCTGTACTCGTTTTCTTGAACATGGTCGACTGACAGGATTGACCAATATTTGTCAGCAAAGTCTCAATGATCAAAATAGCAATGTTTGATTTTAATCAAAGTATTTTAATAATTAATGGGAACTTGTTTACATGGGAAGCATTGTTGATAAGATCATTGGACCCAAATCCAAAATTCTATTAATATCACATGATTCTTGACTTTTAAAACAAACTTTTGCAAAAGAACCTTTACAGTTTTTAAAAATAATTTTATCAATTTAAATTTAAAATTTACATTTGAAAAATTACATTAGAATTATTATAAATAAAGTCCAATTTCATTTAAAAATTATTTATGCTTTTGTTGAGATTGTACGAAATTTATGGATGGAATTGAAACTCAATCTGACTCCTCGTGTTCACAATCAATAAAATCAAAGTAGTCAATCCCAACAAAATCTTTATTTCTGAAGTTACAAAGTTTCCGATTTACACACAATGCAGAATCCAACTGGATAAACACCCAAAGGGTATCACCATCAATCGTAAGATCAAAACACAATGTACTCTTTCTTTAATTATATCCTGTCGCTCCTCCCGACAACTTTCAATTTAACAAAACGATTTATTTCAACAAATTTTAAACCATTTCAACAAAAAAATTTAAATATTTAGCACAAAAATTACGGTCAGCTTTGTCACAAATTAAGATGTTACATAAAATATAATAATTTTATATTTAGAAAAAATAAGCACACTCCTACCTGAAATAAGGACAAAAATTATGGACACCGACATAAATTAGGGGCATTTACAATAGAAAAGAATAATAAAAACGGACAAATATTATGGACACAACCATTTATTACCGGCGTTATAAATCAATCATAAATGTCCTGAAATTTCTGATAAATGCACAAGATTTATTTCATTTAAAATATTACTTATCATTAAAAAATTAAAATTATTTTAAAAATTTTTAAAAATTACCTTTTATAAATCAGAAACCGCGCATAATATGTGACATTGACTTTCATAATTATGGCAGCTGGGATGATTCTACATTGGCGTGATTATTTGTTTAAATTTACACAATTTACAGTATTATACCTCAGGCAGGCCGCCATATGACTATTGCGATCCATTAGCTCTCATATTCAAAATCGCCACAGACAAAAAGCTTGTTATGCCTCATTCCCAAATGATGTCAGAGGAAATGAAAGCGTTCATTGAAGAAATGTTGAATCCAGATCCAAATAAAAGGCCAACCGCAGCGCAATTATTAAAATTGAAATTATTTTCTGAATTTGATTGAGATTGAATATATTTTTATATTTGATTTTGATTTCTCGATTTAATGAATATTTTTTGTTTAAATCGATAGAATTATAATTAGGTACTTTCTTTTGTTTAATACAATTTCAGGCAAGCATAAATACCATAACATTCTTTAGGACTATTGTTAGAACATTTAATATCGCTTTTGTTGTATAAAAAGGAAATATTGATTAAAAAGTGCAAAAATTTGCAAAAAACATTTTCTTACTATAATCAAGAGATTTATAGTTATATCAATATAATATATTAAGAATTCTTAATGTCATTGACAAATGAAAAGCAATCGAAGTGAAAACCAGAAATTGTTCTTTTGAAACTAAACAATATAAAATAATACAAATTAAATATCAGGCAGAGACGATTTGAATAGAAAATCTTCAATCAAATATATTATGCTACAAGCAAATCAATTCGAAATTGAAAACAATCAGTATTTTGCTTCAGGTAGGGACAGAAAAATTTTTAGAATAGGATACTGTGGAGAATAGAAGTTTATTAAAGTAATATATCGTTAGCAGTTAAAGTCAAAGCAGGATCAGGCTACCAAAGATAATTATTGTGAAAAATTTGTAAAGCCAAACGCTCGCAGCGAGTCTTATCAAATGATCGTAAAGCATGTTGTTGCTTGATGTGATATTATTGGTGTGTAATTTGTGATAAATTCAAAATTACGTTGGGAGTCTTGTATCTTATATCATCGATCTGACGAAGTCAAAAATATCGAGTATTATTAGTTTTATTAAAACCCAACAAATTTATTTTATTTATTAAAATATGTTTTTACGCTTTCTTTATTATGATTGTTTGGTGTGTTGGTACCTTGATATATTGTCGATAATCTCATACTTCTTACTTAAATCTAATTGTTTGACTTATGTAATTATTTAATATATGAGTAAATTATTACATTTGATTATATAAAATTCATTATCACTTTACTTATTCTTCGAGTCACTAATTGTTTCCTTTTAAAAATCTACTTTATCTTCATTTTCGTCATGGTCGCATCCATTTGTGTTGTTCTTTGTCATCTAGTATTTCGTAATTTACACTATCCAATCGATTTCACATATCAAACATTTAATATCTAGCATATTTACTCTGAAATTGATTAATTTCTCTTTTTCATCTCCGTCATTTACATTATCATTGTTTTCAGAATTTATTTTCATCATTCCTAAACCGTCATTTTTAATATTTTTTTACGACATCATAAACTTTTATCTCATTTTTGTTTCAATTTCTATTGTGTAACAGCAACAACCATAATTTTCATTATCTGATCTTGAATTATTTAAAATTTGTTTCATTAATTTCACATTGATGTTTTACAACTTTATACAATAATTAAGAAAGGATTCCTTTGAATGCATGCTTCCCGGAAATTATTGCGTTTTCATTTAGAAGCGGTGGAAGTAAGTTTGAGTACATTTTTTCATCAATAAGTTAGATATGATGTTCTCGATGGACATTAGGACATTTAGCAATTTGATGATAAATTTTTCTTGATTTATTTAATAGATTAATTAAATCTTTTGTAGACACTCAATTTAAAAAATAAAGTTAAAGTTAAACGTATTTAAAGTTTTAATAAATTTTAGTATTTTTGATGATTTTATTAATAATATTACTCACATACTTAGTCCAAATTCAATAGCAATGCATGATTTTGATTGGTCAATGTGTGTTTATGTATAGAAAGCACTAGAAGCTAGATTGATAATTTTGATGCTGCCGAATAATAATTACAACTCTAAGGTCGATTAGATTGAAAAAAATCAATATTCAAATTTAAAGAAAAATCATTTTTATTTTAAAAATACTGGACTTTTAAAAATTTGACAAATAGTTTAATTTTAAATCGTTTTCAGAGAAAAATGGCTTTAAATTTTATTTTGTTTATGAGTTTAATAATAAATATTATACCAAGTTGACATCCAATCAATAAACTTATCTAATATTTTGATGATTTCTGTTGTCAAAACTATTAAAATTTGAAATAATGCGGTAAGAGTTACAAGAGTTATAAAACACCCCCTCCACATCATAACAAACTATCACATATTTTTGACCTCCCAGCCATAGGTGCGTGAGGTCATTTATTCAATCATTCTTACGATAAAAATAATTTTAATATCAATATTGATAAAAATAATTTGACTGCAAAGTTTACAGTAAAAATTATATTTTGTCTTATTTTTAGTATTGTTGGGCCAGAACACAAACGGCCTTGTAAAATGTTTAAATGGATCGGTAACACACATGCAAATATAACACGAAGATTTAAATTCAAACCTATGTAAACATCAAGTAAACCCTATCAAATATGAGAAAAAGACAATTACATATAAAATAATAAACATAAAAATAAATTAAAATAATAGCAAAATGCAACAAGATCCGCACGATACAAATACAAACATAACATAAAAACCCAACAAATTCGACCGAAATTTGATAATTTAATGAAATTTCATGAAAATGAAATTTAAATCAAAGAATTTGAATTAGAAATAATTCAATAAAAATTTCAAATAAAAAATTATCAAAATAAATTAGAAAATAATAAAAATTAAGATTAGAACACACTAGAAAATATCAAGGTCGAATTTTGTTTTACTAAATCAAAAAGAACATGCGAGGTTAGGGACAGAAAATAGGTATAAATACCGATGCATTTTCACATAAAATTTAACCATTTTTCAAACCAAAAGTTGTTTTAAAAATTTTTTCAACCAGTTTTAAAAATCTATTAGGTGAGCGAAAGTTTTATTTAGAAACTCTCTCCACGTCCCGTCCTCGCAACCTCGGTAGAGCTCTGCTTGGATGTCGACGTGGGGTGAGATGTATTTTGATTTTATTTTATTGAATGATGATTTTGGCAAGTAATTTGTTATATTGTCTTAACCTATTAGTAAATATGATATATAAAATTAGTTTTGTTTTTCATAAATTAATCGTTTTATTGTCGAAATTTTTCCGGCCCACAGCCAAAGACACACCGCAAGATATCAAAATCAACATACTATTCAGATTTGTGTAAGTGCGTGGAATATCGCCGATGATCTGTGCCCGTGAAGACCCGGCGTGCGGAACGTCAATATTATTCCGTATAGAAGAAAGGAGAAATAAGGAAGGGGTCTTTTGGCTACTTCCTCGTTTCTAGTTTTCTTTAAATTCGACCTAAATTATTCTACACACGGCTCAAAATCACCACACCGAGTAGTCCAGTGGGCACTCATTAAATATAATATAAACATAAAATGCGCTTAAGGCTTATTAAAGGGGAAGGCTACGGGGAATGAAATTAATGTGAAATCACTGCTATGAAATGAATTAATAAATTTAATTTAAATGAAACTTTAAATGAAAAATTCTAAATTATTATTAAATCAACCACCCAACTTTTTAGTAAAACAGAGAATTTATTCAGATCCTAATCCATCAGTACAGCTGATAGAGACGCCTTCTTTTATCTTAAAAGCCAGCCATAAATCGAAATTGACCCCGTCTAAAAACTGAATTAGCCTAAATTAATAATTAAGTCAAAGGTATACGCATCAATAGAATAAGAAAATTTTACTGTAAAGATTTCATGACCCACTTGAACAGCTAACTTAATTGACCCCCAGCTGTTTCCATCGCCATACCGCTGTAGCATTAACAAGATAAATTGACGAAATAGGCCACCCGCCACTGATATTCATTCTCCTAAAATATAATAATTAATTGTAATTAAAATGTTCAACAAGTTCTTGATCCATAAATGATTCCCCAACTCCCGATCACCAACACAAACCCGACCACGATCACCAGTAACTTAAATTACCCATTATTCCATCATTAAATATTTAATGGTATAAAGCATAACGACTCGACGTTTTCCGAAAAATCGACTGAAAATTGAAAATGATAACTCAATATTGTAAAGACCCAGTGAATAGGAATACAAACCGGTAATTAAATTCCAATATTGGTGAACGAGAAGATGCTCATGATTTTTCCGGCGCGGTGAACTCTTGAAATTTTTAAACGAATGCATTGAATATTAATAAAAATAAATTGAAAATCAAATAGATTTGACGTAAATTGGAAATAAAGTGGGAACACCCGCCGTGACATCGTGAAGATGGCGATGACACGAGCGAGTTTTCCGCCGTTATTATCCAAAGAGGAAAAAACTTACAAATCTCCAACGTCGAATTTCGATATCCATTCCAAAAATTTAACAATTGACAAATTCAATGGTAAAATTCGAGCGGATATCGTGATCGTTTATTATAAACTAATCCATCTGAACGGCGATAAACAAATTCCATCCAATCAATCACCATTCGGTGACGTGTAGAATCGTTCTAACCGGACACTGACACCCACTCAATCGGTAAATATTAAATACTAATCACCCGAAACATTTTGGATATTTTTCTTTCATCTTCAACAATGTCGGACAACACGGAGTTAGCACCAAATATGCCCAACGAGGAGGTGGCCGCAACGTTGGAAATAACCACGGAGGGTGAGAAATTGTAAATTATATTTATTAAGTAAACATAAATAATTTTTGTAATAATTACAATCGATGATCATAAGTAAAATTTTTATAATAATTATCCGCAATAAACAGTAATAATTATAAATAATTGTGGCAACATTTATAATCGGTAGTTTATAATAATGCGTATATAATGTTTATAATATTCAAATGATCTCCGATACGATCTCCTTATAATAGTGCTAACCTCGGCTCCGCTAACGTTTTTATCGATTATAAAATCAGTCACCTTGTTCCCTCCGTAAATGACAATTCATTACTATCTTCGACCTATTAAGTTTAGCCCATTGGATTTCTCGACACCACGACCCCCCCATAGAATTTATTCATCACACCATATAATTATTACTTTTGTCACCGCTTGATCATCATTATGGCCATAAAATCCGCTCACAGGTCACTCGTAAATTCGCCGCATGTTTAGGACTTTTTAAATGACCAGAAGTTTTCTCGCAAAATGATATTTCAACATAATCTTCAATGAAATGGGTAATTAGTTAAAATTGTTACCATCTGTTTTGCTGGAAACTTATATATTTGATTAGATATAGGGAAATATAGGCGTGTTCATTTCCCAAAATGTTAATTTCTAGCAGAGAAGTATGAGATGATTATGTTGCAAAGGGTTTCGCCGGCCAAAACCTTAGTAGTATTTCTCCAAACGCGGCAGTCAGTTATTTATTTTAGGTGTTAAATAAAGAAAAATTATTTTTTAATCGTCAGCATGGAGATTGTAATAAATTTATATACATCATGATATCTGAAGAAATCAATTAAAATTACATATATTGCGAAGATATACTCCCGCAGAGAAAATGGGAATAATTTTACGTTAAAGAACCCCGGAACCGTAAGATTTGTTTCGATTTCACCAACGGGCTGAGACAGATTTAAATTTCTAGTAAAGTCTCACAAGGGAATAAATCAGGAATATTGTAATCATCTATTTTCTCCATTCTTTTGATAAAACTTCGTACATATAGTTAACGATTTTCATTCAGAAAACCTCAGTTCGAGGAACCACATGCCGACTTCCTTTGCGGACCGGTGGAGATGGGCGTGGGCACGCTTCAGGAAAGAAAGATACCCAGAGTTTCCCCCGTCGAGATTCCAAAGTACTGATTCCATCCAATAAGATTTGGGTCAAAAGCTGGCCGAAGAATGGAGCCCGGCCGAAGAAATTCACTGGCAGGCTCAGCGTCTACTTGAGAGACTGGAGGCCCATCAAAGACAGGTGGATCTACAGGTGGTCCGAGCTCGCCAGTATCTGGCGAACGTCGATGAATTTCAAAAACTACTTAAATTAACACAATAAAAAGATGCCTTAATCTAAAAAATGTTGATTAATATCATTTGAAAGTTTTTAATTAAGAATAATTTTATAATGTTTGTTTAAATATGCTTAATTTAAAACAGGTTAATTTAAAATTATTTATTAAATAAATATTATAATTTATTCCTTGAAAAATCCATTACAATAACAGATATTAGCAAATTTACACCTTATATTTACTAATAGTATGTAATTAGAAATGTTATCTTTTGATATTATATCATTTATTTGCTCTATTAAATTCAAAAAAAAATATTGTTTTTATTTGAAAAACTTCTTTTGAATTGTTTCATTATATGGAAATTTAGTTTATAAGACGAGGTCAAGTGATATCGATGTATCGGAAGTTTATGAAACTCACAAAAACAATTTCAGATCCTCATTATAAAATTGAAATATCTAATTGGATCAGAAATGAATTTAAAGGAAACAAAAAGCTTACTAACGATTTAGACATCAATTCAGCCATTTTACGCGGAACTAAAATGTTGACTCAATTCGAGCAAATGATCGCTTTGTCGAGTTAAATAAATCATTTCGTTGACTTCAGTTTTTTTATGAATTTAGTACAATTTGTCGATATTTCATGATTTTAAAGAAGCTCAACTCTAAAGATTTATATTCGATTAATTGTGTGTATATTACAAATCTAATAGTTGTTTTAATTGATTAAACCTTTCTGTCTTTATTTCTTCCAAACACGATAAATACTGTTTGATTGCTTTATCATTGGTTTCGAATTTAAATTATTAATGAATATATCGATTTTTATCATAAACGATTTTATATTTGACCACGTCCTTGAAGTTTCATTTTTGGTTCATTTAAATGTTGTGTAAGATCACACACATACATTACTGAGCATGCGAATTCTCTAAGATTTCCTAATTCGGTTATTTAGTGAATCATTGTATCCTTTCTTTACAAATCACTCAATCAAACCCAACACAGAATATGTTTATTAATCATTTCAACATTTCCCAAGAAACTGAAAATAAAATCGGGATTGATATCAATGTTGAACCAATGTTATTATTTATAAATTTTGCTAATCGGCTAAAAGAAAATGCGTGCTAGTTGAGAGACTAATTACCCGGGTGTAGATTGCTGAACACAACGCGTATCTATGATAGAGAAATTTTAGTAAGATTTCGCACGTAAACCTAAAAATGAGAACTCAAAGCTAAAATAATCAACTGTCATATTATAAACTAACACAAAATATTACTAAATAACCTAGAGTGGAGATAGATTGAACTTTAATGGATAATTATTATACTAAGTGGAGAAAATCATATATCATTTCAGAATTTATGTAATCCCTCTACTCAAGGAACAAGAAAAACAACGCATGTGAGCAGAACTCCAGAAGAGAAAGTGCCTAGCCATGGAATCGAATTGGTTCTGGCCAGAACAAATGAAAATATAGAAAAAAGAAAAGAACGAGGCCATTCAGATACAATCTGATTAGTAAAAAATCTAAATACAGCACTAAAATTGCGCTTGTGGAAGGCAGAAATCGGGTACGACCAATTATGTGTGGACAACAGATTCACCAATTTGCTGAATTTTAATAATAGAGATAAAGCACTTGAAATTTTACCTTAGATCTTAGACGCACCCAATCGATTCCGATCGTACAGACACCTCAACCCGAGAAATAGTGTAGGCCTGGCAAGAGAAAACGTATCCTAATAATGGGTTAAATTCGAAGACACATGAGCCAAAACACGACAGAAAAACTAAATTGACTGTAACTGTTTTAATCATGTTCCTCGATCTCCCCCCCACCACTATAAGTTATCATTTTACGTTTAGATTCACCGTTTATCACTGGCGAACCCTCACGGTCACAGCTCCGTTGCAGATGGACTGCGTTTACACGAATCCGTTAGATTGTGTGTACTTGCTTTCTTGTACGATGTATTGACTGTGGGCCAGAGAAATTTTTGACATAGTTTTTAGTTATAATATAGTAGAATAATACACCTGCTCGGATATATATAATTCATCATTGGTAATAATTACATTTATAAGCATATTCATTTTGCAATAATTTCTCACTTCGTTTAACGTGAATCCTTGCACAAAGTTGATTCTGTAAAGAAAATTTATCTCACAAAAGCTTCCTGTATCACACAAAAGGCTTCTGTTTAAGAAAATCGCATTTTGCTAGTGAATAACTGTAAGAGCTTTTCAGCAGGAAAAAGTGAATCCGTATATATACCTATTTTATGACCCTAACCTTGCGTGTTCTTTTTGATGGGTTAAAACAAAATTTGACCTTGATTTTTATTGTAATATCTAATTTTAAATTTGCCATTTTCTTACATTAAATATATAATTTATTTTTATTATTTTTTAATTGAATATTTCTAATTAGAAATATTTTATTTTTAATCAGTTTTATTCGTTAAAATGCTGGTTTTATAAATTAATCTATTTTCGGTCAAATTCTCATGTTCTCGTGTTGTTTCTATGTTAATTTCTTGCGGTTCTTAGTGCATTTGTATATAATTTTATTTACTTTTATGTTTTTGCGATTTTATATTTAATTATATTCTTTCTCATATTTTAAGGTGTGCTGGTGTACTGGGTGTAATTAATTTGTTTAAATCTGTGCAAAGCTTATTCAAACTTATCCTCCTGGATCAAAATACCTTCTTTTCCTAGGGTCTATGCTGTCTCACCCAAACGCCCCACAATTTTAATCCTACCACTATATAACCATGAGCAAGCTCATGTTGGTACTGTTTATAGAAGCTAAAAATTCATGAGCAGATGAGCTCCATTTCTAGAACTAGTCCTCATGATATTTTCACTTTCGGGTTCCTGACTGCCGATGGAAGGTCTTACGTCTCTTTCTATCTATACGCTTGTCCATACTCATCTATTTCTACAATTCCTATATCAATTTGTCATCATTACTGTTTATTTATTAAAATATTTTTCAAAAATTTGGGCAGCGTTCCACTCTTATTTTATGGAAAATTCCTTGTTTCATACAAACGTTAGCCTGTGGTAAATTGAAATGAAGGCATTATTATAATGTCATTATTTTAGTCCAACAACTCATTTTTGCTTTCCTTTGGTCGTCACAGTTACCCCTATTCGTAAATCTCTATATTATCATCTCACAGATCTATGCCAAAATGTATCATTTTATTTTAATTTTCCAACGCGATGATTATCAAACAATGCACGTGATCTAACCCTACTTTATACTTTCGTTGATATAAATTTCTATCACTAGTCGTACCCTTGACAATATAATAATCGGCAGGAGTTAAATTAAAAATTCAATTTTCCTACTTAAACATATAATAATATTGTCCCTTTAACTCTGACGATATTCCCGCATTTTACCCTCTTACCGCTCCGACCAACATCGCAATGGCCGCCGCGGTGAATTCCAACGGTGTCCTACCCCGTGATCAGTGCAACACGGCCTGACCAGACTAAGCAGACACCGAAGGGTGGATTGTGACAAAGCAACACGTCAACGTCCTGCCAATTTAACGGCCGGAATTGAATGTTGCCCTGCCATTCTCCACAACTAATGTATATAAAATGAATATAAATAAGTTAGGGGGAACGTGCCGAGCGATGCCAAAAGACATCGCGGCCATCCAGAATAAGTTAAATTGAACAAAACATTAACTTAGAAAAATATATTTCTACAGAAAACCATACTTACAATCAGTCAAGCATCCAAATTTGAAAAATTGTCATACGTTGGCATAAAAATTGACTAAACAATTGTCTAAAACAAATTGTCTCAACAACTGACTAAAAATTTTGTGTCTACAAAATTTTCTAAAAGTCTAACAAAAATTGTCTGTCAACAAAATGTCTAAATGTCTAAAAATTATGAAAATGACTGCTGTATATATAGTGTTTTCATGCCTGGGTGCGACTAATCAGAATATTTTGAGCCTTTTCCGGCTATTTTTCTAGGGGTTTTATTGCTTTTATTTTATTTTAAATATTTTATTTTTTTCCTTATTTTTCTCTATTTTTTGATTTTATTTTCTCAATATTTCGTAAATTTTTATTTTTTATTATTTAACCATTCTTTTTGATTGTTTCTCTTTTTACCCTTTGATATTTAAATTTTTGGTCGCCGCTTCCGCCTATGTATTTTCTAAACTTTCTTTTGCAAGGTTTTGGTGGTTTTATATTTTAGTTTTGTGTTTCTTTCTGCATCTGTAGGGTTTTCATTGATTTTAATTAATATTTGTTTTATTTAATTTTGTTATGTTTTTATTTTGTTTTATTTAATGTTTTATTTTATTTTTGATTTCTGCTTGCGGTACGTGCTTATGTTACAGCAGCCATATTGATAATTTTTAAACCTCATTAATTATTTTGTTTTAATTTACACAATTTCTCATTTTTGTTTAAATTATGGCTTATAGCCCAACAGGTGTATTACTTGATGTAAATAGGTTTGATTTTAAATCTGCATTGCTGTGTTTGCACGCTATTTCCGATTCATTTAAACAAACTCGGTCATGGTTCAAAATATTTAAGGGACCTAAGAAGTTAAATCAGAAAGACACCTTCTATCGGCAGTTGATGGACTTAGAGGTATTCCAGGGTTTTGTGAGCTTACCTTTGTGTGATATATTACAAACCTTGATTAGTGATAGTTATCAAGTGGTTAAATCAAATCTATTGTCGTGACTGTTAAGTAACTGTAGTTAAGAGCGGAGACATTGGTCATAAACAATTCGCATGACATACAAACAAAATAATTAGGACATGAAACCTGCAACGTTAACCCATGGACTCATAAAATTTATAAGGATGTTGGGTCAGAACGTAAACGGCCTTGAAAAATGTTTAAATGGATCAGAAACACACACGCAGATACAACACGCAATTTAAAATAAACCTGAAAAACACCAATTAAACCATATAAAATCTGAGAAATAAAAGAATTAAATATAAAATAATAAACACAAAAATAAAAATAAAATATTAACAAAATGCACCAAGATCCGCACGATACCTACACAAATACAACAAGAGAACACGACAAATTCGACGAAATTAGAAAAAATCAATTAAAGTTCATTAAAGTGGAATTTAAATTGAAAAATTGAATTAGCAATAATTCAATAAAAATTCTAAATAAAAAATTATAAAAATAAATCGAAAAATAATAAAAATAAATAATAGAATTTGCTAGAAAAGAACAAGGTCGAATTTTGTTTTACTGCATCAAATTTCACACGTCACACAAATAGGTATATATACTGATCCATTTTCACATTAAAAAAAAAACTAAACTTAACCAATTTGTGAAATTGTTAAAAATCTTGAAACCAAAACCAATTTTTCGAAAGAAAACTATTTTTTGTGAAATTACGCATTTGGAAACCTTTTTTTAGGTAAGAAGCATTTTAGTTGGAACCCTCTTTCCACATCACGTCCTTGCATCTCAATGGAGCTCTGCTCGGCGTTGATGTGGGGAGAGAGGTATTTATGTTGTTTTATGCTCTATTTTTACGATTTGATGTTTTATGGAATGGTCAAATGGGTAAATTTACTTGTTTTATGATTAATAAATTTATTAATATGTATAACTTAACTTATATGTCTTTATAAATTGTTAAAATTTTAAATGTCGAAATTTTTCCGGCCCACAGCCGACACATCACGCAAGTTAGTAAAATCAACATAGTGCAAATGCATGTAAGTGCGTGGAAAATCGCCAATGATATGCACCCGTGAAGACTCAGCGTGCGCAACGCAGCGGTCGTAACGTCAATATTTATCCCTATAGCTGAAGCGAGAAATAAGGAAGGAGTCTCTGGCTGCTTCCTCGTTTCTCAATTCTGTAAAATCGACCTAAAATTATCTTACAAACGGCTTAAAATCATCACACCGAGTAGTCCAGTGGGCACTCAATAAATATAATATAAACACAAAGGCGCTTAAGATCTCTTAAAGGGAAAGGGTACGGGGATAAATTAACTGAAATCGTTGGTATAAATAAACTCAATTGATATTTAAAAATGATTTAACTGGTAGTATATTAGTCCATCAAAACTAAACATAAGTACCATGAGTAGTTCAGCGAGTCCCTGAAATTGAATGTACCCATCAGGTTAACAGATTTTTTGTCGTCATTAAAATAAATATTCTATTAATTAAAGTTGATTTTAATAAAATGACTTTTGGAAATTTAAGTGACTTACAGTTCCACCTAAACTAACTCCTTGAGTAAAATAAACGAGATAAAATAGAATGTAAAAAGGGTATTGTAATAACTTAAATAAAAATCACTGATAGAATTAAAACCCGTGAAATAATTTTTAGAGTAAGTTGGATGATTAATTTAACTCCTGATAAAGATCGATGGTTCGAAGAGTTTAAGCAACCTTAGGGATAATAATAGCAAACCAAACTCATTTGTAAATGAACTTGAATACGAGAAAATACCCAAATGCCAGTAAAGCCTTAAACTAGTTAGACGAAGGGTAACCCAACTCATTAGGTGAAATTCACGAGAAAGTTGCAGTAACAAATAGAAATTGTTAGTAATAATTTAAAGTTATAGTTCAATCTTGACAGGTGAGTTTACGGAGAGAGCGAATCGGATAAGGAAAAAAAAAAAAAAAAAAAAAAATCTATTTCTTAGGAGTAAAGCAAAGTCATAAAACTATGTAAACCTGATTGCCAAAAATAAAATGAATTCCTAGTTGGCTATATTAATTGCAATCGATTTTAACGAATATATCCATTCAATGTCGTAGGAAAAATTCAGCAAAGCTCATTCTAATGGCATCTTCTACAGTAAACGAATAAAAATCATTCGAACCATCAACCTAATTCAAGAGGAATTAAGGAAATAAATTTATAAGGACCCTAAATCGTTAATAAATTACGAACAAAAATCGAGTGAACCTTTGAGAAAATAATTTATGAACTACAATCCAATATAAGTAAATTCGATCATCGACTGAATTGGGATCATTAATTAACAGTAAGTAATCCATAGGCCAGCTGGTTAGCGATCATATGTCCGCGACAAGAAATTAAGGATGGAATTACTAACTGAGCGAGTTGAATCATGAGAAGGCAAATCTGTCCTATCGTCGACCAATGTAGCTGAGGATTGAAATAACTTCCAACCGCTGGTAAATAAAAATATCCAAATGATACGAGAAATAGTCCATTAAAATCCATGGTAGAAGCGCGTGTGTAACACTAAAAATCTAAAGATAAGGATAGAAGAAGCGATTAACACGATAACTTACCCTAGTTAGTCTGACCAAGCTTCATAATTGAAAACTCTAAGATAGCACTGAACAATAAATTGGTCGAATGAGAAATATAGATCAATAAACGTAGACTGAATATATTATCATTAAATCGGTCAGATCGTGTAATCGAATTACAATAAACCTAATGGACGTCGGGGCGGGTGTGCATCTCCGTCATCCGAAACAGGCACTGATGTAAATTAATTGAATTCCAAAGTGATCGGATGGCACGAAATTCCGAATTCTGTTTTATGAGCTAGAATAATTTGCATTGCATATTTTATAAATAAACGAACGCAATTCCGTCATGTGAAACATACCTTAGTAATTAAAGTTAACATTATTCGCAATATAGGTTTGGTATTTTTTCAATTATTTAATCTATTAACCCATTGGTAATTTCATTTAATATCACATTTATTATTTAATCTATTAGCCCATTGATAATTTCATTTAATATCACATTTATTATTTAATCCATTAGCCCATTGGAATTCTTAATTAATATCACATTTATCATTTAATCTATTAGCCCAAAATTAGTATAAAGTACATATTGAAAACATAGTTTTATTAAGAAGGGTGCACGGTCAAGCCCATCTAAATAGGAGACACGAATTTAGGTTGATCGATTCAGATGCTTTGAGGGCGCAAAATGTTAACAAATAAAGGAAGACCCTCTCCGTAACTCCTAACACCAATAATAACGTCAATTCTAAGATAGATCCAACGATAAGTTCCGCCCAATATTGACAAATGACCGTATGTGGTCGAACGCAGGTTACTACTCGTCCCAACAACATAATAATGAACAATGCGGAAGCCCAATAGTCATCCCTTGGCCATTAGCGAGTCAGATAATAAATCACACGCACAATTTGGATAGTCCGCTTTATTTCTTTCTTTTATCATAAGTCAGGAATTGATCATAACACATTACTTTCAGTTCAACATGTCTCTAGAATGGACAGACACCAGATCGACCAACACGTCATCTAAGAAAGAGTCACCCAGGAGAACAGGAACGATCGAGAAAATTCGTCGACAATGGCCGTACCCTGCCCCTCGAAGAGCACCGGCTCTAAATAACGACCCTGAGGAACCCAATAGGCAGCAGTACCCCGCCGCAGAGATATTCGCTAACGCGCAGGACCTCCTCACCCAGTGGGAGCGGGTGCAGGAGCGGGTGGACTTGCAAGTAGTCAAGGCAAGGATGTACCTTGCAAACGTGCTGGATGACATCCTTGCCGGGCGGATAGCCGTCGCCCATCCACCTCGTCCGGTTCGGGATACCAGGCGACCCTACACGGTGGAAGCCCTCAAGAAGAGCCTAGAACGGTACTGCCCGGACGATTGAACTAACAGACAATTGATGTAGTGATTAGATAATAATTATAATTAGAACTGCGCGTGTTTTCTTCTTGTATCACAAAAAACGAACTCTCGATTTGTTTGAAAAATTTTAAACATCTAGACCAATCATAAATTGACGTGTAACAACCCATCTAATTTCAGTAATGTCCTCTCTACGGATCCTACAGACGGAACTAGATCGTGCGAGGCAGGCGAATGCAGAATTACTTGGCCAGGTCCTGCAATTGACTCGCGAGATGCAACAGGTCAAAGCGACTTGTTTAGACCCCAAAAGGACAAAAATCCTTTACCAACGACTCACCGCAGCTCAAAAAGGCTGGGCCGAAGAACGCCAGCTCAATCGGAGTCTGCGTACTCAGGTTCGGGGACTCGAAGTCGCACTAGCCGTATGCCGAGAAGGTGAAGCGGTAACTTACCCGCTCATCTTCGCCCCCACTCAAGTGCCGCAGACAGCTACCAAGTCAGCAGAGCAATCCAACACTACAACCAGCAGTCGCCGACCGGGACGTAAGGAACGTGCCCGACGACGCGCAATTCAACTCCAACACGTTCAGCAGTAACAGTTGTACATATGCCTGAATTGAATAAAATAGTTTTAAATGTAGTTAAATTATTATTTTAACGTAACCGTACATCCACACTGCCAATTCGTTCCATAGTCCATTAAGCACTAATCTTGAATAATTATGAGGGACAGAGCAAAGCGAGCATAGGTCTTCTATCGACAGCTCGTGAACCCGAGGGTTGTCCGAGCAACTATAATACTAGCCAATGGTATTCAATTTTTGCGGACAATCCACCACTTGAACACATTACCAACGTTGCTTAGCAACGGGTGCCAAGTGGGTCAGTATCATTTTGTATGGCGTTACTAGGGCCGCCAGGAAGATAAGCAAGATTTGAAACCCTGTAACCCACCATACAAATTTGGGGGCTCAGCCGGGATTGAAGCTTTGTTTTTGCAAAAAACCAAAGTAAATATAGGCATATGCGTAAAGTTTAAATAGAAATGTCGGGACGACATTTTGCCGAACCCCGGAGAGATGAGAATGACATGAAACAAAACAACAAAACCCAGAGAACGATTGATGGAAAACGAACAACCTGACTACAAGATAAGGAGAAATGTCAAGGAAATAAACGGCTAGCCCACCAAGTACAAATTTGGGGGCTCAGCCGGGATTGAAGCTTTATTATTTGGAAAGACCAAAACAATCAAGTTAAGAAACAACAGAAAGTTTTGTCAGTACACCCTCAGCCGGGATTTGAATGATTGTTTTTGCAAAAAACCAAAGTAAAAAGACCAAAACCATCAAGTTAAGAAACAACAGTGAAATTTGTCAGTACACCCTCAGCCGGGATAGAATGATTGTTTGTACGAAAAACCAGAGAGATGGAATAAAGAGTTTAAAGATTGCAAAATCAATTGTAAATATCGAGGAGAAAATTGAAACATCAATAAAAAGCGATCAATCTGACTGCTAGGTACAAATTTGGGGGCTCATAAAGGACTGTTTTTACAAAGAACCCAAGGAAATAGAAACAAATGTTTAAAGTTTAACAGAGATGTTGAGACGATATGTTGCAAACCCCAGAGAGATGAGAACGCCATGAAACAAAACCCAGAGAACAACTGTTGAAAAACGAGCAACCCGACTACAAATTAAGACGCCAAGACACTCAACATCCATCAATACTTGACGACATGACACCCTTGTAAGACACCAACAACAATGACAAGACACATAAATAATTAAAAGGGCAAAATGCGGGATAAAATGAAATGGGGTAAGTAAGGGGAGTAATGATAAACAAGAGAAAGCAACGGAACCAAATAGAGGAAGCCAACGGTAATAGAATAAAGCACAACAGGTAATGAGTAAATAGTAGTAGATAAAATGAATCAAAATATATTAAAGAGGTGAATGAATTTAGTTAATTAGTACATAGATAAATTTTAAGGGTAATTTGATAATTTTAGATGGAACCAACAAAAATTATAGAAAACCTAAAGAGGATTCTAAACATCGAAAATGACAATCTTGAGGAACTAATTAATAAACAAAAGTTAATTAAACGAGCTAAAGAGGATATATCAACGATTTCAAACCTGTATTCCGATGAACATTGCATATTAATAAAATTGATCGATATTGATAAAGACGTAACAACTGAAAGAATATATGAAATTCTATCTATGAGATTAGAGATAACCAAATTTGGGAAAAGCTGGAACAAGTTAATGGAAAAAGTCAAAAACATTGAGGACGAGATTGCAACAACAATGAAGGAGCAGACTAAGGCTTATTCGGAATGTTATGCGTGCAAATTAGAGGAAGCACGAGTAATGGTGATACCTTGCGGACACCTGAGTTATTGTCATGGATGCGCACAAGAGTCGCACTGTATGTTATGCCAGCGAAAGATAAAGGAAAGACTAACGGTTTACTTTCCATGAATTGTTATGATGAAGTGAAATAAATGTGTATTATGCATTACCTGAATTATTATTAGATGATATGCAATGTTTATAAATAATAAAACCACCTGACAACGATAAACAAAGGTAATAGACCGAAAACATAAAAGCCGAATTAGGGAAATAATCAAAACACATGCACAGAGACACAAAATATTGGACGGAAAAATTTCGACAACCGAGTTTTCCTAGTGTATAATTCCTTTTGTTTTATTGATATTATATTTATTGATATTATATTGAGATAGGACGAGGAAAAATGATTAAACCTGAGCTATCTAATGATAGTACGCTCACCCAAGGGAAACCCTGATCAACCCTACTGAGAAAGGAACTGGTAGGCCAAGTCGCGTATGTCAGCAAGTGACCGGCGAGAGATTGATCACCTCTTTTGGGGAGCTTGTTGATGCGATTACCACAAATTTTGAAGGGGGGTGTGAAGAGATCGACCGAGAGGTGAGAGAAAGAGTGCGCACAGAACAGATAGTTTTGATTAAAGGTACCTAGAGATGACTTCTTTTTCCCTAGCTGGTGGTGAGGCACCAGAGGACAGCTACGGACTGTCGTGCTCAGGTTGTTATCAGCCAAGGGACTGATGACGCTGAGCCGTTCGATACAAAAACCCGGATCCCACACCGAGTATCGAACGATTCTTTTTTTCGCTGGGAGGCACTCGATACAACAACCCGGATCCCACACCGAGTATCGGGGCCAAACGGTAGGTGAGATGTGAACTAACCGGTAAATGGTTCATACTCAAAATGTCCTACTAAAGCCAGATGAGAGCGGCCGAATTGAGCCGAGAAATCTGATGGATGGAGCGGGCAGAGATTTGATAGTTTATTTCCCGCTCCCACTTTTGAGCACTTCCTTTTCTTTTCACTATTCGGGAAATCAAGTAAACCGCTTTTGGAACTTGATTGAACGTCTAGGCATTTCCATACTTTTATATTCTTCGAGGTACACAACCCGGATCCCACACCGAGTACCGAGGGAATGTTTTTTTATTGCCCAGCGAGGAGTTTGGTACAATAACCCGGATCCCACACCGAGTACCAAATATCCGAATGGCGGTGAGTAAAGCGTAACCGGAAGAATGCGCGGCCAAAAGACGCCATGGCTTGAGAGTCAGTGTGAGGCCTCAAACATACCCAAAAGTCACTGTTGAGCTCAAGTCCGATATAAGAGATAATATGAAATAGAGGGCCGGATGATTATAATCAGATACTTGAGGCAATAGAGGGCCGGATGATTATAATCAGATACTTGAGGCAATAGAGGGCCGGATGATTATAATCAGATACTTGAGGCAATAGAGGGCCGGATGATTATAATCAGATACTTGAGGCAATAGAGGGCCGGATGATTATAATCAGATACTTGAGGCAATAGAAGGCCGGATGATTATAATCAGATACTTGAGGCAATAGAGGGCCGGATGATTATGATCAGATACTTGAGGCAATAGAAGGCCGGATGATCATGATCAGATACTTGAGGCAATCCAGATAAGATATGATAGGAGTAAAGATGAAAAATGATTATGAATAGATATTAAGGTCACAGATGACCAATAAGAGAGTTAAAACCGAAGGCCGAAGAGCCAACGGAAATCATAGAGGGCATAGAGCGCCAGCAATTGAGGATTAAGTAAATGAATTTTTGGGGGACATAGGAAAAACAATTAATGGAATGAATGAAAGTATGAGTATGATGATTATTGATATTATGATATAGATAATTGATACGACTATATAGATAACTGATAAGACTATATAGATAATTGATACGAGATTAATAGATAATTATTACGAGGTATAGATAATTAAAATTGGACTTAAAATGAGGGGGGTGAGTCAGATAAAGAAGACCACCACGACAAATGCGAACAGGGGATGATAACATATATAGTATGGTAAACGGAGGAGAAATTAGTATAGAGTATAGAATATTGGAGTGTTATTTATTTTTAGGAATCGATAGTCAGATAAAGCAATCCAAGTCAAGTGCAAAGCAAAGCAAAAGAGAAAATATTTCAGAGCAAACGACAAAGCAAAGTGATAACAAAGGAATTTGAATAAACGAGCAGAAAAGATTTTGGAATAAACGTCAGAAGCAGATAAGCAACCAGAAGTTTCAAAGCAACCAAAGCAAGAGAAGAGAAACCAGTCAAGCAGACAAATAACCGTAAACATTGATAGCATCAGCAACCGCACGAGAAGCAAAAGCCAAGAGAATAGAGAAAAAAGTTTATTAAAAGCAGAAGAAAAGAGAAAAGTTCGCAACGGTAGAAGTGCTAAAACCGGAGTATCAATTACAGCAGCGACAGGAACCGGCACAGATAGTGGATTAACCGACGTTGAATTCAACAGTAGCGAAGAAAACGAAATAAACGATATAGAAAACCGGTTGCCAATAATAGAAGCAGAGAACGAGGAAGAGAGATTAAAAAACTTAAACATTAACTCAAACATGGCAAATTCCATAAATTCCAACACGACTTCAACTCCGGATCCAAACATGATGATAAATAACAACAATGCAATAGTAGGAGAATTCAGAGAAAAGTTTAGAGGAGAACCGTTCGACGGTAGTCTCAACAAATTGGATACGTTTATAAAGGAATTTGAAGTGTATAAAAATATCTGTCACTGGACAGATCAAAAAGTAAAAGAGCGACTACCCTTGTATCTGAAAGGGAGCGCACAAGATGTATTTGTAGAAGAAGCGAGAGATGTAACGAAATTGACAACGTGGACAGAGATTAAAGAGTTCTTAATAAAGATATTCGGGATAGAGAAAAAGGGGAATAGGAAGATATTGGACTTCCTACATCGAAAACAAAGACGAGATGAATCAAATGCAGTGTACGCATGTCACAGATGACCAGTGAAAGAGTTAAAGCCGAAGGCCGAAGAGCCAACGGAAATTATAGAGGGCATAGAGCGCCAGCGATTGAGGATTAAGTAAATGAATTTTTTGGGGGACATAGGAAAAACAATTAATGAAAGTATGAGTATGATGATTATTGATATTATGATATAGATAATTGATACGACTATATAGATAACTGATAAGACTATATAGATAATTGATACGAGATTAATAGATAATTATTACGAGGTATAGATAATTAAAAATGGACTTAAAATGAGGGGGGTGAGTCAGATAAAGAAGACCACCACAATAAATGCGAACAGGGGATGATAACGTATATAGTATGGTAAATGGAGGAGAAATTAGTATAGAGTATAGAATATTGGAGTGTTATTTATTTTTAGGAATCGATAGTCAAGCAAAGCAATCCAAGTCAAGTGCAAAGCAAAGCAAAGGAGAAAATATTTCAGAGCAAACGACAAAGCAAAGTGATAACAAAGGAATTTGAATAAACGAGCAGAAAAGATTTTGGAATAAACGTCAGAGTAGTTACAAGCAGATAAGCAACCAGAAGTTTCAAAGCAACCAAAGCAAGAGAAGAGAAACCAGTCAAGCCGACGAATAACCGTAAACATTGATAGCATCAGCAACCACACGAGAAGCAAAAGCCAAGAGAATAGAGAAAAAAGTTTATTAAAAGCGGAAGAAAAGAAAAAAGTTCGCAACAGTAGAAGTGTTAATACTAAAGTATCAACTGCAACCGGAACCGGCACAGATAGCGGATTGACCGATTTTGAATTTAATAGCAGCGAAGAGAACGAATTACGTAATATCGAAAACCAGTTGACAACGATAGAATCAGTAAACGAAGAAGATCTGGACAACAATCCAAACATGACGACTTCAATAGACTCTTCAATTCCGGATGCAAATACAATGTTGAATAACAATAATGTGATGATAGGAGAATTCAGAGAAAAGTTTAGAGGAGAACCGTTTGACGGTAGTCTCAACAAATTGGATACATTTATAAAGGAATTCGAAGTGTATAAAAATATCTGTCACTGGACAGATCAAAAAGTAAAAGAGCGATTACCCTTGTATTTGAAAGGGAGCGCACAAGATGTATTCGTGGAAGAAGCAAGAGACGCTACGAAATTGACAACATGGACAGAAATTAAAGAGTTCTTAATAAAGATATTCGGAATAGAGAAAAAGGGAAATAGGAAGATATTGGACTTCCTACATCGAAAACAAAGACGAGACGAATCAAATGCAGTGTACGCCTGTGAATTAAAGAAATTGTGTAAAGAAGCCTTCGGAGAAGCAGATTTGCCCGAAGATAAAATGGTAGACGTCTTCATAAGAGGAATCAAGAGGGAAGACATACGAGCCAACCTTGGATGCTTGGCACCAGAAACATTAGATAAAGCAGTAGCAATCGCAAACAGATGTGAAGCCCATCTAGGACTGGGATATCAAGTGGCAGTCTTGGCCACAGAACCAACAACATCAACAGTCAATGCCAACAATCAAAACAACAATACCAATCCAGCCATGAATCAATTCATTCCAAGAGCACAGCAGATGTTCAAGCCACCAGCAACGAGAAATCCGGAGGATAGAGGTAATAACCAAGTAAATTATAATAACAATTTCAGGAACAATCCAAATACAAATGAAAAATGCTCCACATGCCAAAGAATAGGACATCGGTCAGAGAATTGTTTCCGAAATTACACTTGTCAAAAATGTGGTAGACGAGGGCATACTGAGAAAATATGTAGACAACCTAATAACAAAGCATGTTACAATTGTGGACAACAAGGACATTTCGCAAGGCAATGTAACATAAGAAGAGAACCAAACCAGTCAAGATTAAACAACTCTATGGGAAACCCACAAATTAACGTGATGCAGGAAATAGATATGTTACGGGAAACACTACAACGAATGCCCATGGAATTAAAAGAAATGATGCAGCAGATGCCCACCAATATACAACAACAACGAATCAACGTGATGAGAAGCAATGAGGAGATTCAAGAGCTGCGAACTAGAGAATATCAAGAACAACAACAAGCTGAATGGCAGAGACTACAAACAGAAGAAGCTCAGGAAATCCAGCAAAGATGGGAAAATCGAAAACAAACCCCGAAAAGAATTAATATGATGAGAATGGAAACTCCAGATGAAATGCACACTGCGGAGCAGTGTGTTGAGAACGAAGGGGAAGGAAATATGATAACTGATAACGAGAAAACAGTTGAATTAAATATGATGGAGAAAATAGAGGCCATCAAAGAATTTGCAGAGGAGGAAAAACAGAGACGTCGACAACTAAAAGAAATGACAATTGAGAAATCAGACGAACCAGAAACCCAAGAGATTAAACGAGCAGAAATGATGATAACGGAGGATCAAAACAAGGAAACATTAGTGTACGAGATAGATGAACTCGAAAATGAAATTATGACACAAAAGACAGAGAGTACACTCGAAAAATAAAGCAGGAGGAAGCTTTAGAACAAGAGGAGGATCAACTAAAAGAAAAAGAAGCAATCCTAAAACAAGAGAAAGCGGAACTAAGAAAGAAGGCATTAATTTTAAAAATAGATGGAGCGTTGAAACATTTAGAACAAGAACAAGCACTAGATCAAAAAATAGAAGTGATGGCAAAGAAAGTGCTATCGCAAGAAATGAAAGAGCCAGAATTGAGAGATGAACAGGAAGCATCAACGTCACAAGAAAAAGAAAAGATATCAGAACCAATAATAACAAAAAATCGAATCCAGAGGATACTGCTACAAAAAATAGAAACAAGAATCAGAAAAGAAAAGCCCACGTGGAGTGAAGCTCAAATCGAGAATAGAATAAAAGAGATATGGTTCCAAACAAAAGGGCCAACAAAGATAATGAAAGAGGAGGAACAACTACAAATCAATATGCTGAGACAAATACCAGACGATCAAACAGATGGGGATGAAAGCGAGATAAGCAGTCTGGGCGGAGAAATATTTCAATCATGCGAGGAAAATAAACCATATAAAGATGAATCAAAATCCGAATTAGAAGAAATGGAAACAAACGTGCCAAGAGAAGATGAAACCGAGATATTAAAAGAAATCAACGAGATTGTAGAAGAAGTAGATCGAAATCAAATGTTCCTAAACCTCAGAGATACAACCGCATACAGCAGAATAATGAAATTAATTGCGAAAGGATATCAACAGGATAATGGTACATTTACGGCATCATGGAAAGATATGATAAAAAAGTACCAAGAGAATCTGAAAGAATATGATAGAGAAGAGTATCAGGTAATTATTGATTTTCCAGAAATACCGAGACAGATAATAGCAACAAGAGGCGAAAGCACAAACGAGTTGTACGATTGGGTAGTGAAAAAGCTAGGACCCAGCTACAAAAATAAACCTTTATATTATCAAGGAAGGAAAATAAAGCGAGATGTACACCTAGCGGATGCTCTAATATGGCCAAAAGGAATAAATGTGGTAACGTTAAACAAAAACGAAAGCGAAGAAACGACAGCAGAAATATGGCAGAAAATTCAAATACTATACGCTAAAGAAATAAAACCTGGATTAGAAAAGGAGAGACAAAAGATAATGAGACAAAACCAGATAAAAATGACAGAACAAGCAATAGACCAGGCTAGAAAATATATTAATCGATTATCATTAACGAGACCGATCTCAATGAAAATATTTGTAGAAGCTGTACGAGACACAGACATTATGAGATTTGACAACGAGAGAACAGATGAGTTGATAGCCAAATATGGAGAGCATCAAAGAGATATGAGAGGAGATGAACCAATAAAGATAAGAATAAAGCTACCAAATGACGAAATAAAGGAAATATTGGTAGATCCCGATTGTCAAATGCACGAATTATACCAACGGATAAATCGAGAAATTATACAACCAATAATCGAAAGTAGTGACGACGGTATGGTGGAAGACGTGGCAATAATGTATCACAAACGACAAATAAGTCCACGAGAACGAATCCCGATATACGAATTAGGTATATGGGAAGACGGACAAATTATTAATATCATAGCCATGGATGAACCAGAGAGGAAAAATACAACAAAAAGGGAACAACAGATCCAAGAATTTCAAGAGGAAATGAAAAGAAAAATGGATCAAATACTAACCATCTACCAATTATGGAGACAAGATGCGAAATTAAGCACAAAATTGCAACCTATAGACGACTCAAGATGCCGATCAACACCATGGAAAAAGGTGTATGATGAAAAGACAAAAGAATGGAAATGGAAAATGGAGAGAACCGAACCAAAATGGAGAAAATATATACCAGGAGAAGCGCCAGAAGACGCAGCTAACGAAACAACCTTAGAATTATATGAAGATGAGCCGTACGAAAATTTACCAGAGGAAATACTAAATGAAATGGAGTGGCAACCAGAGGAAGACGAGGAAATAAATGATAGAGCTCGACTAGCCCCATACACATGGAAAATAGGTGGATGGACTGAGAAAGTAAAATCGGCCGAAGAAGAGAAAATCATCGGTATTACAAGTCATCAATTTTATACAGAAATCGGAGGATACCGGATGAAACTGAGAGTGTACCCAAACGGAGATGGGGTAGGAAAAGGGAAATATCTATCAGTGTATTTTCTATTAGCAAGAGGCAGATATGACGGAAAGTTAGAGTGGCCTTTTAATCGAAAAGTCACGATTTCAATCGCTAAACCCGGAAAATGGGAAGAGCGACACAGCGAAAAATTGGGAGTAGACCCAAGATCTATGATAAGTCAGAAGCCAAAATCCACTGAAAATGTTGCAGGAGGAGTACCACAGTTCCTACTGAAAAAATATGTAACACCTCAATTCGTGAAGGATGATACGATATACATCACGATCGAAGTAGAAACAGAACGAGAAATGAAAGTGCGAATCCAACAAGAACAAGCGAGACCGCGAATCAGTGTGCTCGAAAAACGGATGCCAGGAATAAAATATTTGCCCACAGATATAGACGATCCTGTGGAGGAAGGGTTAACACGATTAACGGAAACGCAAAAATGTAGAGAATTAGCAGCGATATTGAGAACCGGAGCAAAGAATCAAAGACGAACTGTAACAGATTTAGCAAAATGGATAATCGATTCTTGTAGCAGAGTGGAGAATCTGCGAAATATCGTAAAGGAAATAGAGGAGTATCGGAGAATGTATGCGTGGTACCCAGAGCAATTCCGAGAAATTATCCGAAAATGGAAACATACCGAATGGGCAGCCGCAACGATAGAAAAGTATAGTTTAAAAATTATGATGCCAGATTTCGAACCAATCAAAAGAGAATTTTATATCACTGCCAAAGTAAGTGAAGTAAAAAAGCGAATACCGTATGAATTGCCATTTCATTTACAATACCAAGGACGATCATTAGACGACGATCTCGAAATCGGAGTTACGCAAATACAACTGGGA
Source organism: Schmidtea mediterranea (assembly GCA_022537955.1). NCBI lineage: Eukaryota > Metazoa > Platyhelminthes > Tricladida > Dugesiidae > Schmidtea > Schmidtea mediterranea. The sequence continues at coordinate 2,536,732 of CM039682.1, forward strand.
TTAATAAATGTATTAACGGTAGCAAAGATCGCGGGTAGAGAACTCAATAAAAGAGAAATCAAAACGAAAACGCCAATAGGGCGACAAGAGAGTCTAAACACACCAGAAGTTCCACCTGCAGCAGATGAAGTAATCATCATCACAACAGGAGATGAAGAGATATTAAATGATCTAAATGATATTGTGGACGAGGAAACAACCAGGAGAATGCCGGAATCAAGAGATTTGTTCATGACAGAAGATGAAAACGATCTGATAACAGATGAACCAGACGAGCTAGTATGTGGTCAAAGACAGCCAGTAGAAATTATGGAGCCAGATACCGAAGAGGAAAATAAAAAGAAAGAGAGAAGACGCCGAAGCTCGACAGGAGACGAATGGGATAACTGGATAAATGAACGAGGAGCTACAACATCCAAAGAAACGGCAGACGAACAACCCAAACGAAAAGAAACAGGTACAGCAATGGAAAAGAAATCCAGAGGACGACCAAAAATTGATAAACCAGCTCCAGAAAGGAAAACTAAGGAACAAATGCAGATGGATCAATTGACAACGAAATTGAACAAGCTTAGTCAAGTGACAAAGCAGTTACAGGGAAAACTGAAAGGCCAAGAACAAGGAGCAAAATGGATCAACAGATTGATAACTGATATGCTGGGATTAGCAAATCCAGAAATAAAGAGAAATTTGAAACTTAATAATATCGGAGCGGAAGCGAAACAGCTTTGGACAGCAATAAAACCAATAATAAATAAAATCATGGACAACAAAGTACGAACCACAACCAAGGATCCAGAGGAATTATTGTTGATAATAAATCATTTAACAAAACGATCTGACGATCCAAATAGATATTTGGTAGGAATGGCCTACCTAATGTACAATACAATAGTGATATACAGAAAAGCGAACTCCAAGATACAATCCAAACGGATATGAATTTGCAATAACAGACATTATCAGGAAGGTAATCGAACCATTCATCCTGACTCAAGGTGGATGGCAAGCCTTTATAAATCTGGTAAGTAAAGATGATCAAACCGAGATGATGCAAGCGAAGTTAAAAGAGTTATTAACAGAATTCGAAACAACGATTAATGCAAGCGATCCAAAAACAGCTAGAAAAGGGATGAACGCAATAATCACCACAATACTCATATGGATGATGTGCATAAAAGGAGTAGAACCGTTTGTAGTATACGATTGTGATAATATAAAAGATTGGTGATAAATACTCACTAAAAGAAACGGAAGAGTGCAAAGCTGCAAACCCCGGTAAACTACAGACAACGGCAACAGCAGTATCGTATAACGTATATCAAGAGGTAGACTTTATAAAAACGGAAATCAAGGAATGTTCAGTAACAAGGAAAATTGTAGCATTTCATTGCGGACATCACTCACACTCAACAATTATAGAAGCTGGAACGGAAACAACAGTGGTTTCAGTAACGCGGAGCGAATGTGAGGAAGGATTCACGACAGGACGCATCTCAATAGCTGGAAGAGTAAATGTGGCAGCCGAGGAAGGAAAAATAAAAACTACCCGAGTATACGCTGCGGGAAGAATAACGGCTGGAGACGGAACATGCCAAGGAGGAGAGTACACCCTATTGAATCAATTAGTCAAAGGAGTAGTAGTGATTGAAAGCTATCAAGTAAAGTTGGAGAAATACCAAGGATATTTCGATCCAGATACACAAGCAATGAAAAAGTACCCTCAATGTCTAGCAACAGATAGATCATGCAATACGGGAATGTCAACAATCGTATATCACGCCGATACCAGAACTTGTAGACTCACCTTATTGAAGAGCGCAATATTTGATGAAGTGCAAGGACAAGTGCACAGAGAAACCGAAACTAACTCGCAAAAAAGCGCATTAGATGAATTGCGGAGAACCGGAAGAATCGGAAAACCAACGATAACCACAACTATCGGATCAGAGGTCACACCAACGGTAGTAATATCAACAGATACTACAATCGGAATGAGATTTATAAAAGGACGGATGGTGAGTAAATGTGACGAAATGGTAGCCAGTACGAATTACAAAGGAATATTCTTATCGCGAACAGCAATACCAAACGCAAAAAGCGCAAATAGACCCCACAGATGTAAAACTATATCTCTATATAAATAACAAGATGGATTTCTTATATCATAAGGGATTGGCATCAACAGAGAAAATATACTACGATTTAGTTAAGAATGACTGTATCTTGAACAGAGAAATATTAAAAACAAAGTTAGCAATGGCAATCACAAATCCAGATAACGCAATCCCATTATTACCACTCCAAGAGGGATATTTTGGAAGAATCGTCGGAGAAGTTATGTATACGTATAAATGCGAAAAGACAATTGCGAAACTGCCAGAGAATTCAACAATTCCGAGAGATAAATGCATAAACGAATTAGAGATAATGCATAAAGGAAAAATCAGATTCGCTCAACCAGTAACAAGGATGATAAACCCAGAGAAATTTGTACCCAACATGTTCAGTTGTAGTAATGTATATGGACCATTATTCGAAATAAGAGATGGAAGTTGGTTACAATTTCCCACCCGAGTAATAGTAGCACCACCAAAAATATTTGGACTAACAGAATTGGCTAGCGAAGCAGAATTCAAACCAGTGGATATATCACAGAGTGGAATATACCAAACGAAAGATCTGGAACGAGCCAGAGAACATTTATTATTTCCAGCACAAAGGCAAGCAATATTATCCAACATTGTAACTATAACGGGAGGTAACAACTATGGAGAGAAACCCAACTACGAATTGTTACTACCGCCGGATCATTTTCAACACGCTACAGCAAATATGATGAAAGCCATGTGGGGAAGATTCTTAATCTTCGGACAAATGATGGCAGGAATTCAAGGAATAATACTTATCATTCAAATTGTAAGAGTAATCATAACACAAATGTTAGCATGTTTCGATATCTACAAAAGAGAGAGAAAAATCAACTGGAAAATGGCAATTGGATTCTTACCGTTTTTAGCAAAGACAATGGTATTACATGGACACTCAAAAGATATTCACAAGATAAAAAGACTAGTAGGAATTCTAACTAAAATGAATGGTACCGATGAAGAAGTTGGACGGAAATTTAAAGCAATAATGAGACTAGAAGCCGAGAAAACCAGAATGAAGCGACAAAAAACGAGCAACTGGAAACGATGGATAAATTTCAGAGATGATAGTAGCAGCGACAACGACGAAAACCAAGGAGGAACGCAGATGCTAACTCAAGAACAACTCAAACAATGGGAAAATCGAAAGACAAGACATAGTGGACATTATAATCATCCACCACCAGTATATGAATGTTTAAAGAGAGCAACAACATCAGCAGAGAGAAACATGCCAGTAGAAAGACACGTACCAATACCAAGATCAACAACGTTACGAAATATTTATCCAGTACCATACGAACCAAATTGGGCAGACTTAGTGCCAAGAACCAGCCAAAGATCAAGAAGTGTAGATCAGGATCCAGAAACTCGAACTATAGCAATGTTGCAAACATTAGCTGGACCAACATTAACGGTACCCATAGAAATAAATGGGGGTAGAAATAAAAGCAATGATTGATACGGGAGCAAACATTTCAGCAATAAAAATGGATAAAATACCAGGAAGATTATGGCCATGTATAGAAGAAGCTAACATGGACGTGATAACCTGCAGCAAGGAATCAGTAGCAGTCATCGGAAAAATCTGGTCGATAATCGAATACAAAAACGTAAAAATCAATACGTATTTAGCAGTCATCAGGAGATTGAGTGCAGATTGTATAATTGGAACAGATCTCATGCCAGAATTACTAAAAGAGATAATAATAGATCTAGGATCAATGGAGTTGAGAGATAAAACCGGACGAATATGTATGTTGAAATCGGAAGTGAGATGCTCAGAGAAAATAGTAGTGCCAGGACGCACACAAATGATTTGCTATGTGAAAGTAAACGAGGAAACTAGAGGAGAAATGATTTTCGAACCCAATCAGAAATTCGAGAAAAAGAAAGAATTGCCATTAGCCAGAGAGATAGTATACGTAAACGATAACAGTGAAATTCCAATCAACATTACAAATTTTGACGAGGAAGATAAAGTTATCTATGAAAACGAACGATTGGGAAAGCTAACACCAATGATGGACATTGAACTTCCAACAACAAAAAACTGCAGGAACTGAGGAAGAACTATGGACAATCGACAGTCAGCTACTAAACGAAAACGAGAAAGAACAACTACAAAAACTGCTAATGGAATTTAAAGATATATTTGCAGCATCCGACTTAGATCTCGGTACAAGCGACGTAACGCAACACACGATACCACTAACAGATGATACCCCAATAACACTACGGCCATATCGATTGGCAGAAGCTCAAAAATCAGAAGCAGAAAAAGAAGTGCAAAAGATGTTAGACGCAGGAGTAATCGAACCAAGTTGCTCGCCATGGCAATTCCCAGTGGTCATGGTAAAGAAAAAAGACGGAACACAACGGTTCTGTATAGATTATCGACGACTCAACGCGGTAACAAAACGGGATACATACCCGTTACCGGATATAAATGAAATGTTACAAACATTACACGGAGCAGCTTATTTTACATCGCTAGATTTAAAAAGTGGTTATTGGCAGATAAAAGTCAAAGAAGAGGACAGAGAAAAAACTGCTTTTACTATCGGAAAAGATTTATACCAATTCAAGAAAATGCCTTTTGGACTAACCAACGCACCAGCTTCATTCCAGAGATGTATGAACTTTGTAACGCACGGCATTAAACAATGTATGGTATATATTGATGACTTATTAATTTATTCTAGCACCTTTGAGCAACATTTAAAGGATATCCGTAATGTATTCGTTCGACTGAGACAATGGAAATTGAAATTGAAACCATCAAAATGCGATTGGGGCAAAGGAAAAAGTCACCTTCTTAGGACACATTGTGTCGGCGAAAGGCAAAGAACCAGATCCAAGAAACATCGAAAAGATAACGAATTGCCCTGCACCAAAGACAGTCACGCAAGTGCAAGAATTCTTAGGCCTATGTGGATACTACCGAAAGTTCATCAAGAATTACGCAACTATTGCGAAACCAATACAAGAATTAACCAAAAAAGATACCCCGTTTATATGGGAAGAGGAACAACAAACAGCCTTTGAAACACTCAGAGATAAACTGATATCAGCACCAATACTCGTACACCCAGATTTTAAGAAACCGTTTTTGTTAGCAACAGACGCAAGTGGATACGCATCGGGAGCAGTCCTAGGACAATGGGATGAAGAGAAAAGAGAACGAGTTATTGGATATTACACCCGAACATTCAAGAAACATGAAAAGAATTACTCGGTGACCGAGAGAGAGGCATTAGCAATAATCCAAGCTATTAAACATTTCAAATATTTATTATGGGGTCACGAGATATATATCACTACAGATCATCAACGATTGGTATGGCTTGGTCAACACAAAGAAGCCTCTAGTAGATTAATGAGATGGGCGATGCAGTTGCAAGAATACTCACCGTATATAAAGTTCAAATCAGGAAAAGCGAACGCCAACGCAGATTGTATGTCAAGATTTGTATTTGAGGAACTAATGGATCATGATGTAAGACGCATATGCATGATCATCGCAGAAGATATCGACTTCACAAAACTGAAAAACGAACAGAAAGAAGACGAAGAATTAAAAACAATAATTGAATTCATAGAAACGAACGATATGAAAATCTTCGACAACAACAGTAAATTAAAGGAGCATATGGAAAAACACAGACATCGATACACTATGGAGAAAGGATGGTTATTACTAATGGATGGTGAGAAACGACTTATGTGCTTACCAGAGAGTAGACGAAAAGAGGTATTGATGCAATATCACGATGGAAAACTTGGGAGGACACATGTCAGCAAAAAAGACAGAAGCAAGACTGCGTCAAAAATATTATTGGCCAAATATCGGAGAGGACGTAAAAGGATGGATAAAGAATTGCCTAATATGCGCAACCAGAAAAAGCACAGGAAGTAAATTGAAAGCACCGTTAAAGCCAATGCCAATTCCACCAGAACCCATGACAATGATCGCAATGGATGTAGTAGGACCATTACCCGAAACCAACGATGGGAACATTTACATATTGGTAGTGACAGATTATTTATCAAAATTCCCGGAAGCATTCGCAATACCAGATCAAAAAGCCAGAACAATAGCGAGAATCCTAGTAGAGGAAATATGCTGTAGATACGGAACACCCAAACAGATCCTAACTGACCAAGGAACCAACTTTATGAGCGAAATAATAGAGGAAGTAACGAATTACTTCAGAATTGCGAAGCTGAGAACATCACCGTACCATCCGCAAACAAATGGTCAAACCGAACGATTCAATGGCATACTAATAGAAATGATGTCGAATTATGTAAGCAGACACCAAAAAGATTGGGATAGATATATAAATCTATGCCTTATGGCATATAGAATGTCAATACACTCAGCAACAAAAATGAGTCCATTTAAATTAATGTACGGCAGAGAATGTAACATGTCAATAGACCTAGAATATCAACCACCGATATCACAGTATATGGAAATTGATGATTACGTAACAGGGTTCAAAGAGCGAATGCAGGAGATCTGGAAAACGGCAGGTATGAATATTAGATTTAATCAAGAGAGCTACAAAGAATTACATGATAAAAAGCGAGATGTGCGTGAGCATAACTTTCAGGTTGGAGATTGGGTAATAATAGCAACGCCAGAAATTATCCCAGGAGTAGCCAGAAAATTACAAAGATGTGGTAAAGGACCATACGAAATAATGTACGTAAACGAGAATAATGCGCGAGTTAAATTGGTCAACAACCCACTTACTAGACCTATCTACGTAAACGTGAGCAGATGTAAAGCGATACCGAGAACAATAACAAGAGAACCGGAAAATCGAGGTATGCAAACCAGATCACAAACTCAACAGCTAAGTATAAACGGACTAACGATGAGTCGAAAAATAGAAGCAACATCAAATAATACCGTGGAGGAACCTAAACCAGATGAATCCAAAATAACTCTAAACGCGACCCAAGACAATGTAGACAAGATGGATATAATAGTAAAAGCTATCAGAGAGATAATGCCAGAATGGGTCGAAGGAAAAGGATGGATGAGAATAGTAAACAAAGCGGGAAAAATCGCAATGGATTACGCTAAAGGAGCTAGAAGTCCACCAGAAATGGATCGTATCAAAGAAAGTATACCCATGATCTTCACTATGGCAGATGTAGAAGGAAACGTACCTTTACATATTGCAGTACAGCATAGAAACACTCAAAGGATAATGGATATAATCCAACTTATGCAGAAATGCGGACACACCTCAAATATACCAAACGAAGAGGGACAAACACCACTAATGTTCGCAGTCGCAGCAGATGCTTCTACAACAGTCCTGAGAGAATTACTAAAAACCGGATCATCGTTCAAAGAAAAAGACAATGGAGAAAATAATGTACTACACTATGCACTGAAATCGAGACAAGCAAGTGCAATAAAATTTATAACCAGTAATGCGACAATTAGAGAGAGAGAAATGATGGGTAAAACAATCCAAACATTATGGGAAGCTATCGACGCCAAACAAGACGAAGCAACAGCCAATCTGATGAAATGGACCTACGAAGGATCATCACTTAAAGTATTCGATCTGAACTATATGGTAAGAAGCAGAAACGTCCTATTAAAAGAAACAATATACGCTCACTATCCTTTCCCAAAAACAATAAAAGCAATGTTGAAATGGGAAGGACTAAAATTCACCAACCATCCGAAAGAAGCAGTACGAATCGGAGATAGAAGGAACAGCTATTAATGATAATACATAGATGGCATCGAAAGCAAATAAGATTCCAAGCGAGCAAACAAGAAATAAAAGAGATGGACGATATAAAAGCAAGAATAATAAAAGTATACGAGGAAATAATTGAAATAATAAATGTCGAGGACGACATTTCAAAGGAAACCCCGGATGGAGGTAATAATGGAGAAGGAAGAAGGGATGACAACAACAAAAACCAAGAGGATCAAAATGCTAGAGACGAAAACAAATCCGCACAACAGGAGAAAAAGGAATCATCCAACGAGGAACGTCGAGAAACGAACAACAGCAATAACGAGGGAAAACGAAACAGAGGGATGATGTTACTACAACAAAACAACAACAAAAACCAAGAGGATCAAAATGCTAGAGACGAAAACAAATCCGCACAACAGGAGAAAAAGGAATCATCCAACGAGGAACGTCGAGAAACGAACAACAGCAATAACGAGGGAAAACGAAACAGAGGGATGATGTTACTACAACAAAGAAAAAATCAAAACCGACCGACCCTGCTACAAAAAATAATGATATTAATCACGTCCATCAAGTTAACGGAAGCTGACGAAAACATCACGAAAGAAATAAAATCGTTCAGAATACGGACAATAAATGAGAAAGGAAGCCCAAGCAAAGGAATATGCTTACAACTGACGATGAATACAAGCATAAGTTGTCAATTTGATTCCATAGGAAAACCAGGAAGGATGGAAATACGATCCGAAAACTCATCATCATGTCAAACCACCAAAGATGTATGTAGAGATGCTACAGAAGATAGAAACGTAAAAATCCAAGTAAAGCCAGGAATAGGAAAATTACGAATAATAAACAGAGGAATAGAAACGATTGAACAAGTATGTATACAAAATAAAATTATCGATTGTTGGAAAATGAATATGAAAGCAGGAAAGAAATGTGAATGGGATAGCCTAGAAGGAAATGCGGAATATATAATATGTGCTAACAACGATATAATAATAACGTGCACACTAGCCAAAACCCTGGGAGAAAAATTCACAACACCAAAAGAAGAACCTTATCAACGTCGAGCACGAGAAAATAAAGAAATAACGATAAAAGTAGAATCAGATCCAAAGAGTGGAGAAGAGATAATAGTCGAAAATGTGGGTAAAGAACCCATTACAAAAGTCTGTATATTCGAAACTAAAAAGAACGGAACGATAAATGAGAGAATCAAATGTCAATCAAACGAGGATATCAAAAATCAAAAATACCGTATGCCAACTAAAAGAAAACGTGGAAAGTATATAGTACACGTTCAGAAAGGAAGAGATGATTACTGGAAATCAATAACCAGAAAGTTACTAGAATCAATTACGACAAAACGTCCGGAAAAGGAAACAAGAGAAGAACCGTATCAACGACAGATCAGAGAAAGTAAAGCAGTAATAATAAACATAGAGTCAAATGCAGCAAATGAAGAGGAAATAGTAATTGAGAACACAGGTGAAAAACCTATCACAAAAATCTGCGTATACGAACCTAAGAGAAACGAACCAGTAAACAAAAGAATCCAATGTGAAACAAGCAAAAATATAAAGAATCAAAAGTATCGAATCCCAACAAAAAGAAAACTGGGGAAATATGTAATAAACATCCAAAAGGGAACTCATGAACATTGGAGAACGATAACAAGGAAACCACTCAAGTCAAATTCGACAGATCAACCTATAATAAAACAATCTGAGAGAAAACCAAGAAACGAAACATGGAAAAAAGGAATGATCATGGACGACAGCCACCTTTCAATTCATGAAGCATTACAACTCCAGAAAGCACTTAAAAACGTACAACCAAAAGAAGGAATAATGGAGACAACCAATGCAAGAGAAAATACAACCATGCGGCCTAATGAAAAGAATTACATGATTAAAATGATCTGGATAACAACAGCAATAATAAGCAGCATAGTAATGCTAATAATAATTCAATTAGTAAGAACTACCAAATGCAGAAAGAAGCCAGCGAAGAAAAGATTATGGCCAGCAGTAGAAAAAATTCAATTACGATATCGAATTAGGACAATATGATGCAGAAAGAACCGAAGAATATGAAATCATAGGAAACTCTAGCACAAGCGGACCCTGGTTAAAAGAACCGCCCATTATCGAAGCACAACAATGGTCCAATGAATCTGATGTATACCAGATAATGAATGAGAAATACGGGGATATACGAACATTACGTATAGAATCCCCGGAGACGATGGTGTAAAACGAAAAAGAGACATTGTATATAGTGTAAAAATATTATGTAGTATAATAGTAGTAATGGTATGTATATTTATAAATATCGTACAAAATACGTAGAAACAATAATGAAATAGAGAGAATGTCGATGAATTAATGATGTGTTATAATCAACAGATGAATCCGAATAACGTAAATCAACCAAACCAAGTGAGAATACCACCATTCACAGAAGCAATACAACAACCAGCAGCTGCCAATGTACCTATAGAGACTGTAGAATTAAATCAAGGAATACACCAAGATCAAGGAATCGAGGCAACGTGGAGACGACAATGTGAATTAATGACATTAGTAACGAACAATGCGCAAACCCAGTGGACAAATACTCATCTAGTATTAACGGAAAGTGTGAACAGAGGCCTACAACAAGCCATAAGACTGGAAGAGCAACAGAGAACAATATTACAATTACAGAGAATAAATGAGCAATTAGCAGATCAAGTTAGATGGCAAGCTGACGAAATTAGGAGACTACGTAACAATCAACAGCACGTAGATCCAGCAAGTTGGGTGGAATGGATAGCATCGATGCCAGAATTCACCCCAGAACCGGATTCAACAGTAGAGTAAAAATAAAGCGCACCGTGTAAATATGTATAAATAAAGCGATAGAAGTAAAGCAACGTCAAGTAATCAAAAAATTTTTGTAGATATGCAGACAATCATCGAGAGAATTAGAGGAAGCGAGAATCCATCCGAAACTACGAGACGAATAATGAAAAATAAGATTAGAATGGTGAACGATATCAAGGAAAGACTAAAGTGTTGTAAATGTAAAGAATTACTGATTGGAGCGAGACAGACGAAATGCGGATGCAGAATATGTACAGATTGCACGATAGAAGTGATAGAAACAAAAACAATAAAATGCCCTGGATGTGACGAAACGTTTGAAAGAGACGAAGATCCTACCACAATGGATAAAGCCACCAACAAAGAAATAAACAATCTATTAGTTCAATGCCGAGTAAAAGAATGTGAATGGAAGGGACTTATGAAGGAAGCGGAAAGTCACACAAATGAATGCGAATATAACGAGGTATTATGCGAAAAATGTCAAACCATCACAACAAAAAAGACGATAAAAGACCATCACAAAGTATGCATCAAGAGAGAGGAAGAATGCGAATTCTGTGGAGTCATCGACGAATGGATAAAAATAGAAATGGAACACCGGAATCCAAAAGAGGAACAAATATGCGATCTATATGAAGGAGTATGCGCAAACAACTGCGACAAGAAAGATAAAGTCAAATTAAAGGAACATTGGAACGAATGTATCGGCAAACCAGTCAAATGTCCGTTAGAACTATTCAATTGTCAAGCGCAACTACCAATTATAGAGATGCAAAAACATATGATGGAAAATAGTATCGAGCATGCCGAAATCATGATGAAAACGATAGGAATGTTGGCATGGGAAGTAAAAAGCCTACGAACAGAAAATGATGCACAAAAAGCAATAATAAGAGAAATATTAGAGTCCAGAAAGAATTTCGAGAGAAGCCAAGGAGACACACTCAAGAAAATAGTCGAAATAGAAAAGAAAATGCAACAGATGACCAACAGCATAAAGGAACTAGAAACCAACAATTCTATAACCAGAAAACATCCTACAGCACCATTTATATGGAAAATAACCGAATTCGCAGAAAAACTCCAGAGAGCAAAAGATGGAACACAAAGAATTCTAGATAGTCCACCAATATACAGTTGGGAAAACGGATATAAATTGGGCATTAGATTATATCCAAATGGAGATGGGAATGCAACGGGCACCCATATCAGTGTCTTCATCAGAGTAGGAAGAGGAGATTACGACGAGCTATTAACATGGCCTTTTAAACAAAATATGATATTAACAATGAAAGGACAAGAGGACTATCGTAACCCAATCAGAACAGGAAATGAACCACAAATGGGAAGACCAACAACCGACTGGAACACAGCAATTGGTACACCACGTTTTTATCCGCAACAACGATTGAGAGGAGAAGGATTCGTGCGAGAAGATAATCTGTATATAAAATTAGAAGTAGAGAGGCCGGACAAGACGTTGTGAAGAGAGAAAGAAAGTGTAAATAAATGTAAATAAAATAATAAAAAATCAAATAAAAATCAAAAAATTACAAATAACCAGAAAAATCAGAAAGACAAAAATTCAAAAATAATGACAATATTTAGATGGCAAGCGGAATCAGCGAAGAGACAACGGTACAGATGAGGGAAGGACCAGATTCGATATGGACGAGACTATGGAAAAAACCAGAAGAGGAGGAAAAAACCAATATACTAACAGCAGCAATAACATACTATGCGGATTTTGATGTGGAGGAAAGACCACAACAAATTAGAACAAAAGTGTATCCACCAATGAGAGTAAAAGACGAAAGCATGAGAAAAAGAGGAACAAAGATATCTAACGTTTAAAAATAATAAAGTATTTAGTGACCGACAAAGTCAAGAAATGGCCGCACAAGGATTTTATTTTACGGGAACGCCAGAACGACCAGACGAAGTCACTTGCATCTTTTGCCAAGGAAAACTCGCACAATGGAAAAAAGGAGAAACAGCAAAACGAGAACATCGAGAAAAACTCCCGAGATGTCCATTTGTATTAAATTTAGACGTAAGAAACCAAGCGATGAACAGATCAGAAGGACTTCGACAATTAGAAGATGACAAAAGATGAAAAGGGAGGTGAGAAAAAGATAACGATAATAAAGAATTTCGAAGATCCAACAGAATTAATATGGGAAAAAGAGACCATAAATAGAACATTCGAAGAGAGAATTAAAACTTTCAAAGGAAATCCAAGAGCAGCAGAATTTGCGAGTCAAGGATATTGCCAAACAGCCAGAGGAATAATGTGCGAAGGATGCAAAAATCAACAGCCAATACCAGATCAGAACGTCAAAAAACTAAAGCATAAAGGACAATGTATGTACAAACAAGAAAAAGAGTCAAAGAATATCGAAATAATAATTACTAACCAACAAATAGAAGATATATTAGACCGACCAAAAACGAGAACCATAATGCTATTATCAGGAGTAGATACTCAAAAAATGAGAAAAATAATCAAAGAAAGATTAGCTAACAATTTAGAATGGTATGACTCGACACAAGCAATAATCCGAGCAATAAAGCGATATCAAGAAAAACCTAAGGAAAATCGTGACAAATCAATAATAAAAGAAGCTATTTTGGAGCAGTATCAATGTGTAACATGTTGGCAAAAACATGTAGAAATAATTTATATGCCTTGTGGACATATGGTCACATGTGAAGCGTGCGGGATAAAAGTTGATATATGTCCAGTATGTAGAAAGCCGATCAACGGGCGGATCAAAGGATTCCGTTTCGCTGATCAGTAGAGAGAAAACGAAAACAATGTGTAAAAAGTGTAAATAAAGATAAACGTAAAAACAAAAAATTATAAAATTCAAAAATCACAAAAATACGAGATGATGTAAATTATGATAAAATTTTGAGATGATCGAAAAGAGAATATAATCAATTATTAATATTCAGAATTACAATGAACCAAAACGAGACGATAAACCACAAGATAGAGAAAACTGTAACAGAGGACAAAGAGTCAAGAACCGAAAACCAATCCGAACAACTAAAAGAGATTAAAGAGGAATGGCAACAAAGGTCGATGAGATTAAAAGAAATATTAACATCAGTAGAAGGAGAACTACTGAGAGATACGTTAAAGATAAAGATGATAAGAGAAGAATTAGAACAACAGACAATGAATTCTGAGGGAAATAATGAATCGATGCAGAACCAAACCAGAATCATAAACCAAAGAAAGGAGATCAGAATGTTAGAGCAAGAGAAGCAGGATCAACAAAGCGAAATCGAAAGATTGCGAGAAGTGATAAAAGATAAAGAAGCAGAGATACGAGAAGAAGGGGAGGAGACGATAAAAATTATACAGCAAATGCAGGAGGAAATTGGGCAAATTAGCACCCAATACCGAATAGAGAAGACAAAGAGAACCCATTTGGAACAAGCCAAAGAATGGGCAAAACGACAAGCACTCCATTGGAAAGCCAAATGGACGGAGGATAGAGAAAACTCAAGGAGCAATTTGGAAGCACGAATTAGACACTACATTCAGCAAATAGCCGAAGAGGAAGATAGAGCAAGAGCTTACAAAGCTAAATGGGAGAATGCGAAAAAGGAAGTCAACAAGCTGAGAAATCAAGGGTCAAAACCATCAAAGAAAATTAGAGAGCCCAGAGACGATAGACAAGAAAGAATAGTGATCCAAACAATGGCGGAAGCGAGAAAGTGGAAAGACAAGTATAGATTGTCGAAAATCGAGAATACGATGCAATGGGAACATATACAAAAACAAGATCACGAAATAGTATGGCAACAAACGAGAATGAAGGAGATGCTAATAGAACAAGAAGAGACTCTTAAACAGAGACGAATACAACAAATAAAAACGGAAGACAAAGAAAAGTGGATCAAATCAGAAGCAAGAAGATGGAAGAACCAGTACCAAGAAGCCAAGAAAGAGATAAGACTGTTACCCAAAAAGATACTGAATATGGAAGATTGGGAGCTTTGGGAACAAGTCGAAGTACAGAAAGAAACAATTGAGGAACTGAACGAAGAAATCCAAACAATGGAATACCATGAACGAGCCAGACAAAATACAATAAGAAGGCTCAGGAAAACCGACAAGGACCTCAGAAAATGGATTGATCAGCTAAATCAAAAGATAACGGAAACCCTACACGAACAAACGGATGAAAGACGGCAAAACCAACAATTAAACGAGAGGATAACAGAACTCCAACAGGAGGTGAATGGACACCGAGGAGTTGCAGTATTTAAAGAAATTCAGTTGAGACACCAACATGAAATTAACGAACAGTTGAAAGAACAAGTAGAAGCAGAGATAAAAGCGATAAAGCAAGGATACGAGGAAAATGAGCAGAACCTGAGGAAGGAAATTGAAAAGTTAAAAGCGTTAGAAAACACGCATCGATTGGAAACGCAAGTGGAAGAGTTAACAGAAAATACAGAATATCTTGCCTATCTCTTAGACGAAGAGATACAAATATCAAACGCTTTACGTGCAGAAATAAATACCTTGCAGAGCCGACCACCAATCCTGCTCATGCCATTATACCCAGCTGAAATTATAAACCAAGTACCCGCCGAACCCGATGAAGGATTCGGGGAGACGGACGAAACGATAGTGTAAATTTAAAGAGAAAATTGTAAAAAGTGTAAAAAGATAATAAAAATAATAAAAACGATAAAAACAAAAATTGTAATCGATGTATATTTAGCATGAATTTGAATGAAGTAGAAATCCGTATGAATCTAGAAGACGGAGAATACGTACCAAGCCCAATTCAATTAGTAGAACCAATCGAGCAAGACCCACTGAGGTATTATAGTAAAAGGTGGAGAGCCGAAAGAAAGGAATGGCAAGAGCTAGTGGAGGAGCAAGATTCAGAAATCGCCCGGATAAATCAACAACTAATACAGTCAAAACAACTAGCCAATATGATAAAACGAAAACTAACATCTAGCATGGGAGAAAACAGAGATCAAAAGAGAGAAAATGAACGATTGAGACGAGAATTGGCCGAAATAAAGACTCGCGTAATCCTGGAAGATTATTGGAAAACCGAAGCAGAACGAATGAGAGATAGTAGAAAAAGTGAACAGAGATATGTAATACAACTGGAAGACAGTTGTAAAGAAGCCAGAGGGATAAAAGAGAGCCATCAACAAGCTCAAGATGAGATTAAAACGCTAACCGAACAGCTCCAGGAAGCGAGACGAAAGCTGGAAAAGCAAACAGCTAAACGAATAAATAGTAAACGTCAACTTAAAAGAAAGCAAGCGAAAGAAATAAATCTTCAGATGAAAATAAATAACCAACAAAGAATAATCAAAGAAAACAAAGAGCGACTAAAAGAACTCCCAAAACTAACCGAGCGATTAATAAAAGCCCAAGTCCTGATAATGAGATTCTCAGAAAACAAAACTAAAGAGGATTGCGAGATACACTCAACCCCAGAAAAAGAGAAAGAGTAAAAAGGGCTAAACTCCACTGTAAATAAACGAAATAATCTTGTAAATAAATATAAAATTGATTATGTATTCGAAAATAGAAGTTATGAACCCAAACCTGTGGATAATAATGATGATAATAATGAGAAAATGCAATACTGAAAACCCATTAGAAAAATGCGAGAAATCCCAACCCTTCAGAAAAGAAGACAGCACCTGTGCCGATTACAAAGAAATTTGTAGTAATCCCAATAATGAGGAATGTCAACAAATAAACCTCCAATGTATGCAATGCCCCACAAAAGAAGACAAGGATGAGTTGAAACAGAATATCGAGAAAACCCAAACAATGGTACAAACCCTACTAAAAAATAATGAAGAGATAGCCAATATAAAAAATGAGAACCGAGAGATAAAGAAAACCCTAGAAACCCTCATCAGACAAATTCAAAGAAAAGCCAAAGCAAATCTTAATAATAAACCAATTCAAGAAATTCAAAAGATCGTCCTATCAATCAAAAAGCAACAAGGAAAACAAATCAAACAGAAAAATGAACCCCATGCAATGACAAGTCTATCAATCGAACTAATACTACCGATTAGTATAACATCTAACATAATACTCCTAATATGTTGTCTCATCCTCGGCCTAACAAACAACAAGCAAAGGCAAAATACCCAAATCCAAAAAGTCAGAAGAATGTTCACCCAAATTCGAAAAACTACCAAACCCAACGAAATAACAAGACTCTCGCAGATTTCCATCAATCACCCTTCAAGATCAACCCAGCTCGAAAGCGAAACCCAAGTCGTCGGCGATTCATTCGAAAACAAATACAACTGAGTTACAGCAACTGATATTGATTCGAACTGATTTTCCTAACTCGAACTGATTTACATTGATTTGAACTGAATTTACTAACTCATACTGATCTACAGTGATTCGAACTAATATTGATCTACATTGATATTGAACTACACAATTGATATTTGATTATGTACTGTAGCCGGACCTTAAGTCCATCTTTCTCTTGATAATTAACCTTATAGTAGACATTTTTATGAATGTGAATATGGAAAACGGAATTGTGCGTATTATTTTGAAATCAATTGAAATTGCGGGTCGCAATTTTACGGACCCCCGAGTGTTTTATGTTGGGCCAGAACGTAAACGGCCTTGAAAAATGTTTAAATGGATCAGAAACACACACGCAGATACAACACGCAATTTAAAATAAACCTGAAAAACACCAATTAAACCATATAAAATCTGAGAAATAAAAGAATTAAATATAAAATAATAAACACAAAAATAAAAATAAAATATTAACAAAATGCACCAAGATCCGCACGATACCTACACAAATACAACAAGAGAACACGACAAATTCGACGAAATTAGAAAAAATCAATTAAAGTTCATTAAAGTGGAATTTAAATTGAAAAATTGAATTAGCAATAATTCAATAAAAATTCTAAATAAAAAATTATAAAAATAAATCGAAAAATAATAAAAATAAATAATAGAATTTGCTAGAAAAGAACAAGGTCGAATTTTGTTTTACTGCATCAAATTTCACACGTCACACAAATAGGTATATATACTGATCCATTTTCACATTAAAAAAAAAACTAAACTTAACCAATTTGTGAAATTGTTAAAAATCTTGAAACCAAAACCAATTTTTCGAAAGAAAACTATTTTTTGTGAAATTACGCATTTGGAAACCTTTTTTTAGGTAAGAAGCATTTTAGTTGGAACCCTCTTTCCACATCACGTCCTTGCATCTCAATGGAGCTCTGCTCGGCGTTGATGTGGGGAGAGAGGTATTTATGTTGTTTTATGCTCTATTTTTACGATTTGATGTTTTATGGAATGGTCAAATGGGTAAATTTACTTGTTTTATGATTAATAAATTTATTAATATGTATAACTTAACTTATATGTCTTTATAAATTGTTAAAATTTTAAATGTCGAAATTTTTCCGGCCCACAGCCGACACATCACGCAAGTTAGTAAAATCAACATAGTGCAAATGCATGTAAGTGCGTGGAAAATCGCCAATGATATGCACCCGTGAAGACTCAGCGTGCGCAACGCAGCGGTCGTAACGTCAATATTTATCCCTATAGCTGAAGCGAGAAATAAGGAAGGAGTCTCTGGCTGCTTCCTCGTTTCTCAATTCTGTAAAATCGACCTAAAATTATCTTACAAACGGCTTAAAATCATCACACCGAGTAGTCCAGTGGGCACTCAATAAATATAATATAAACACAAAGGCGCTTAAGATCTCTTAAAGGGAAAGGGTACGGGGATAAATTAACTGAAATCGTTGGTATAAATAAACTCAATTGATATTTAAAAATGATTTAACTGGTAGTATATTAGTCCATCAAAACTAAACATAAGTACCATGAGTAGTTCAGCGAGTCCCTGAAATTGAATGTACCCATCAGGTTAACAGATTTTTTGTCGTCATTAAAATAAATATTCTATTAATTAAAGTTGATTTTAATAAAATGACTTTTGGAAATTTAAGTGACTTACAGTTCCACCTAAACTAACTCCTTGAGTAAAATAAACGAGATAAAATAGAATGTAAAAAGGGTATTGTAATAACTTAAATAAAAATCACTGATAGAATTAAAACCCGTGAAATAATTTTTAGAGTAAGTTGGATGATTAATTTAACTCCTGATAAAGATCGATGGTTCGAAGAGTTTAAGCAACCTTAGGGATAATAATAGCAAACCAAACTCATTTGTAAATGAACTTGAATACGAGAAAATACCCAAATGCCAGTAAAGCCTTAAACTAGTTAGACGAAGGGTAACCCAACTCATTAGGTGAAATTCACGAGAAAGTTGCAGTAACAAATAGAAATTGTTAGTAATAATTTAAAGTTATAGTTCAATCTTGACAGGTGAGTTTACGGAGAGAGCGAATCGGATAAGGAAAAAAAAAAAAAAAAAAAAATCTATTTCTTAGGAGTAAAGCAAAGTCATAAAACTATGTAAACCTGATTGCCAAAAATAAAATGAATTCCTAGTTGGCTATATTAATTGCAATCGATTTTAACGAATATATCCATTCAATGTCGTAGGAAAAATTCAGCAAAGCTCATTCTAATGGCATCTTCTACAGTAAACGAATAAAAATCATTCGAACCATCAACCTAATTCAAGAGGAATTAAGGAAATAAATTTATAAGGACCCTAAATCGTTAATAAATTACGAACAAAAATCGAGTGAACCTTTGAGAAAATAATTTATGAACTACAATCCAATATAAGTAAATTCGATCATCGACTGAATTGGGATCATTAATTAACAGTAAGTAATCCATAGGCCAGCTGGTTAGCGATCATATGTCCGCGACAAGAAATTAAGGATGGAATTACTAACTGAGCGAGTTGAATCATGAGAAGGCAAATCTGTCCTATCGTCGACCAATGTAGCTGAGGATTGAAATAACTTCCAACCGCTGGTAAATAAAAATATCCAAATGATACGAGAAATAGTCCATTAAAATCCATGGTAGAAGCGCGTGTGTAACACTAAAAATCTAAAGATAAGGATAGAAGAAGCGATTAACACGATAACTTACCCTAGTTAGTCTGACCAAGCTTCATAATTGAAAACTCTAAGATAGCACTGAACAATAAATTGGTCGAATGAGAAATATAGATCAATAAACGTAGACTGAATATATTATCATTAAATCGGTCAGATCGTGTAATCGAATTACAATAAACCTAATGGACGTCGGGGCGGGTGTGCATCTCCGTCATCCGAAACAGGCACTGATGTAAATTAATTGAATTCCAAAGTGATCGGATGGCACGAAATTCCGAATTCTGTTTTATGAGCTAGAATAATTTGCATTGCATATTTTATAAATAAACGAACGCAATTCCGTCATGTGAAACATACCTTAGTAATTAAAGTTAACATTATTCGCAATATAGGTTTGGTATTTTTTCAATTATTTAATCTATTAACCCATTGGTAATTTCATTTAATATCACATTTATTATTTAATCTATTAGCCCATTGATAATTTCATTTAATATCACATTTATTATTTAATCCATTAGCCCATTGGAATTCTTAATTAATATCACATTTATCATTTAATCTATTAGCCCAAAATTAGTATAAAGTACATATTGAAAACATAGTTTTATTAAGAAGGGTGCACGGTCAAGCCCATCTAAATAGGAGACACGAATTTAGGTTGATCGATTCAGATGCTTTGAGGGCGCAAAATGTTAACAAATAAAGGAAGACCCTCTCCGTAACTCCTAACACCAATAATAACGTCAATTCTAAGATAGATCCAACGATAAGTTCCGCCCAATATTGACAAATGACCGTATGTGGTCGAACGCAGGTTACTACTCGTCCCAACAACATAATAATGAACAATGCGGAAGCCCAATAGTCATCCCTTGGCCATTAGCGAGTCAGATAATAAATCACACGCACAATTTGGATAGTCCGCTTTATTTCTTTCTTTTATCATAAGTCAGGAATTGATCATAACACATTACTTTCAGTTCAACATGTCTCTAGAATGGACAGACACCAGATCGACCAACACGTCATCTAAGAAAGAGTCACCCAGGAGAACAGGAACGATCGAGAAAATTCGTCGACAATGGCCGTACCCTGCCCCTCGAAGAGCACCGGCTCTAAATAACGACCCTGAGGAACCCAATAGGCAGCAGTACCCCGCCGCAGAGATATTCGCTAACGCGCAGGACCTCCTCACCCAGTGGGAGCGGGTGCAGGAGCGGGTGGACTTGCAAGTAGTCAAGGCAAGGATGTACCTTGCAAACGTGCTGGATGACATCCTTGCCGGGCGGATAGCCGTCGCCCATCCACCTCGTCCGGTTCGGGATACCAGGCGACCCTACACGGTGGAAGCCCTCAAGAAGAGCCTAGAACGGTACTGCCCGGACGATTGAACTAACAGACAATTGATGTAGTGATTAGATAATAATTATAATTAGAACTGCGCGTGTTTTCTTCTTGTATCACAAAAAACGAACTCTCGATTTGTTTGAAAAATTTTAAACATCTAGACCAATCATAAATTGACGTGTAACAACCCATCTAATTTCAGTAATGTCCTCTCTACGGATCCTACAGACGGAACTAGATCGTGCGAGGCAGGCGAATGCAGAATTACTTGGCCAGGTCCTGCAATTGACTCGCGAGATGCAACAGGTCAAAGCGACTTGTTTAGACCCCAAAAGGACAAAAATCCTTTACCAACGACTCACCGCAGCTCAAAAAGGCTGGGCCGAAGAACGCCAGCTCAATCGGAGTCTGCGTACTCAGGTTCGGGGACTCGAAGTCGCACTAGCCGTATGCCGAGAAGGTGAAGCGGTAACTTACCCGCTCATCTTCGCCCCCACTCAAGTGCCGCAGACAGCTACCAAGTCAGCAGAGCAATCCAACACTACAACCAGCAGTCGCCGACCGGGACGTAAGGAACGTGCCCGACGACGCGCAATTCAACTCCAACACGTTCAGCAGTAACAGTTGTACATATGCCTGAATTGAATAAAATAGTTTTAAATGTAGTTAAATTATTATTTTAACGTAACCGTACATCCACACTGCCAATTCGTTCCATAGTCCATTAAGCACTAATCTTGAATAATTATGAGGGACAGAGCAAAGCGAGCATAGGTCTTCTATCGACAGCTCGTGAACCCGAGGGTTGTCCGAGCAACTATAATACTAGCCAATGGTATTCAATTTTTGCGGACAATCCACCACTTGAACACATTACCAACGTTGCTTAGCAACGGGTGCCAAGTGGGTCAGTATCATTTTGTATGGCGTTACTAGGGCCGCCAGGAAGATAAGCAAGATTTGAAACCCTGTAACCCACCAAGGACATTATCAATCTTGCCATAACACTTACTTTTTTAACCAACATTACACACACTATCGCACTTTACCAACGTCACTTGTGACAGGAGTCTAATGGTAACGTCTTTGTTGACCGTGTACTTAATAGAGATTCTGTCGGTCATGCTTATTTAAATTTTATATTTTAGTCTTTCAATTAACATTAGTTTGAATTTAAAATAAATAAATGGATGTAATTCTAAAATTTACTTTGATTTCATTTTTTCAGGATGAGACCAAACAATTTTATTGGAGGTAAAAATCACATACTTAAATTTATTTAATTTTTATAATTATTTCAATTTAAAGTTTAAACAAATTTTGAAAAATTTTGCTTTAAATTCTATTTTTTACATGGTTTTATTAAAAAAAAATTTATTACAAAATTGTACTAATGATCAAAATGCAATTTTATTTCAAATCATTTTATATATCTATTTGTTTGAATATTCATGCAACATTCAAATTTTAGATTATTTTTTCAAGATGTATTCTTTTGGTGACTTCAAGCACGAATTAGATTATATATTGACAACTGAAAATTATTGTGATATATTTTGTAAACGTTCTTTAATGTAAGATCTATAAATTCGAAAGTGAAAAATTAATAATTATATTTTCAGCAATGGGAAATTGAAGTCTAATAATAATGTCTCAGAAAAGAAACCTTTTGTCATAATAAAAAAAAATATTAAGCAAACTACTATAAAATACTTTGGTATTAACAATTTCGAAAATTGTTGTTTCTTAAATTCTTCCCTCCAAGTTATTCTTAACTATCCAAAGTTTATTTCGTCATTAAAAAAATATGAATTAAGATTAAATGGTAATTCTGAAGTCATTGATAAATTGTAAGATTCTTCAGTTAAGTATGTCTTATTTATATTATTAAGATTAAGCTATCATCACGAAGTTAAATCATCCACTGTTGAATTTGAATTCAACAAAAACGAAGATTGTATAATTTATTTCGGATCCAATTTGGAAATTCTCAATCCGTGCCTTGAATTGATATCTTTGCTTGGGTTTACTAGAAATCAACACGAAGATGCTGAAGTGGAAAAAAAACAGTTAATAAATTATTTAATTTTGTATCTCTAGGAATTCCTCACGAAATTGCTGACGAAAATACATGAAGACTTATTAAAATGTGAAATAATTTGCCCGCTGTTGAATGAGTACGACAATATCAATGAAATCACAGAGGATAGCGATTGGGTTGAGATAGGGAAAGGTGGAAAAAATTTGTCACCTCCTCGGGAGGACGGCGGAGAAATGTCAACGGAAACTTTTCTTTCGGATTTGATTTCAGGAAAAATGATTGAGAAAGTATCCAAACGAAATCGCCTTTCAAATTCAACTGTGACTCCATTTTTTATTTTACCACTGAATATCCAGACGGACAATGTGAGCGATTTTATTAATCATTTTTAATTCTGGCCAATAAGTTAATTTTTTTAAATTAATTTAATTTTATAATTAATAAAATTATTTATTAAATTTTAATTATGAACATTTCATTAATTGATTGTAAAATTAATTTTATTGAAAATATTAATTTATCAATAATTAATATTGAAATCGATTAATGCATTCATTGTATAAGAGAATTAATAAATTAAATCGCTATGATAACAATCGCAATTCCAGATCACAGATGTCCGATCAGCCATTCAGAGTCTCACTTTACCGGAAAAGCTTTCGGAATCCCATGAAAGCCGTACAGAAATCGGACATTTACCAACGTTTTTGATTGTGCAGTTGAAGCGGTTCAATTATCTAGCCAATGTTGGCATTCAGAAGATCCAGAAAAAGATTGATATCAATTCGATTCTGAGAGTCCCTAACGATTCGATCAGTCCATCACTTCGACTGCCCGGTGCAGAAGTCTCATATCACCTTTTCGGAATCGTGTTCCATATCGGTGAAGGGGTCATGAAGGGTCATTACACGGCTGCTGTCCGCGACGGTGACGTTTGGTACTATTTTGATGACAGCAATGTGTTCCTGGTTCGTGGTCAACAGTCAGTTGAATGGCTGCTCAATAATCCGTCTGCAGAAATGCCCACTCAGCTGATATCGGTTGATTTGAAAACATCAGCCCCTAGGTCCAGTTGCGTTTCCGGCAGACGAACTCCTTATCTGATTTTCTATACTAAAATTTGAACGGAAATAAATTCTTTTTTTGTCTTTATAACTGCCTTTATTTTTTATATGGAAAATATATTAATGATAATTATTGGATAGTACTTGTTTATTTTTGATGCTTTTATTTAATAATTACGAATCCAAGTATTTTTTTCCCTAAAGCTTTAATTCGATAAGTTTTCATTAAATTAGAAATTGTATAAACCTAAAATTTTTAAATAAAATTTTATATTTAATAATAATTTTTTATATAATAAGTTTTGTTTAAATATAGTTATATTTAAAATGTAATTTAAATTCTTAGTTTTTCTAATTCACAGGTATTTCATATTCTTTTAAAAATAATTATATAATAATTTTTAGTTTTCATTAAATTTTTATATTTATGTCTAAAAAATATTTTATATTGAAATATTATTTGATAACCTTTTGTTAAAATATATTTATTATTAGTTTAAAGATTAAATATCAAATATAGTTATATTTTAAATTTTAGACCAATTTTTGTGACAAAAACATATAATGAGAAATATTGAAAATCAAAAATGCATACGCAGATCTTCTCAATTAACTTCTGATTCGACTCCTTTGTCGAATTGTACAGATAAGTTTAAAATTCATTTTAATTCCTCACAAATTGATGCTGATGTTACATCTACAATGGATGAGAATAACAGTAGAATGATTTTAAATAAACCTATAATAGATCATGAAAATCAATTATCCTTATTAGATATTATAGAGAACACACCGATAATAAAATCAAAAAGCGATGTCAAAAACAATGAACCAACAAATAAAGAAATCACTAGCAGTGAAATGCAATATAATGATTGTATTTATCTGAAATATTCCAAATCGGTATTCACGAATTGCTGGAGTCATCTCGATGATGTTGAATTCAAAGATTTGAAAGCAAAATTGGAAAAATTTGAGAAATGTTCAATAAGACGAAGTGAACAAGATCCGAATCGATATTTTTGTCACGAATGCGAATTGGCATTTGATTTGTGTTTCGATGCTATTGTAAAGCATGTAATGGTCGGTCATTGCAATGTTCCGAGAATGTTGACAGATGAGCTGATTCCTTTAGCAATTGTTGAAAATGGGTTTCGATCGCAATTGGATGACAGCGAAATCACAACAAGAATCCTCGAGAAACGCCTCAGAATGCCAGCAATCGATAGCAATAAAGGCAAACCTGATCGAGGGAAACCGAGGGAAGTCAAGAAAAGAAATTCAAAGAAAAATCGGAGAGATATTTCCAAATTAGAAATCGGCAACGGTTACCATGGTTATTCGGTGATTTCTCCTGCAAAGGATTGCAGTGATATTTGTGGGGAAATAAATGACAAGCAAATCAAGAGGATTCAGCAAGAGGACGGAGAGAAATACAGCGGAACTGAGTTCGATATAACGCATTCAATTAAGCCAATCAGCGATGAGCAAATAGATAATCACGGAAATATCGACAAATCGCAGGGAAATGAGCGTTTTGATGGCGTGGAAATGAATTCTGACAGGAAAGGGATCGATATGATCAATTCCGGTGATGAAATATCGGCGATCTGGGGCCAACCAATCAGAGCTAAGCACACCGGTGACTCTCTCATGGTGTTTACATATTCAAAGCGAGTATTCAGAAAGTGCTTCAAATCGCTTGGCGCTATCAAATATCAAGAACTGAAAGGGAAAATGCGGAAATACGAATCGTGTTCCATCAGGAAATACGGGCTAAAATACGATCGATATATTTGTAACGAATGCAATCTGGTGACTTGTTTGAACATCAACCGGATTATGAGGCACATTATTATCGATCACTGTCAGATTGACGGTAAATTTGTTGACGAGGTTCTCATTATCGCATCGGCTAGTGACGGTTGCCAAGTGACAACCAATGCCCGCACCGATCGCCAGGTGAACGGCAATGTGGACGAGGAGGAGCAGCGCATTATAGCAAGGATCAATGAAAAACGCGCTAAAGACGGAAAAGATTTGATAAACGAAGCATTAGACGAATCCGAAAGTAGCGATAATGAGACCGAATGTTGCGAACAGCCAATCACAGGAGGGGAAACGGAAAATCAATCATTAAAAAAGGCTCCATTTTGCAACAAATTCAAGAAAGGAAATGTTATGAAGCTGAGATATTCCCAGCGAGTATTTGATAAGTGTTTCCAGCGGTTCGATAGCGCCAGGATCACAGAAATTCAATCGATATTGGATCGGTTCACGATCCGCCGGAACGGGCTGAAGAAAATCCGATATTTCTGCAACGAATGTAACGCAAGCACGACATCGAGTGCCAATAAAATCATTAATCATGTGTTATTCAGTCATTGCCGGTTCCCAGATGAGTTCCGGGACGAGCTGGAGGTGCTCGTTTCGCTGAACCGGGACATGGAATTGATTTCCGATCGGGAGATGATCCTCAAAATCAATCTGATCCGATCCAAGAAATCATCAATCGATAATCAACCGGAACTCATCGATAGTGACGATACCGATAACGATGAATCCCGTCCAATCAATAGTGAGCAGCAGCAGCAATTGGCTGACGAATTGAAATCAATCTCATTCAATTATTGCAAATCGATATTCGATAAATGTTTCCCCGAATTGTCTGAGGAATCCCGTTTGGAGATTCGAAGGAAAATCGATAATATTAATCGGTACACCATGAAAAAGATGCGTGAACCCGAGGGAAACATATTTTACCAGTGTTCCGATTGTTCCTTCCGTCACTACACAAAGGCTTATAATAATTTCCATCCGTTGAAGAAACATTTACTCGCAACCCATTGTGCGATCCCCGAATCGATAATGGATGAGTGCATTTTATTGATTGGTAATAATCAGAATTTCACGGAATCGGATGAGAAAAACAAGACGGAAATTATAAATCGATTACGGAGCAAGAAAAACGAAATTTCGAAGAAACGACCTCGGGTAACCATTGGAAACGTAGAAAAAGAGAACGGAATAGAAATCTTGCCGATTAAGACTTGCAGGAAGCGAGTTGCAAAAACGGATAATGATTCAAATAGCAAACGACATAAAGGAAGCCCAACTGAAACGAGTTTATTATCGACCAATAGAAATGCTGGAAATCTGATTGGTCAAAATAAATCCCCACTAAAAGAAAATCTGAATTCTGCCGATTTATCCAAGAATAATCAAAATGAAATAGAAGAACTCCAATTCAGTAACAGAGCGAATAAATCAGAAACCAATGAAAGCATTGCAAATGGAGAGGAGAGGGATAACCGAATCAATTTATCCTCGATGGCGAGCTGTAGCGTGCGAATGTCAGAAACGCGTGATAACTCGCCAAGTAATCATCAAGACAACCAAAAAGGAATGAGTTTATTATCGGGCGAAATAGTAAGTAATAGGAGCATAGGAGAAAACACATCTACACAAATACACAGTCAGCCCCGAGTCCAACAGGTCGTCACTGAATTTTGCTTGAATTACTCGAGGCCTCTTTTGCAGATTTTATGCTCGGTCGAGGGTAAATTGGAATTCTATGACGACCTGATTGGGCAGCTCAACTCGGTCCTCGATAGGAAATTTACAATACATATGCAAGGGACCGACTTTATATATGGGTGCTCTGGGTGCCGCTTGACTACCGGTTGTCGGCAGCAATTGACGCAACACGTTACTTTATGTCACACAGACCTATCGGAGGACCTGAGGTGTATCGCTGACAACGTAATTATAATCCCCATTAATGTTAGCTTTGAGGGCTGAGGCAAATTCCAGATTTCTATTCCTGTTAATAAATTCGGTGTTCATGATTATAATGACGTTGATAATTGATGCGTGATTACGATGTGTGATTTTCTGTGTGATTGCATTCAACTTAGCTCGTATTATTGATTGAATCTTGAAGGGCTGACTCCAATTAATATAACGCAATGATCAAAATATAAAATAAAGGTTTAGACTGTCTCGACAAGATCTTAATCCGATAACGTTCAGCAAGACCACGGAAACTCGTTATAGTAATTCATACACTTTAAAACAGTGATCCAGCTGCCAATATATGTTATGCATCTCAAATTATTTGCTATTAATTAGTTTAAAACGACTTCTAAGTAATTTTTTGTTAAATATAATTCAAAAATAAGCAATGGAAATTTTATATAATTGAAAACATAATTACATAATAATTAGGATCTTTGTTGCAGTCCTGGTGTTTTTTACCTTGTGTTAGTTGCATACATTTTGTTATATACTTTTTAATTTACTATAAATTTTGAAGTAACAATTATTTGTTTAATTTTATTGGTTTTCGATATTTTGGGTACTTGATTAAGTATAAAATATATCGTGCGTACATTTTATGATGTTCTCTTTATAACATTTATATGTTGAGGTTCCCAAAATCTCAACTTGATGTCTTTTAGAAATAAGAACACTAACACTGGTTCAAATAATGTTTACCTTCACCAACTTTTTAATAATGACTCTTTATCTTTTAATTGTGTTTCCTTTGCGAACTTTATTTGCAGTTGCTTGAGCTCAATATCAACCTCTGAATTCTTTCAGTTTATATACTGTTAGCGAATAGTGTTTATTTTAATTTATTTTTCTAGGGTTCCTGTGTGACTCCTACCTAAACGCCATCAAGATTACTATCATGTTCATCCTATGTACCCAGTGTTATTGCCATGTTGGTATTGTACATAGTGGTTGAAAATTCATGAGCAGGTGAGCTCCATTTCTAGAACTACTCATGACATTTTCACTTTTGGGTTCTTGACTGCCGATGTAAAGTCTTATCATTCTTTGTCTTTATCATTCAATATCCTGGTCTTATAAAGATATCTTTCAAAAATTTAAGCAGCGCTTCGCCTCATTTTTTGGGAAATTTCCTATTTCATTTATTTATTTACTGTATATTTATTTATTCCTTGTATTTCAAATTTGATTCACAGTTCCTTAGCTTCCGGTACACTTCCCATGATTACAACCATCTGAGATCACTTTAATAAATACTACTTTCATCTGCCACATTACATACTTCGACTATTTGAAAATGTTTTTGACTTTACGTTCCTACACTATCTTATAACTTTCTACTTGATTTTACGATTAATTTTCCGACAAGATTTTAAATTTTCTATAGAATAAATAAAACCTTTTTCCCCCTCAACTAAAGTCGCACATACCATCAGACGCGTTGAGCTTTACTACGACTTGCTTTAAGTGTATTTTACAAACTTGCTATTGTACCACTTAATATGGTTTATGAAACAATATTTTTATTGCTTGGCCCAAGAGGGCAATAACTACTTAATTTAATTTATAAATTTATTTATATAATAATCTATTTATTTTTTAAAGGCTTAAGTATACAGCATTACAATAAATTTATATCTGTTTATCTTATCACGTATAATAAAATAAAAATTATCCAATTACATAAATCATTTAAATAGTAAAATAAAGATCAATAATATTATTATCAAATGTTACTATAAGTTAATAAATTGTCAAAATCAATCACAGATTGTTCAGAATGATGAAATATACATAAATTATCCACAAATTATCTAAATAAATGAAGTGATTATAAATTTTAATATCCTGTAATGAATAGTCACTGTGGTGGTTACGAAATTTTATAAAATTCTAGTAAATAGAAAAAATTTGGGAAAATAAATAATTTATTAAAAATAATCAAAAAATCAAAATTAAAATTTTACAGGAAAAATGGGTATGCGCCGATGCCAATTGACAAGACGAGTACGACAATAATAATATAAATTTAATTGGTATCCCCTAGAAAAAGTTATTAAGAAAATACAAATTAAATAATTTATTAAAATGACGAAAACAAATAAATTAATTAATTTGGAATTCTCCAATTTCAATAAATTTAATTATCAACGGAACTAATTATTCGCTAATGTGACTTACGCTGAAGATTTATCTCAGTGAACGGCCGAATTGGTTATGAGATAAAACAAATTACTCCACCTGTTCCCCGGGAGCCCAATTAAAATTTAACTAAATTAGATTAGTTCTTGACGAGGGATTCCTATATAAGGAAATCACGAATCAACAACTTTGCCACAAGTTTGAGACATAACATTAAGCAACTAAAAGTTACAAAAAATAATTGAGAAACGTTACAAGTTTTGTTATAATGAAATAGAAAAACCGTATAAAGAGATATGAGACAAAAACTAGTCAGCCTAGTCAGTAATGTTTTTAGAGATCTAATATATTATAGGCTAAAAGGTGGCTTCCCATAGGGATCCCTGTCAGTATTGAATTTATTTGAAAGTGTGAATCGTTGTGCAATTATTGGTATAAAATTGATACTATCAATAAAGATTATTCCTGTGCTATGTTATTTCAGTGATATTTAAAGAGCACTTGAAGTCAGAGGAAACAGTTCAAGCCAAACCATTTAACATATTAACTCAACATCATAAATTTTAATAAATTGAGGTTATAATCAAAATAAGATTATTGAATTGTCATTACCGTTGGCATCACCGTATTGTTATCATCAATATATTGGCTTATTGTAATTTATATATATCTTCATTCTATAGCTTTTGTATCTCATCACATAGTATAACTCGCCTATCTTCTAACAGTAATACAAATGATTTAATATTGTTGGGCCAAGACACGATTTTGTTTAACTGAATCAGTAACAAGCACGCAAATATAACATGCAGATTTAAAATCAGACCCATAAAAAATAATATGAGAGAGAAAGCAATTAAATATAAAATCAAGAAACATAAAAGTAAATTAAAATAATAACAAAGTGCAACAAGATCCGCACGAAATAAACATAAAAATAACATGAGAACATGAAAATTTGACCGAAATTTGACAATTTACCAAAAAATGCGAAAATCCACAAAAATGGAACAAGAATTAAATAATTGAATTGGAAACAAATCAATTAAAAAATTAAAAATAAAATTGTCAAATAAAATTACCAAAATAATAAAATTAAGATTAGAATATACTAGAAAATCACAAGGTCAAATTTTGTTTTACTAAATCAAATTTAACACGCAAGGTTAGGGTCGTACGATAGGTATATATACCGATTCATTTTCACATAATTGTAACCAGTCTTAATCAGTTTTCTGTAATCAGTCTTGAAAAACTTGAATTAGTTTTGCAAACTTGAAGCAGTAACCAGTTCTAGCCAATATTTTCAATGTGAGTGAAGAAGCGTTTGGAAAACTTTCTCCACGTCGCACTTAGACAACCTCATGAGAGCTCTGTTTGAGGTGTCGGCGTGGGGAAAGGTTTGAATGTGAAATATGTAGTCAGATGAATGACAATTATGATTAACGATGTATCATGCCTATTATATGTAATAAAAGTTCTAATAAAATGACTCATGTCGAAATTTTTTCCGGCCCACAGCCGACACATCACCGCAAGTCAATAAAATCTACACACCCCAACCAAACTGTGTAAGTGCGGTGTAAGTCCGCCAATAGTTTGTGCTCGTGAAGGCTACGCCGTGAGAACGCAGTAGCTGGAACGTCAATATTATCCGTTATAGAGGAAATTGGGCGGTGGTGAGGTAGTCTTTTGGCTACCCCTCTGCATCCCATTTCCTGAAAATTCGACCTAAAATGATAAACGACTGTCGGCTAAAATCATCACACCGAGTAGTCTAATGGGCACTCGTAATATCCTAACATGAACATAAACTGATTTTAAGGTCAAAATTAAATGGGAATATCGGGAACGGTAAAGGAACGCACTAAATATCAGTATTAAAATATTTTAGCGAAATTTTAGTTACTAACTCGGAATTTAAATAAATAATTTTAGAGGACTCTTGTTATGAGAGAACGTGCGCTGAAACCTCATCTAAGACGTCCGTCACCGGTAAGGAAACTCATAGAATTAATGTAGTAATAGTAGATCCTAATAAAATCAATAGTTGCCGAGTATCAACAGCGCCAAAATTATCTAATAAATAAATAATAACGATTGATTTATATAGTAATAATATTCAACAAAATAAAATGAATTCAAACAAAGCGACTAAGATCAGCATTTTCATCCACCATCTTTGGGCATACACGCAAACTCTTCGTTGACGAAGACACCGCCATCGATAGAGGACCACCTTCCGAGACCCTAAACCGTATCGCCGGCGTTAGATATCTGCTGAGTGAACTGTCGATATGCTTTAAGAGAATACATCGACAAAATGAATGTTTTTTAAATTAAACACTTTCGAATAGAGAGGGGCGGTCTTGTCCCTGTCGAACTCACAAACCGCTGTAGGAATAAGCCCCTGTGAGGCCGAAATGATAAACATGCTACCGATATAATATCCAAAGTGCCGAACATGAGAGCATTTTAAATAGGAGTTTAATTGCCACGTAAACAATCTTCTCGGAAAACAGAAAAATCACGAGAAATTTCAGCCAGATAAAAAATAAATAATGCTAACGGCCACTACACAACAAACACACAGAACAATATCCCCGCACACAGCATAAAAACACTGTTGACGATCCAATTTAGAGGAAAATCAATATTCAGAAAAATGAATCGTTAGGATCTTTAATTGCAGGGCACAAAAATAAATCTAGCCATAATTATTGTCACTGAATGCCACACCCTCACCGCATGACGTGGCACTAATTAAAGATATAAACACCCGAACACTACTAAAATGATCATTTATTCACAATTATGTATTATACTAACGAGCTGACAAATCCTGAACGACCTGATAACAATCATGGAAATTCTAGCCACGGAGCCGGAAAGATCAGGACGGTAAGCATTGAGCGATATCAAATTTATTTTTAATGTTTGACCAATAATATGTGACCAATATAGTGATAATGTGAGGATCAATTGCCAACTGTCCAAGTGCGAACAACCTTCCCAACAGCAATGAAAAAATTAGACCTGATAAAAATATTATGCCTCTAATTAATAAATCTATTTACTGTGTTTATATGACTTACTTGGAATAAAATAAATATATACATTGACTCCTCCTGGAGTCATACTCATGTTACGCCGTATTCGCGAAGTCATTTTATTATTGATCATCACCGAAAGTTTGGTAGTTAAATATATTTCATCGAATGAATCGTCCGTCCATCACGTAAGCCATTGTCCTGACGACCTTTCACGGATAGATTACTCCATTTCTTTGAGCCGAGATTTCGTTGAGTTTCAACCAAACTTCATGTTAGATAAACCTGTCTTCGTTCGTTTCATGACAAAAAGCGTATAACAACTTGACCAAAGAAAGGATAATCAAAAATGACAGTAAGATGAAAATACAATTGGACCTAAATCTCTGTTGAAGAGTACCAAGTAACGTAAAAGTGTCACACATTAGATTCGACTTCCAACGAACTATAACCGTACTCAGAGAAAAAAAAATTCAACCATGCCGAGATAGATTATTGAAACAGCCCAAACTTCTCAGTGATAAGTAAGCTAAACGCCGTCCGAACATCCATTACTACCTACAACTACCTGCTTAACTCGTCCAACGCCACTTCTCAATTCCTCAATTTTATCTTCCCTCCGCAAATAAATACGCTAAATGATTACACGCTCAACCTGATTAATTATCTACTAAGAATTGTAATAATTTCCACTTAATTTTTCAGACAATTCTTGGATTGAAGCAACTCGCGTCACGGTGCGATTTCCTGCACGATCGGCAGCCAGATGTCAACAGGCCCTATGGGACGCTGGATTCTCAGTCTCGCCAGTAAGGGAATCCCGCTAGGGTGCACAAAAAGACGACGGAGAAGCAGACCTCCCTTTTGTGGCCATCAAAAGAGAGCCCAGCCGCAATCCAGCCCGAGAGATCCGAGGGCAGGCGGAGTTCTTACTAGCGCGCGTGCAGGAACACCAGCGCCAGACAAACAGACAAGTAGACAGGACTAGGCGACATCTGGCCGAGATCAACAAGGCTATAGCAACGGGAAGCATCCCCAGCACGGATGGGTACACCCATCCGTATAACGTATCCTTCAATCTCGACTACCCGAACTTGGACGAGGAATCGGAAGCAATGAACGTGGCGATTCCACGAAGAATATTGACCAGAGAGATAAGAGAAGAGGATAGACGTCTCCACCGTGACCAAGAGCACCCATACGCTCACGAGATCCCAAGGAAATCCCAAGCCGTACAAGATGCGATTAACATAAGTGTAAATTGTAAATAAAGCATCGGATTTCATTTTTATTCTCTAATTTCTTATTCATAAAAATTAACAAATAGTGTTATAGTACGCGTAGAATCAGATTTTGTTTAAAATTAAAAATAGAAACCTGATGAATGAAATTTCTTAACGAAGGAGAGTTTAACGTTTTATTTCATTTTGCAGATATGGAACCCCACGGAATTCTCCAAGACGAATTGGACAAAGCCCAAAGATTAAACCGAGAGATGCACAAACAAATTGTACAACTGACGACCGAAATCCAACATATAAAATCCAGCTTGGTAGAGCCGAAGAAGGTAAAGGCTCATTATCAGAAGATGACCGTCGCTCAACGGGGTTTGGCCGAAGAAAAACAAATGAACCAGAGTCAAAAAACCCAGATCCGCGGATTAAAAGTAGCTTTATCTGCGTGCCAGGAGGGCAATGCAGTAACTTATCCGCTGGTTTTTGCTTCAGCCCAATCGGCCTACAAGGAAGCCACACCGAACACTAAAACTGCGAACAAACCGCCCCGGCATCGACCTGGCCGGAACGAGCGTGCCAAGCGCCGAGCCGCTCAACCAGCAGAATAGAACATTTTTTTGTTGTGTTATCTCAATAAATATTATGTTGTTCATATTGTTATCCTAAATTACGATTTGTAATGCCAAAATTTAGACAGTATAAGCACGAATTTACAGGAGAATTATTCCACGTGACAAGACAAACCAATATACGAAGATGGGACGAGAATAAGTAAAAGCGCACACAGACCTTCTACCGGTAGTGCATTGAGCCCACTTTGAGGTCGGGCCAGAGTAGTTCTTTCAAAGTGCTTACCTTTGGTGACCTCAAAACTAATGGTTACATTTCCAACGTTGCTTAGTAACGGGTAGCCATTGGGGGCAAGAAATAATTATATGTGGGGTCAAGGTCACACTAACCAGAAGCCCCACAATATCACGTTTATTTCTGCCTAATAGGAAAGCGTTTATCTAATGTAAAATAGGGAAACAGAAAGTTTGTGAAAATTTGAAAAGATTTAATCGCGAAAACGTTAAAAGCATCTCTAGCAGCCTCGACAGCTTCACTGTAGTCGAATGGGCATTTAATATAAATTATTGTGATTCTTTCACTGGTCATGATTACTATATCGGGTCGTAGAGTTTCAGAGGATTCAGCTGGGATGGATTCAGTTTCAAAGTGTAGTTCTTTTATCTTCTTATCTAATGTAAAACTCTTTCCTGGACAGTTTTCAGTGAGGAACAAACAACTCAAATCTTGGACGCCTGGTCTCTATGGTTTAGAGAATTTTAATGACCTTAGGTTTCTGTTACAAATAAATTTTAGTAAAATATACATTTTAACCAGATAGTCAAAAACAACCTCCACTTCTTAATAACCTTAGTCTTTTTTTATGCGTGTATAAGGTTTAAAGTTTATTAGTAAATTAATTGCAATTGTGTTTAAACGCATAAAATATCATTAAAGGTTAAATTACAATTAATCTGAATATTTAATTTTCAGTCTTAACAATTATCAAAAATTTTTATTGAAATTGTAAGATTTTGAAATATCTCCATAAGGTAAGATTACAATTTATTTAAAATAATATATTTTTGAAAATTGAAACTAACTATTTTATTTTCAATTATTTATGAGTTATTCTCATTTTAGTTGCATAATTTGAATTATTATTCTATCGCTTTTAGAACAGCTAGATAATTCTAATCATTGTTACATAATCATTTTGTTATTGTATTCTTTT
The DNA here is from genome assembly GCA_022537955.1 of Schmidtea mediterranea. NCBI lineage: Eukaryota > Metazoa > Platyhelminthes > Tricladida > Dugesiidae > Schmidtea > Schmidtea mediterranea. The sequence goes on from CM039682.1 coordinate 2,573,012, forward strand.
TTTAAACCTAAACAAAATGGAGATATTTTGATGCTTTAAAAGGACTTATCTGTTTCCTTTATAAAATAATTATACATTTTTTTATTATATTAAAATTTATCATTTTATAGATAAGTAATGTATAAAATGTATTTATTTTACTATCTGAGATAATAGAAATTTAACATTAATTTGTTTGTTGGAAAATATGTTCAATCCCTTTCGGCCAAAATGAAGATTGTTCATAATTTTTGAAAATAATTCTTTGTCCATATGAAAATTTAAAGATTTTCCTGAAATTGTTCTTTTATAACATTGAGACAATATGAGGCAATCAAGCCGCTTTACCCACGATACCTTAGTAACACAGTTGGGTAATATAAGGATTATTTTGTTCTATATGGCACACAAACAGAACATTGAATAGTTTTTGTCGTTCTCTGCGAATCCAAAGAAGAAAGAAATGGATCAATAATCGAATTTGTGATTTTTAAAAATAAATTTTGGCCAGTTGCTCTAGTGAGAAAGTTCATATCTGTATAGCGATATTAGGAAGTGTGGCACTGGAGAGTACAAAGTACCCGGTACACGTGTCCATCTGTCGCAAAATGAAGATTACAAATAATTAGTTTTCTTAATTTTGTTAAAAAATTCATCCGAAAATATTTGAATTACAACCCGGCATGATTTTTGCCTGGCACTGGAACACAAAGGTCATGAGATACTCGTTGCAAATTGCACCTATAATGCGTGATCGTTCGATAAGTTAAAGTGAGAGTCAGAACTCTCTTTAAAAATCATAAATCTGTCCCAGGTTTTCAGCTCAAATGTTAAACGTACACGAAGATTTTGAAAATGTCATTTAATTTTAAAATAATCATAAAATATATTGTTTTAAAAAAAATCTTTAACAGTAAACTCGAATGAGGGGTTCAGATATATATACGAAAAGGTTGTTTTTAGCAAATATTTTCAACTCGAAAATCTCTGTATTTTCCCGAATGCAATATTTAAAAATAAAACACAAAAATTGAAAATTTATGCACTTTTAAATCAATATTAATCAATATCACTGCTTGTTATGGCTGTAAAACTAATTGTGAATAAAAGTTCTCGGTGTCAGTAGTCCCTTATCAAATAGAAGCCCATTTTTTCATATGTGCTTGCTTCAAATATGCGGACGTCTCGGTCATTTTGGTGTTCCTATTGTCAAAAGAAACATTTATCAAAACAAATTTGAATTGCCATAGTCAAATCAAGAAAAAGCAATCTTGTGTCAACATTTTAACACAATATTAACATAATAAATGAATTTAACAATATTATTTTAAGCGCGATTTCTTTCCTGATGCCAAAATTTTGCTCTTGTTTGATGATTATAAAATAGATAGGTTTTTAATTTTTTTTTATAAATAAAATGTTTGATATTTATTCCTTTCCTAAATGAAAGAGAATCGAAATTTAAAATTTATAAAAAAATAATTAATAATAATAATAATAATAATAAATTGTAAATATTTGTTTGTTGCATGAACAATATGAAAAGATCCAAGGGAAAGCTAAAAGATAAGCTGTATAGGAAATATTTCCCATTGCTCATTATTTGTACATAATGGAAGAAAAGAATTAACGGGACAATAATTGTCCCAGAGCGAATGTGGAAAAATAAAAGTAGATTGTAGATTGCAACTAAGAAACAGTTGTAGTAATTTGCATAACAAAAACACAGAACAATGAATATAACTGAATCGACAAGTGGAATTGAAAGATTTAAAAAATGAATTATCAAACAAACAAAAAATAATAACATAATATTTTCTACACAATTTGACTATAAATCAGATTTATTTAAGGTATTCACGAATTTTCGGCACAGCCTTTTTCAAGTGATTAAAATTGAATTTTATTTGAATTTCAGTCGGAATAATTTTCTGATTCTCTGCTAGTAAATAATTGCAATAATGGAGGAAAGTGAATTCCATGTGTTGATTATACATTATTTGTTGCGGGGAAAAACCATGAAGAAATATTGCTGGAACTCTGCTCCTTTACATTGTATGATCCATAAATGGTTTACCGAGTTTCAATGTTATCAAAACAACACACTGGAAGTCCCATTGAAGTGACTACTGAAGAAATGGTCAACAAAATCCATGACATAGTGTTAACCGACCGTAGAGTGAAGGTTAGAGAGATTGTTCAGATGGTAAACATCTCTGACGAACGCATACAGAACATCCTACCTCATAATTTTGCGGTGAGAAAACTTTCATCGGGATATGTGCCCCAATTGCTCAATGTGGAACAAAAATGGAATCCATTGATTTATTCTCAACGATGCCTGGACATGTATTAGTGCAATCCAAAAGAGGTTCGGTGGAGATCCATGACTGTTAATAACACATTGAAGAACAAAAGAACAAAAAAAGAACAGTAGGTTAACCCGGTGAGTGTGTGCTCAAAACAACACGAAAACGATACCGTCAGTGAGCAAAGTCATGGCTTCTATTTTTCGGGCTTCATGAGGTATGATATTGACCGAATAATTGCAAAAAGGCAAAACGAATACAAGGAAGTATTCTGTTGCCTTATTGACCAAATTTAATGATGGATTGAAGAAAAAACGCCCGCATTTGGACCCTGACAATTCATCAGCACATACGTCCAATGTTTCAACAGCGAAATTGATTGATTTTCGCCGCGAGTCGCTGACCATCTTATTCTCCGGATTTTGCTCCCGTGACTTCTTTTCCTTCTGAAACATGACAAAATGGCTTGCTGGAAAGTCATATCCGAAACAAAGAGTTTTTTTGTTGACTTGGAGAAGTTATTTTATGGACGGTCTTAAAAAATTGGAAAACCTTTGGACAGAATATATCGATCTAAAAGAAGGCTATTTTGAAAAATAAATAAATGTTATATCTGAATTTTCACTGTACCCTCGTATATCGAGTCACGAAATAGACATTTGTTGCAAATTTTCTTTCTTTGTTTAATTAATTTTTGTTATAATTTGTAAACCCCCCCCCAACCTCTCATATACTAATTCTGTGCGGCGTTGCCTTCTCAGGAAAATTGTCAACTTAACTAAGACAGATAATATTGCGACTTTAGTTTGGCCATCTGATTTCAAAAAAATACAAAATTCTCAGTTATTTCGGATTCACCTCAAGAGAGACTTTCAATTTCCATCAAATTATTGGACGATTCTTTTTCTTTTTATAACTCTATTTCTCAAGTTTAATTTTTATTAACCACTAATTTCTTCAACAAATCGCACTTCATCTTGCACGACCGATAAATGCAAATCTCAGTAAAAATCCCCCCCCCCACTCTTTAGTGATTCGAGCTCTCGTCGGTTATCACGGACGCATCACTTTTACCCGAGTTTTCTTTAGGAAATCAGCTCAATTTAATCTCAATGATCTCTTACTTGTCAAAAGATGAATTTCAATTTCCAAATCACGATGATTAATTAATTAATTAATTAATTATTATTTTTGTATTGATGTCTTATACATATTTGTTTTTTCTTTTACCACAAATTTTTTCACTTTTCTCGAAAATATATTGGCCTTTCCAGTCGAAATTGAATTAACCTTATCAAATCTAAACATTTAATTATTATAAATATAATAATCTATGCCGTCTTATCCACGGCCGTGTTAACGGGTGCTACACAAGTGAGCCAGCAGAATGGAGCGGACGTGAATATAATAAATAAATCATTTTTGTTTAAATTTTTTGAACTTTTTTCATATGATTTATTTTGTAAATACGGATTTTTGATTTTTTAAATTGTTTTTTGATTTTTTTGTAAAATTAAAATCTGAAAACGTTTTTAAGGCACTTTATAATTCTTAGTACAGGGGCTTCAAATATCATCAGGCTCCACCGAATATGGTAAACCGTTTTATGGATTTTGGGGTTCTTAGTTTTAAATACTCCGATTGCCCGAGCCTAGAGAGCCGTGGAGGGGGGGGGAGGAGTTCTGTGTTTCATTTATATATTTGCAGACCCAATAAGTCCATTAATAAAATGCCTCAATGACATCTATGTTTGCTAGATACAGACGGTTAAATATAATGTAGACATATAATCTATAAAATTATATTGATAATATTATTTTATATTATGATTATAATTATAATTATGAAATAGATATATTACAACAAATCATTTATTAACGTTTTATTTTTCAATAATGATTAATAGAAGACTTTTCCACAAAAGTGAGATTTTTGTTTGTATTTTTATTTTTATATCAGTTTGTAACTTTTGTGTTTGACCAGCAGAAAGTGCTTCTTAATTTCAATTATTGCTGTCAACAATTTTTACTTTTTTAAAATTTGATGATGTAAGACTTAGAGCCAATGCGACGTGATTGAGCATCACTTCAATGCGGTCATGCCAACTTTCACTGTTGGCTGTTTGATGATTGTTTTCATATATATATATATATATACATATATTTATAATTTTATTTATAATTATATTTAATTTTTTGATAATATTTATCAATACTCATTTCTGTATTGTTACAGATGTAAATATCAACAAATTCAACTGCGACATGTCGTTTATTAGGAAAAATACGGCCGGGAGTTCCGATCAGAATCTGATGGTGAGTAGAACTCTTGCTTTTTTATCTATACAATTTTGTATTAATGTTGAAGCTGGGTTTTAATTCCACCATGGATTTATGCATGCATAAGGCGGGGGTTTATCTGTTCAAATGCGGACAAAATGATAAGGAGAAGAATAATAGTCCAGTTTGAATAAGCAGTTTGTATAATCAAAACATTATTTTTTGAGAATTCTTATGAAATAATGACTTTTGATTGTGGTTTAGTGGTTTTTTCAAAAACTAGAAGAAATGTCAAAAACAATGAAAATTGTTATAAAGGTTTCGGAAAAAACTTGAATTTTGAAATTAAATCAAGATCCAATCAGAATGCAGATAATTCAAAATATTCCAATCCACATTCAAACTATTTCATATTTGAAAATTCTCATTTTTTATTTTTAATTTACTTGAAACTTGCAGCAAAGGCTTATTATATTATTTACTAATTATTTATCGTTTTATATTAATAAACTAATTATTCGACAAATGCCATAAAACTTAACTATAGCTAGATAATACCAAATATCCACAATAATAATAGCGCAAACAAAATAGAAAAATAACAGCTATATTTCCATGAAGCTCAGTTTTATCACAAATCTTGCCTCAGAACAGAAAAAGGCTTATCAATATGTTAAATCAACTTTGTACTTTCATTTGGTAACACTGTCAAGAACTTAAAATTCATTCAGTTTCATCAAATTTCCTGCTTTTGAAATCGATATTTACCAGTCGAGACCTTCTATTAAAAACGTAGTTTTCTCGACCCTCTAAAAAAAGGGAAAAATTAAATTATATATATATATATATATATATATATATATCCACACATTTACGCATCATTAAGAGGATGCATGGGATGAATGAGATTGACTTCTATTTTCGCAACAACATATTTTTCCACACACACGCACATACACACACACAATCAATTCTTTGTTTTATGCGGTAGATGCGTTCCTCAGAAAACCGCATAAAAACGACACTTATTACGTCGTATAAATAGAAATACGTTCCATAATTTTCGAAAAGCAAATAAATTAAGAATTGGCGGGAGAAATTGAAAAACTTAAAATTACATAATAATAAACATAAAGTTTAACAATTTTTTTTGCTTTTAATATTTTTTAAACTTTGAAAAGGAACCTTGTGATTTGAATGGTTCTCTATTAAAATATATCTTGTTGGTTTAGGTTTGACAAAGATTAGTCCTTTTCTGGACTGATAAGGGAAAACCGCATAACTTCAAAAACGCATAAAAAATCGCATAAAAAAAGAATTGACTGTATATTGCAGCAAGTTAATAAAAAGAAAATTAAATTTGCACACTTTTAATCCGAGCAACTAAATATAAAAATTTTTGGCGACCGGCTTGAAGTCGGTGTGTGACCTAGACTTGGGGGCCATTTATGCAAGCTGCCATATTATAATATCGTTTAAATGATTTTCAAGCACTTTATAAAACCTAAATTTACAATAATTCCAAAGGATCGCTTGCATCACAAAATGGAAGTAGTTATAGTGACAAGGACAAATGGCAGTAGTGACACTTATACAAATGAACAAAATCCTTGAAGCTTTAGCAAATAGAAATAAAGTCCATGAGAATTATTGTGAGTAAGATCTAATGAAATGCATTTGCGTTATTCGAAATTCAGATGGGTTAATTTGTATATTGCTATGTCTATGGTCCAGAGATTGCACTGAGGTGATGGAACTGAGAATGTTTTCTACAAACGTGAAAGGTTGGCCCGTGCTTCATTGCTTTCTGCTGGAAATGGAACGTTGATAAGGCGTTGTTTCAAGGACTTTCAATCGTGTGACAAGACATGATGCAAATTTGGTGGCAGTCATTGGAACTGCCCGATATTATAAAAAAAACTAATCGAACCTTTTATAACCCCAATCAACATCAGATGGGAGAAAGAAACATTTATTTTTTAAATTTTCAAAATTTTGTCAGAAAAAAATTTCTTGCTGTAAAAATTTAATTGTTTACTGGTAACATTTTTACCCTGGGGAAACCTGAAGGAAATGAAATGGAAATGGATGCGACACGTTGTATTAATCTGCAAATACCCGTTTGCTTGATCGGCCCTAGTAGGAGGGGTGAAGGCTAATTGTCTTACGTGTCCATTATGTTTCTTTAATGTTGTTGTTGTTGTTGTTGTTTTTGTTTTTGTTGCTTGAATTAATTGCTACTAAAACAAACTGCTGTATTGAAAATTGGATAATTTTTTTGTTTATTCTCACATAATTTTTCAATATAATTATTGTGGGAAAAATTTCGCATTCACGAGTCGTTCCCCGCCACGCGTACTAGACTAGGCATAACAAGCATTCAATTGTTGAGTTTATAAAAACAAGAAAATGTCGTTGTTTTCTTTTAAAAGATTCATTGTTAAGATGAGAAACAAAAAAATAATATGTGACTTGTACAACGCAACCAGTCGGGGATCGCTTACCCCCGTGGTTAATGGGGACCGAGATATTGCTACTATAAATGAATAACAAATAGATTAAGGCTTTGCAGTTTCCATCATAGCTCATCTTTCTAACATACCTTCGATGTCTTTATTATGAAAATTGGTGGGACTTGAGTATAAAAAACTCCCAATATAATTTTGCAGTTACATCCGATCATCCTTAACAATAGCCCAATTAAGCGGCCGACTCGATTATCTGAAGCTCTACACAAAATTAAGAATAAGTATTTTTCCTACACTTTAATAGAGACTGGGCCTGTGTAATGAAGTTTATAATGAAAATGTAAATTCTGAAAGAAAAAATTAAAATGAATTCCAAAATTATATTTATAAAAGATTGCAATTGTACAAAATCTGCACAGGTATTCAGTAGAAATATAGGTCTCCTATCTGAGTAATCCGGCGATAAATCCTTTATCCTCTGGAATGGTCACTGCTGGCACTTTTACCTGGCTTTTATCTGAGCGTTGTACAATTTGCTTATGAATTTCTCCCAATGGAATCCGGTACGGAATTAAACCGTTTTCTCATTTTTCATTGCGCTCATTTTCACTGGTTGCACTAAAAAAGGAGTGATGGGAGTTTTATGTTTCTTAGTTTGTTTATTTTTGCTTATGTTGTAATTTTACACGGCAATTCAAACAAGCAGAAAAATCCCGGAATTCATGTACACATTTTTTCTGAATGGTACCCCGCTGGAAAATCCTTCATTCTTAACCATTTAAATCACCTCACCTTGTCTATCAGCACCTAACATATTTGCACAATATAACTCATAGATCCGATCCGTTTATTTTCTTTAATCAGACAGTGTAGTGTGCCATTGAACTGATACTTCGTCTGAATGTGCAAAAACAAGTTTGAAACAAAAATATTGGCTTATTCTTCACTCAAGGAAAACGTGCATTATTTATGAATGTTTGATGAATCCATCTGATTTTACTCTTTCTATTACTTTATTTACATACCGCTTTGATATTGCTCAACCACAGGGATCTCATGATTTGGAATCCAGATTCCCAATAAATTATCTCGGACTCTTGACACTTTCATAAATCGCTTTCCAAGCGTTTAGTAGTATAGAACGATTATATCTGTGAATCGGAGACTAATAATAAATCTGTAATAATACATGTAATAAATCAGCAATATGAGACCTTCTTCAGATATCCAATAACATACACACACACATCAAATCATTCATAGTAATTATTAATTACGTAATTTAATTATTAGATTACTGATATCCATAAATAAATTAAAATGTTATTTTGCGCATCGTTGCACATGTAGGAGCACAATTTTAATGAGAATTTCAGTGCAATTTTTTTAGTGTTTTATTTAATTGCAAAAATTTTTATGTGTCGAAAATCACTATTTTTAACTATATATTTCGACATTTTCAGATAACTATTTAAACAAAATATGTAATAATACAATAAATTATAATTATGTAATCGTTTGTAACATAAAAACCTCGATAACTAAATTTTTAATAAAACCTTTATCAAAATAAACGCAGCGAGAATAATTTGAACATTTATTATACGATTGAAAATGTTATCATCAAAGTTTCTAAGGTGATAATAATTTTCATTTTAGAAACTTTATGCTCATGTAAAACATAGTAAGGATTTGTAAGGATTTCAACATACAACCATACATGCATCACGTTGACCAATCACATTGACCAATCAGATCTCAGTAAACGATTTACCGGGAAACATGAGGAAAGAAGACTTCAGTAAACTGTTAAAAATTTTAATTATGACAATTATAACATTTTATTTCGACAGTGATTTTATAAATAATTAAATGAAATTTATAAAACTTAACTATCATTTAAACTAGGTTTGCCTCAGAATCCGACCGGTGAATGAGGATGAACACAACCTCGGCATTCCCATTATAGCTCACAGTATGGACGGAAATGTAAGCTTTATTAATATTCTCTAACCAATCATCTAAATAACATAATATTTATTAGTTAACTAATTTTTAATGAATTTATTGAAGGATTTTCATTAGGTTGCCGGAATAGTAGCTCAAAGCCTATAATTACAGTGAAATTTAATGCTGCTTTCTATTCCGAATTGCCTCAGAATTTTGATTTTAATTAATATATAATCATTATACTATTTGCAGGGTTTACTAAAGTGGGGGATTACCAAAATGTTATTATTTGGTTGATGGACATTTACAACTTATTCTCTCTAATATCAGCATAGTAAGATCCACTATACTACACTGTAACCATGCAAGCGACCACTAATAATGGCTGATTAAAACGTTTGATTTCAGTTATACACCCAATGCATAGAATAAGTTTAATTATATAAATTTAATCTTTTTCTTTTGTTTATTTTCTATGCAGGGGATCTCGGACTCGCCATTTTTTTGGGAACCACTGCCATTACTACTAATAATAATATTATGAAAACTTCTTTTGATTTACTCCACTGATTTCTTTTCATTTTCCAATGACTATATATATATATATATTTGACTATAAATAAGTAAAGATATCGATGTTTTTTAATATCAAATTGTCACTCGATAATAATAGATATCATTAAATAATGAAATTGTCGCTGCTTAATGCTTCCCAGTGCCTCGGGCGTATGTATCCTTACTAATTCCAAGTATGATGGAATGAAGGATATTTTTTTTCTCATTTTCAGTTTGTATTTACTGAAAATAATATTCCAAAAGAAAAATATAAATGAGAAAATTCAATTAATAATTATATATAATAATAAATACATGGGAGGAGGGTGAGGTCGAATAAATTGCCGAGATGAGAAATACCGTGAATTGTGAACTTGTCCAGAGAAACCGGCCGAGTGAATGAGATTGGAGAATTTATAACAATCGCGCTTTCCAGAGCAGTCCATGAATTGTTGAACAAATTTATAATAGAATTACAAATGATATAGTAGGACGACCTGCAGTCCTATTGAGGAGGAGGCATCGTATTACATTGCCAGTGAAGTGATAGGGAATTGGTTTGCCATGACAACCTATTACTGTGTCTAGGCTGGATAACTAGCTGACTCCGCTACCTGGATAGCTGGCTGGCTGACTGGCAGATAAGAACTATATAGGAATTTGCAATGATAACAATTAATACATATCGTATTTACTATATAACATTTAGCTTTTCTCCTGTAGTTTATTGTTATTATTATACTACTGTCTAAATTTTATTATTATTATTATTATTATTATTATTATTATTATTATTATTATTATTATTATTATTATTATTATTATTATTATTATTATTATTATTATAATTATTATAATTATTATTATTATTATTATTATAATTATTATAATTATTATTATTATTATTATTATTATTATTATTATTATTATTATTTATTATTGTTATTTAATATTTGTAATACCTTTATATTAACTGAAACACAATATGTTTTAGATGGCAGTGCTATTAGATCCCCTAGAAGATCCTGATGATATTCTACGAGCCAATAGAAGTAGAGAGCGGCATTTCGTGTTTGATCACGTCTTCAATAGTTCTTGTAGTCAGGTGATTTATTAATATTTTATAATTAATTAAACGCCCCCATCCCTACGAAGGCTGCCACTTGACTCATAAAGGTTGCATCTGACATTTAATGGGGTTCTATGCATATATATTATGACTTAATATGAATTATTATCTCTAGAACACTAGAAGCAAGATGTAATTAAATAGTCAAGTTACTGCTATAAAAACCTATCAGAAACTCCACAGCCGCCTTCAAAATGACCTATTTTGCGTAATTTCCGCACTTTAATGTGCCATCACTACCTGACAGGATAAATAATCTGATGGCATCGAATTCCATACTCTCAAACTGTTACAGTTTTAAAACAACTATTCTCTATGATATTCTGCAACCAATAATTTCATTGAAATTCGTCCATAAATTACTTTTAAACCAAAAGCACGATTCAAAAAGACTATTTGACTCCAATTCTGAAGGATCTAATCACATAAATAAATTTTTTGATGAAAAGTTTTTATACAATTTGTCGGTAGACAGGATATCAGACTCGAGAACAGAGGGCGACAACCTATGGCCCACCGGTCACCTAGTCACCTTGTTACACCTTTGTCACGTGTCGTTAACCTTTCCTATGTGAGAACGGTGATAATTAATACTATGGAACTGGACCTCCATGGGAAAGCGGTCTGAATGGGATTATCTATCTAGATGATCATAACTCAACTGCAAATGCAACCAAAGATAAAAGATAAGTTAAAAATAACTACAGTATAGAGATAGTATGTAAGAAATGGCTAATGCTCAGTAATGCGCCACCTCATTTGATAGCCAACATACAACAGAATGCCCCTAGCATAACAGCTGATTTAGTTCCTAGAGTCAAAGAATGTCTACAACTCAGTAATATATGCGATGCATTATTTATTATTAAGCCATCAAAATTTTGTATGTATTCTGTCTGTTCTCCATATAAATTTCGTTAATTATTGTTCTATTCAGGAAGAAGTATTCAAGTTGTCAACATTACCACTTATCTCTCAAGTGCTTGATGGCTATACAGCCACCGTGTTTGCCTACGGGGCGACCGGTAAGTATTCTATTTTTATCCGTTTTGATTTTTATAGTTTCATTATTAAAATAATCGGTTAAAAATTACTCGTTCGTAATAATGGTTTTAGGAATGGTTTTAGGTTCTGGTAGGACGACGAATGTAGGCCGTATTTCGGAATGCTCATCAAGTATGTATGAGATTGTATACGATACATTGTATGGGTATACACGTGTATCCCCGTGTATATACTCATTGGATGTATTTACAAGCAACAACAATATAAAGAAATAGAACGATTTATAATAAATGTAATGACAAAACATATTATTCAGGATGCTCATCTTTCAAATACTTTTTGCTTTATTTAATTATTTACAACATTCGGATACAATTGCAATCTTTAACGTGTTTACACCTATTTGGTGACACAAGGATGATATGAGTTAGTCATAAGCCTAGTTTCGAAGATAATAAATGTGTTTATATACATTTGATAAAAGCAGTGATGGAGTGATATGAATTCAAAGGTCTTATCACAAAGTTTATGAGCAGGATTGCCTGGAGGATCGTGTTTCTTAATTGCTGCTGATGAGAGTCAAATAATCTCGAAACTAATCTGCCATTAGAAATCGCTCAATGACCATTATATGTAATGCAGTTGAATACAGTACTATTTAATGGGGATAAAGCTACTTGTACAAATTAGTCCATGGAGTAGGATTCTTCGGTTGATCGTTCGTTCTTTACCAACGGCCGTTTGTCTGACTAACTTGTCAATGGCACCGTCGAATGGCACTGATATTCATTGTCAGAAAGTTACACCAGCTCAGTGCAATTATTTATTTAAATTTATACATTGCACCTAACCTTTCAACATAAATAATGAGCACTGGCTTATTCATGTCTAAGTGCCATTTATTCAAGTTGTTGGTCAACATTTTGGTTGAGAATTAATTGAATTCTACTAATAACTTCAATGAGAATTTATTTATTAATAATTTGTTTAATTAACTATGTTTGTTTCTGTGTGCACTATAATTGTTTTAATGTTACACTTTTTATATAATTGATTTCAAATTAATTTTTTGGTTTTAGTTATTCGTTTTGTTGGGGTTGTACAATTTTACAAAAATCATAATAATTGTGCAGAAAATGGAAGAATTAAAATAATTAATTAAAAAGTAAACAAAAAATCAAAATCAATATTTTCACTGGAAATTAGGTATATGCCGTTGTCAATTGATAAGACGAATACGAAAGTAATAATATGAAATTAATTTGGAACTCTAGAAAAATTTGTTAAAAAAATACAAATTAATTAATTAATTAAAATGACGAAAACAAATAAATTAAATTAGCTAGAAATTCTCCGAAAAAAATGAATGTAATTATGTGGGAATTAATTATTTAAGCGACTGAAAGATAAAACAATTAGTCCACTAGTTTCCCTGGAGCACAATCAAAATACGAATCAATCCAATTAGTTGTTGAGTTGAGATTTTCTATATACGGAAATCCCAAATCAACAACTTAGTCACAAAATTGAGCCAAAAATAATTGAGGAGAAAACGTTACAAATTTTGCAAAAGTGAAAAGGGAAATATGTATCAAAGAGAGATTGACCAGAAGCTAGTCAAACTTGTGTCAAGAGCATTTTGAGAGTTCTAGCATATCGTAGATTTAAAGGCGGCTTCCCATAGGGTTGCCCGCCAGTGATAATTTATTGGAATTTCTGAACCGTTGTGAAATGATATTTTGTATACATGGCCTGTGGATTATAATGCATTTCTAAAACGGCTTACGAAATCATTTGTGTTGGCCAGGCTTACTGTGAAATCAGTGAATATTTTCCTTCTAAATAATTATTTTACATTACGATATAATATTAATAAATTTATCCATATCGACATATATTCTCAGGCACTGGTAAAACCTACACCATGCTCGGAATAAATGAACGCCCAGGAATCATGTTTAAAGCCTTGGAAAGCATGTTCAAACAGATGCACATGATGGAAGATGATTACATTTTCAAAATGTCTTTATCGTATTTGGAAGTGTACAATGAGATGATTCGAGATTTGTTGGGATCAAACTCAGTAGTGTTGGACCTGCGAGAAGACCAAAACGGAGTCCAAGTTGCCGGACTTACAGAAATCGAAGTAAACACCACAAATGAGGTAAATTCTAGATTTTTTTCATATTTTCCCGATTTCCGCCGGGTTTTTCTCAACTGAAATAGACATTAATTCAAATAAAGTAATTAAAAAGCTACATAACACGCCTAGAATTTGTTGCCAGTACTCGAGCAGGTGATGTCAATGAAAATAAATAATTGTAATAGCAGAAATGAAAGAACTGACAATAGAAGTAGAGTGACGGCCTGCCTATTCTCTGCTACTATCGGTCACGGAACAATGAGAATTTATAACCTTCACCATCAACCTTGCATCAATTAATTCTAGTTTCATTAATTTTTCTGTCATTATGTTTTGAATTTTACAGCTTTCTGTATGTCTCATATGTCTGTAAATGTTTAATTATCTTTTCAATGTTTGTCTGGGAAATAGAGTTGGCGCTTTGTAATAGACATGGACAGTTTACGGCCTACCCCAATCATACCGTATCTGTTAAGATGGGAACTCTTGAAGTTTATAAAGAGCAATTGAAAAACGGAGATAAGAAACAATTATAAAAAACAATTTTAATTTTTTTTCAAAATTACTTTTATGCACTCTCACTCCATTATATTTGATATTATGTTTAAATTATGCTATTTTTACTTTTGGCTACTTGACAAACTAATTAACGTATTTCATTAATTTGATTAATTAATGAAAATGTAAATAAAGTTTTCTAATACTCCTTGTACTTACATTTCTCTCCTGCCTTATTCTTTTAAAAACTATATATGAATCTTGAATGGGCAAACATATTCTTACGCCGAGAGAAGGTTAATGACGATAAATGAAATTATAAATGAAAGCAGATCAATGTTGAATGTTTTTACTGATAGACGTATAAATGTTTTGGTATTTAAACTTTTAAATATCTTTTATTGTCGATATATATATATATATATATATATATATATATATATATATATATATATATATATATATATATGTATATATATATTGAAAACAATTGAGTGAACGAAAACACCAATCAGAGAAGAAGCAGAAAGCGAAAGTGTTGTTAAATTTTGTTGATAAGTGAAAAGTTATAACGAAAATACAAACTAATTAAAATTAATTAATCGACTAAAGGAAAGCCCGAGCTAAAGCGTAACCCGAGTGGTCAAGAAAACCTGGAGTGAGCTGAAACCTAAGATATTAAAATTTTGGTAAACTCGCTGGTGCTATGAGGAAAATTATATTGCTTAACTTGTTATTTAGTCAATTATCTTCAAAGATTCCATTTGCTCAATGGTGGTTAATTGTCCTCCCAATGAGAGTATAAAAAGAGAGCTGTTGAAAAGCAAATGGCCAGTTGGTCGAAGAAAATATTGTGTAAAGCGCGGGTGAGTAATATTAACGAAGTATTGAATTTAGTTGAATTAAATAAACCAAATAATTATCATTGAAAGAAAAGTATAAATCAATTGTCAACTAGTATTTGTGATAAACTGTGAATAAAGTCTTCCTGTGTTGGGTTTGTGTATTTATTTCTAAAGTACACGAAGAGTCAAGGAATAACCGACTTTAACGATAATAACACAACATTGGTAACTGCATTATAACATAGACCATTTTTAATGTGATTATCGACATATTGAAAAGTTGAATGACCTCAAGGACAATCTTGTCCCAAATTTTTACCATCATAATTCAGCCCCTACAGTCACTTGAATAGATTTTTTTCAGAACAAATTCTGTCAAAAGATCATGATGAACTATGAATGTGAATACTTTTTGATCAATTAAGCCAATCGTAGCCTACATTTTCAGGTCCCTGGTCGCATGGACTGAGCGAACTGGTAAAATGTTAAAAATCTGAGATACAAAACTTTATTCAGCTCACTTAACCACTAAAATAACAAATCGCTTTACCACATGTACCCACTGACAAACTCTTACATCGTAGCTAAACGCCAAATAGTTCCTTTCTGAGTATAGACTGGTACAAAAGTTTTAAATCGCTACAAAGGAATTTCGTTCGAAAATTAAGAAGTAGTATCGCGAACCAAATCGGCTATTTATTGAAGTTAAATAGATATTATTGAAAGATTAATTGCGGATCGTATACTGGATTATCTGAACTAGGTCATTAACCTGGGACTCGTTGTTATTATCAGAGTAGCGTGTAGTACTAGAGATTATCAAAGCATAAGGAGGTACAGTAAAGCTTCAGTACTCTTAATTGCAAACTTATATCCGGATTAATATTGGCTCGCTACACATTTTTTATTTCGTTAAATTGAAATCTTCAATGAAATCATTTCCAACTGGTTTCAAAATGTTTTGTGTCATTGAACTGGTGACCTTGTCAATAATTTATCTCTATTGCTTTACTAAATTGATAGAAAATTAAAAGATATTACCGCAACAGATAACCACGGCTTGCATGAGTGATTTCCAACAACTAATATTGGTGGCCACCGAGGAGAATTATTGCACAAGTGCTTCATTACCAATTATTATTTGCAATAGAAAAAGGTAATTCAAGTTTGTCTATTTGCATTGACGTCACCCTTTCATATGTACCATCAGGCCAGCAAGCAGACCTTTGGCAGATTCATATTTTTGATTTAAACATTTTACTTCAGACTTTTATAACTTTTTACTTTGGTGCTTTCTGTCGTAATTGTCTATCAGTGTCTCATTGAGGTTCACTGATTCGTAAAACTGAAATTTATTTCATGGGAAATCTCTGATTGGATTGGTGGAATAAATTCGACCTTTTTTTATTGGATAAAATCAACCAATTTCACAGTATTGCATTTTGACTCGCTGATTTCAAATATTATCAACGGTTTCTCTACAAAACATTAAGATTTTGAAATAAAAATTTGAGTAGAAATTGAAGATGACTGTTTTGTTTTTATTTACTCATCTAAACAATTTGTTTCTCATCAACAAAAGAGAAAAATTCATAACTAAATTTAGAAATAATAAACACGTGGAAGAATTAAACAGAATTTATATGAATAAAGTCAAAGGCATTATGAAATCTTTTTTCAATTATGTTGTTTATGTATTTAGTATATACACCAAGCCATGTTGAGACAAATCACCTATAATATAAAACAAAAAACCAATAAATTTATAACATAAACACACAAACTCACCTTGAGTTAGTTTGTAAAATAATCACTGAGACAAACCTTACACTATAGAAACACAAAAAGTGTTAGAGAAATAAAATAATACACATTAACACAACCCATAATAATAACACATGCATGCAAACTTTTAACATGTAGCCATCAGAAGTTGAAAAAACCCCTATAATAAATTAATTTATAGACATTTTAAAGTAATTTTTAGAAAGAAAAATGGCGGAAAAATTTTTTAATTTAAATTTTGAGGTTTCTGCTAAAAAATTTCGAGTAAATGAGATGTATCTTCATAAGATTTACCCTTAAAACTAAAATTTATTTAATATTTCAGACATTTCTGTCGAAAAAAAAACAAAACCTGAAATCCGAAAAAAGCATAAATTGTAAATTATATTAGTTCGTTTTAAAAATTAATCATAAACCCAATTATTATTTTGTGTACATATTCGAAGGTTTTTTTCAAAAGATGTATAAAAAATATAATTATTTAATGCAATTAATAATTTTTATAACTTCAAAAATAATTTAACTCACTTTTTTTTGAATTATTTTTTCGAAAAATAAGTTATCATAAAATAAATTATTTCCTGAATATTCATAATCATTATTAATAATAATATACATGAGCTTGTAGATCAAAAGTTATAATTATAAGCTTGAATAATGATTTAATTTCTTTGTAAAATCATAATTCAACTCTTAAAACTTTATAACTTTAAGCATATTACTTTAAAAAATAATTTACATTGCAGCCATTTCAGAAATGGCTGAAATCCATTAAATTTTCACAAAAAATAAATTCCAATAAGTTGATTTATGTTTCAACTTGCATTATAGCGGAATTTATCTCAACTTCGCTTGGTGTATGGTGTTTTATATTTAGATGGATTTAAAATGCCTATCGTCCCCTACCCCCTCCCATGCACACATTACGGTACACTGAATAAATCATATAATATAAGAAAATGAATTCAATAATAAAAATAAATTCGGATAGAGTTAATTTTTTTCAATCACTAAGGTAAAATTAATATAAAATTATGTACAATATTATCACATTTTACAGTGTGCTATAAAAAAAGATTTATTTATCTATAGAAAAAGACACACCTACTTGAAAGGAGTACAAATTTTAGGTGCCACGACATTTCGTCTACCAGATAATAAACCAGATAAATCATGTTTTGACAGCATCCTAGCGAAGTTATCGGTAGACGAGTTGTCGTGACACCAAAGTTTTTAGCCAACGACCTAAATTAGGTACATTTGTTATAGAAAAGTAGAAAAATAAAATGTAAACACACAACAACGCTATAATATAAAATACACATGGTGGAAACAAAAATTATTGACAAAAAATTATTTATTGCGGATATTTTTAATTATTACATTCACCTTTCCATGAATAGAAAAGTAGCAATGTAAGTTAAATGTATTTGTTCAATAAACGATAGGAAAGAAAATGATGAATGAGAAATGCGTATAAAACGGAATTTATAATTGAAATATTAAATTTAAAGTTAAATATTTATAGGTATTCAGAATTTGATAATATAAGATTGATTATATGAGTCACGAAAAAATGGGAAAATTATTGCAATTCCATAAAAGAGAATCTCTAAATTATTTGTGAATGAAAAAATTTTAGAAAATCTTTATTAAAATAAAAATTTAATAAATCGTATGGTTATTTTCATTCTCCAGTATGAAGGCTATCATCTGTCATTTCCTATAGTAATATATTGACCATCTGGAAGTTCATAACTCTTTTTACGTGATTATGAAGAGGCTGTAGTTTGCATTTCTTGTTCAAAATCAAGAGAAATATAACACAATTTTTCTTTGATATCTCGGAAACTACTCTTTCGGCTGTAGTTGTAAAACTGTAACCTCATTCTTTCAGGATTTCCTTTAAAAAATCAGTTAAATCTCTTCCAGTCAAAATAACGTATTTGCTAAAATAATTAAAAATAACATTTTCATTCAAATTCAACATTCCAATAAAATTTTATACTCTTTTCAATAGTTTCTAATATTTTATCCAGAAGATTTTCCATTATATTTGCTATCCAGTTTATACGCACCAAAACTTAAAAATGTTTGAAAAACATTTTTTAATTCTTAAATAAATTCATATATTTTACGTAATAAAATTTTAATCTTTTTAAAATTATTGCTCACAAAATAATTTGTATGCTTGTTATATTCCTCTTTTTCTATACCAACTAGAACTTTCTAGTTTCAATCGTTTTGAATCTCGAGCTGTATTTATGATTCCAACCGTTTGGAGTCCCGGATTGTTTTTTTGTTTCAAATCGAGTTATTTTACTAATCAGATATTATATTAGTAATCAAAGTTACAAGGTAAATTATTCAAAAAATTGCACTCACTTATTTTCTGAGTTACAACTAAAAATATTTTGAGCTATATAATTCCTTTGGCATTTTATAAAGATGTTTTTTAATCCTTTTGTTGAATTTTGAGTTTACATTTTAAATTTGTTTACAATTTTCTTCCAGGTAATGGATTTGCTTAATCGAGGTAACGCCATGAGAACTGTCGAGGCTACTGGAGCCAACAAACATAGCAGTAGATCTCATGCTGTTCTTCAGGTAAATGTAATTTCTCGATCTCGGGTCAGAAATACTCAGGAACAAATCATGAAAGGAAAGTTGTTTCTAATTGATCTAGCAGGTTCAGAAAGAGCTTCTAATACTCTGAATCGAGGCAAAAGAATGACTGAAGGAGCTCATATCAATCGATCATTATTAGCTCTTGGTAATTGTATAAATGCGTTAGGTAAGTTACATCTGTTTTGATTTGTGTATTCTGAATGGAAACCTAATTTAGCTGACCCCAATGGCAAAAGATATGTCAATTATAGAGACAGTAAGTTAACTCGATTGCTTAAAGATGCTCTGGGAGGAAATTGTAGAACTGTCATGATTGCTCATATCGGTCCAAGTGCGTTACATTTTGAAGATAGTAGGAACACTTTGGTTTATGCTGATCGGGCTAAACATATTCGTACAAAGGTTTGATCTATTTATTTTCAGTACTTTCATCCATCAAAATTTTA
Organism: Schmidtea mediterranea; assembly: GCA_022537955.1. Classification (NCBI taxonomy): domain Eukaryota; kingdom Metazoa; phylum Platyhelminthes; order Tricladida; family Dugesiidae; genus Schmidtea; species Schmidtea mediterranea. Next base: position 2,593,031 of record CM039682.1, read on the forward strand.
ATATTAAAAATTTATTATATAATAGATTACTGGTAATTTATAAGTAGTGTATCGCTAAAAAAAGTAAATAAAGTCGGGTATACGTACAACGGAAATTACACAACTTTATACTTATATAAAAGAAATCACCAATCCAAAAATATATTCTACTACAATATATTTTGACAGCTTCATTGTCATTGTCAGGTAGATATGAACTCTAAATTATGCTAATTTAAAAGACATTTCTTCATTTAAATTTTAAAATTATTCTTTTTAAAAATATCAAATTCTGTTTTTTTAAAAATTCCAATTATTTTAAAATTTTAAAAAATTAAGATTTAACAAAATTTTAATAAACTTTCAATAAAATATTTTCAAACTTTTAAACAAAAACATGTTAGATTTATTTTCATCTTGCAGCACAAACTTGCGTTTACTAATATCAATCAATTCCATAAGTCGATTGTGAACAAGATCTTGAGACCGGAACTGACGGGCAGTCATTCCAATGTATGTAGAATTGCACCCATGACATAAATATTCATAACCAAAATCTGAATACCATCTAAGAAAGACTTGAAGTCTACCAATAAACACGATGACAATCCTATAATGCAAAATCCAAACCCACAAAGAAACCTCACCATCTAAATCACACAAAGCTAATTCAATCATTGATAGTTTTTCATTCATTGAATTTCTACATTGAATTAATTAAAATATATATAAAGTAAAGTCAAGAAAGGATAGAACTAAATTCGTACAATCAGCTAATGAACTATTAAAATAATATTAAATAATATTATGTGCAGATCCATAAAAATGTATATGATGTCAATTTCCACTTGGTGCAATACAATAATGTAATTTCTGAATTAAAACAAGAAATTAATCGACTTCGAAACAAATTAGATTCCATGCAGACTTCTGGTGATCCTGAAGAGAATATTAGTAATTTTATTATTATTATTATTATTATTATTATTATTATTATTATTATTATTATTATTATTATTATTATTATTATTATTATTATTATTATTATTATTATTATTATTATTATTATTATTATTATTATTATTATTATTATTATTATTATTATTATATTGATCTAACAGCCTTATCGATGAGTGATCAAATTGAAGAAATGAAGATAAAAGATAATTTGTTGGTGGCCTTCCAAAAGCATGTTGGCTGCAAGTTAGTTAAGGATTTCCATTTACCTTTGTATCATTTGCATGTTAAGGAAAATTTTATCAGAAAATATTACGAGTGATTTTGATTTGAGTTTAGAGGAAACTCGATGCCAAGTCATTATCAAAGAGTAAAAATTGAAACATAATTTATTGTGTAATTAATTAATTCAATTACTATTTAGATGGGAAAGTAAGAAAGCTGAAAGAATTTCCGAAAGGGAAAACAAAAGTCTAGATAAGGAAATTGAAGGTAATATTCAAATTATCGTTCAGGAAAATTGTTCATTCGGTTCTGGTTCACTAGACGAAGAGAAAAATTACGAATTATCGGGACTGGAATTTTTGAGCGAATCTGAAAACGTCAAATCAGTACGTAACGAATTGCGAATGGCCCAAATGGAGCGCTTGAGACTGAAAACGCAAAGAGAGAAATTGGAACAAGACCTGGATAAATATGCCATTCAAATCAAATCTTTGGAATCCGTATGTTGCGGAAATGTGTATTTGATGTTGATTTAGCGCCCATTGTCTATCGCAGGCGATCCCGGAGAAAGTGAAGAACAATCATGCCAGACAAATGTTGCAGCTCCTTTGCCAAATGCATAAATTGGAAATCCAGCAAACGGATTTGCGCACAGAAAATGTCGTCCTTCGGCAACATGCTTCAAAACATGATCTGATACAATCGGTATTATTGAAGCACAATGAGCTCTGCAAAAGGATTATCACAGCTCAATCATCACTCATTAAAGATTACGGCGTTGATTTGCCCAAGGATTTGGAAATGCTTTA